>SJYA01000378.1:708029-790006 GCA_006410615.1 Neotragus moschatus
GACTCTTCCCCCACCCACCCGTCCCATCCCTCTCGGTTGTCACAGAGCACCCTGGGCTCCCTGGGTCACACAGCCACTTCCTGCTAGGTATCTATTTTATACATGATAGTGTATACATATCAATGCTACTTTCTCAATTTCTCCTACCCTCTCCTTGCCCCATAATTTTTAATGTGAATATTGTGACAATGTTTTTGAAAGTTCAGATCCCGAAGATGGGAACAACTATGATATCACTGGCATTGACCTGGATACCACTGAAACAAGGGGCTAAATGGCTGGGTTCTTTTAATGATAGAAGGAAAGACACATATGACTAGACTAGGGAGGGGAATAGCCAAAGCAGAGCATGCTGTACAATATGCAGAAAGGAGTCTGGGATTGGACAGGGCAGAGGAGGAGATGGGAAAGACATGGAGACTGAAGCCCACAAGTCTGGGATTAGAGAAATTCCTCTGAATTCATCAAATGGTTCTGTTGTCCCCCAAAGACACCAATGTTTAGTGGAAAACAGTGAGCACAGAATTAGTTTGGGCATACCACATGGCCATCACGCATTGTTATATCATTCCCTTTATGGCTCTGTGGAACTGAGTAGAATATCATTTACTGATTCATAGGTTGGAACTAAAATGTCCTGTGGGGAAATTTGAGAACAAGTATGCTAGCCTTTATTATGTTGCTAGGGCCGCAATAACAATGTCCCATAAACCAGGTGGTTTAAAACAAACAAGCAAAAAATCATTCTTCATGGCTATGGAGACTAAACGTCTGAAATCGAGGTGTCAGCAGGACCATGCTGCCTCTGAGGTTCTAGGGACAAATCTGTTTTATGCCTCACTCCTAGTTTCTGGTGGCTCTCGTGACCCTTGGCATTCCTTGGCTTGTAGCTTCATCATTCCAGTTTCTGACTGCATCTCCCCATGGCCATCTTCCATCTCTCTCTCTCTCTCTGTATCATGTGCAGATTTCCTTCTTATAAGAACACTAGTCACTGAGACTTTCCTAGTGGTCCAGTGGTTAAAATGCTGAGCTTCCTGTGCAGGGGGAGCAGGTTCGATCTTAGATTCCACATGCTGTGCAGTGCAGCCAAAAGAAATAAAATATTTTTAAAATAATCTCTTGTAGACAGTATTAAAAAGTCTAAAATATTTTTAAAAGAACACTAGTCATATTGGATTGAAGACCACCCCCCCCAGTATGGCCTCTTTTTAACTTGACACTATTTTCAAATAAGGTCTCAGTCACAGGTCCAGGTGGACATGACTTTCAGGGGGACATTAATCAGCCCAATCAGCCCCTTACCATGTTGAGTCCATTCTGTCAAATCTTACCTGTGATCATGCTTTCTACACTATACAGAAATGAGTCAAATAATAGCAATAAAAAAAAGAGTTTATCCACTCTTAGGTATTTGCATTTGAAAATGGAATTTCAAATCATTTTCTTGATTTCCATGATTTTAATAAAACTGTAGAAAACACAAAACAAATGAGTGTTGCTATCTTGTCCACATAAACACTAGAGTTTGCTCACCTGTCTGTAGATTCAGCAGAGAGTGCAAATGTAAATCTTGGCAAATCCTATTCAGCCTATAAATACATATAATGTGGACTTGATAATAGCTGCGCTGCAAATCAGAATGAATTTACATTTGACTACATCCAGTTTTACCACTACATAAAAGAAAAAATGGGTGTCTTAAAGGCCACAGGAAGTTCAGAGAAATGTTACTGGAAAAGCAAACAGGGAGATTAAAAATAACCTACTACATCATGAGACAGAAGAAAACATGTCATTATTACTGTTTATTAAAAACATAATATCTGTTTAATTAGTACTTTGTATTTGTGTTCTCCTTTTACAATATACTTATAGATCTTAAGACTATACAATAACATAGCCTAGCTGCGCCCGTCACCCTCAGGGCTTGTTGCGAGGAAGAAAGGCGCCAATAAAAAAAAAAAAAAATTTTAAATATCCAATGTAGAGTTTTTTAAAAAGATAAAAGTGCTATATCAAAGGGAAAGAACTATTAAAATATTGTTACATTTCTCTACATATTATTTGTTTAATTAGCCTGCTATTAATCACTTCTAATTGCCATCGGTTCAGTTCTGTTCAGTTGCTCAGTCGTGTCCGACTCTTTGCGACCCCATGAATTGCAGCACGCCAGGCCTCCCTGTCCATCACCAACTCCCGGAGTTCACTCAGACTCACGCCCATCAAGTCAGTGATGCCATTCAGCCATCTCATCCTCTGTTGTCCCCTTCTCCTCCTGCCCCCAATCCCTCCCAGCATCAGAGTCTTTTCCAATGAGTCAACTCTTCGCATGAGGTGGCCAAAGTACTGGAGCTTCAGCTTTACATCATTCCTTCCAAAGAAATCCCAGGGCCGATCTCCTTCAGAATTTAAATAATAGCATTTATGTTTATATATTGATCTCTAACATTATGCCTTTGAGAATAATAAAAATTTCAAATAAAAATTAGAAATAACCCCACTTCCTTAGACTTCATAATTACATTTTCCTATTTGTTTAATGAAATTGAAATGCATACCCAGCTAGAAAAAAATTTTGAATCCAGCAACCATTATTTTAATAGGAGGTAGACAATATTGCAACCCACTCCAGTGTTCTTTCCTGGAGAATCCCAGGGACGGGGGAGCCTAGTGGGCTGCTGTCTATGGGGTCGCACAGAGTTGGGCACTACTGAAGCAACTTAGCAGCAGCAGCAGCAGCAGACAATATTTAAGATTTTAGAAGATGAGGATTAACTGTAACTGAAATCAATATTTCATGATATGATTTAATAAAATAGACACTAACTACATTATTTAATGATGTTCACCCAATCTGAAGGAAATCACATAAAAGTTTCATCTGTAGCCTTTATCTATTGCATCTATTAAAAATTAGTAGTCCCAGAAATCATTCCAGTTACACTGTAAAGAATCAGGGTTATTAACTTACACTGATTTGCTGTTCAGATTCTTTTCTTTCTAGCTAATGGCATGGCCCTAAGGATGAATACCGAGAATAGCTAAAAAGATTTGCCAATATTAAATACATTTTAAAAGCCATTTTTAGCATCCAGTATTTCTCACCAGTCCTCTTTGTTCTCCTGGAGTCCCCCAAGAATGCTCTGTGACCTTGACAATAGTCCTCCAGTGGAGGAGACTAGGTCAAAAGCTGTCATCACTTACACCACCCAACTCTATGATGTATCACAACTGAAACCATTTCAGTGTAGCTGAACACCCCATTTCTAATGTTGGTTTCACTTTAACTGAATATACTTAGAAGAGAGGAAGACAGACAGTCCATGTTCAGGAGGACTTGATCCATCACAAAAAGTAACTGCCCTTTGACTTGGTCCAGGAGGCACATACAGCAGGGCAGTCACTTCCGAGATTTAAGATGGGTGAGGGGTATGCCTTTTTTTTTGTAAAGTGAGAGGAGAAGCAGAAACATTTTAGGAAAGAGTCCAGACAGATGTTAAGGATCCAGAAGCCAATTCCCTTAACTGTTTTCCTCTTGAAAGCAACCACAGTTTGAAGACCACTGGTGCAGGAGAGGAGAACAGATGGACATGTGGCTTGAGGCATGATGGTAAGGGCAACACTCAGGACCCCCTTGAGGTTAACCATAATGAATTTAAAATGAAACTGGTCATGTGTTTTCCATTAGCCACAGTCTGCTGGGCTGATAGAGGCAGGAAGAAGGTAGAGAACTGGATTTAACCAGGGTTATGGATTTAACCAAGCAAGTAGTTTTGAGAATTCAGAGATGTGATACAGGCAGATAATGAACAACAGAATAAAAAGAAAGAAACTAAACTGTTAAAGAAAGGAAATGTAATCACAATGCACTACTAGACTGTGTAGCAATACATTTTTATGTAGAGTTTAGCTCCTGCCTTGTTATACTGCCTAAGACCAGATTCAAGTAAAGGGTAGTGGTAGCTTGGTTTAAAGGGTGGTCTAAAGTGGTAGAAGTGGACCTGGAGAAAAGTACATGGTGTGGAGAGATATTCAAAATGACATGACTTAACTTGGTTATAGAATATAAATGGGGAATGAAAAAGAAATATTTGTCCAGGCCTCCTGCTAATGATTTTTTTAAATGGGTGAAATTTTTATTTATGTATTTATTTTTGGCTGTACTAAATCTTCATTGCCACGCATGGGCTACTCTCTAATTGCATTGAGTGGTCTTCTCTTGTTGCAGAGTACGGGCTCTGGGCGCATAGGCTTCAGAAGCTATGGCAAGCCCAATAGTTGCAGCACATGGGCTCTAGAGCGTGGGCTCAATAGTTGTGGCACACAGGCTTAGTTGCTCCTTGGCATGTGGTATTTTCCCAGACCAGGGATCAAATTTATGTCCCTTGCACTGACAAGCAGATTCTTAACCACTGGACTACCAAGGAAGTCCCCTTGTTAATGGCTATACTCACTAAGATAGGAAGCACTGAAGTAGGAAAACATTTCTGGAGGAAGAGTATTACTATATTTTTAGTGCTATTGAGCTTGAAGTATCATTGATATATCAAGAGAAGAGATCAAGGAGGCATATACTATACCAGTTTAGAGGTAAGGTCTGAGAAGGACATACATATTAGGGTGTTGATGGTGTTATCCATGGGCAGTGAGCTAAATGAATGGATGAGCTCTGTTAGGAAATGAATACAGAGATTATAATACAGAGTAAGAAAAGGATTGGAGTATATTGTTATTTAAAAAAAAAAAAAAAAAGGTGTGTATTCCTCTCATCCTCGTTTGCATGACTTTATGTGATGTTGCCTCCCATTACGAGGCTGAATTTATTTCTCCAGATCTCTTAAGCCTGAACCAGCCTTGTGACTTCCTTGAACCAACAGGAAACAAGAAATGTAATGTTGGGAGAATCAGAAGCTAGATATCAAGAGACCTTGCAGCTTCCACTCTTGCCCTTGAGGCTGCCATGTTAGGAAGTCTAGATTAAGCCTTCTTGAGGATAAGTGACGAGAAGGAGACTCAGCCAACAGTCATCGCTAACCAACACACATGTTCATAAGTTCATATTAGATCAGCCAGGCCTGAGTTTGCTCTCACGTGACTATCACTGCATGAGTGACCACAGCCAAGAACAGCGGAACCCCTCAGCCACGCCAGACTCAACTTGCTCACCTATAGAATCATGAACAAATAAAATATTTGTTAGGTTTACATCACTAAATTTTGAAGTTATGCAGCAATAGACTGCGTGATGCAAGAGCCCAGGAATGAATCTGGAGTAACTCTAATATTTAAATTTCAGGTAGAGAAATGAAAGTGGTCAAAAAGAAAAGCAAAAAAAGAAAAGTGGTACCCGGAGAGAGAGGATGAAAATCAGGAAGGGATAGTGTCACAGCAACAAGGAGTAGACCCACAGAAACCAAGAGGTATTTGGTGAATGCGGGAATGTCAATAGTGTCAAATATGGCTGAAAGGTCAGATAAGATGAAATGAAAACTTCCTGTTGGATTTAATGACATGAAGGTCATGGCCACTCAGTGACATTTAGGACAGAAGAAAAATTGATAAGTTCAGGTATAGACAGACTTTGAGATGCCTGTAGGGAATTTAGATGCATCTGCCCAGCGCATAGTTAGATCATACGAGCCTCAAGCCCAGTGGAAAGTTTAGGGCTAGTCAGCATGTAGGTGGTAGGACCATTAGTGTGGATGAGGTTCCCCAGGGAGAGGATGTGGAGTGGGATGGGGGCAGGATCTTGGGGCACATCAAGGGTTTTGGAGGATCCACACTGGTAGAAATACAAAGAAGCCCATGGAGTAGGAGAACTAGGAGAAAGAAGTGTACAAGAGTGAAAGTACTAGTGTTTCAAAAAAGGGATGAGAAGTAACTGTGCCAACTGCAGCCTCTGCTCTAGTAAGGCAGGAACCAGAAGGTCCCCCCATTGAATGTGGCCCCATTTGCTAGAGCAGTTTGAGCAACACTGACAGAGGAGCCTGGTAGGCTGCAGTCCATGGGGTCGCTGAGGGTCGGGCACGACTGAGCGACTTTACTTTCACTTTTCACTTTCCTGCATTGGAGAAGGAAATGGCAACCCACTCCAGTGTTCTTGCCTGGAGAATCCCAGGGACGGGGGAGCCTGGTGGGCTGCCGTCTATGGGGTCGCACAGAGTTGGACACGACCGACGTGACTTAGCAGTAGCAGTAGCAGTAGGCAATGGCTGAAAATTAGAAGGTGGATGCCAGTGGGTAAAGAGAATCACACAGAGGAGAGGGAAAGAGGGCACTTCCGAGGACCAAGTATTTTGCTTTTTATTCATTTTCGTTTGTTTTAAGGCTATTTGGCTTAAGCTTGCTTATTAAATGAGAGAAAAGAACTAGTTTGAAAAGACAGGGTTACACCATAATGGGATATTTTTTCCAACATTTGCTTTTCCAACTTTCATGACAAGTTCTTCTACATCTATTTAGTTTTTGCAGTATCACCCTTTCTCTTGATATATAGTTGGTTAAAAATCACAGATTTGTTTGCTTTTTTCCATTAGAATTTTAGGCTAGCTGACTCTTAATTAAGTTGGAGAGGGACAAGGCATTTTTTTCTAACTTGGAGCTATTTTCCAAATCACAAAGGAATTATCTAATATTCTAAGAATTCTCAAATGATGCTAAGGAAAGAAGTGAAATTTCCTGGTTAAAAAGTTTTGAAAAAGACTATACATTTGAAATTTCCCTCTGAGAGACTGACAGAGTATATTAGACTGATAAAATCTCCATCCGAGACTTCCTACCTTATGCAAAAAAAAAAAAAAAGCAAAAACCAAAATAAAAACCAAAAACACCCCACCATCACATTAAACTAATTACCCGGAGAATGCTTTTTTCTCTGGATGTTATTAACACATCAAAAGAATTTCGCCTAACACCAGTATATGAAACCCTGCCACAGCAAATTGATTCTAAGTTCTGTAGATTCCCATAAGGTTTTACAATAGAGAGGGTCTTCCTCTTACCTCTAGATTTAGGGACTCATCTTACCCCAGGGACTTGGAGCCTACAGTGAAGAATAATGGTGTCTCCACCAATTACCTTGGGGACCCTTTTGTAACACCAGGGTAGGGGGTGGAATTAACAAAAGATTTGATTCAGGATAAAGATGGTTGAGGAGAGGTCAGCAAGAGACAATGTCTTTAATTAAGGCTAATGAAGTTTCCTGTTCTGTGAAAGGATTGGTCATTTATTACAAACCTTCCTAGAAGGATGTGGGTTGAAGACAGGATCAAAGTGCCTCCTTATATGTCTGGAGGAAACAAACACCTTAAATTTATACAAACAACTGGAGATGGTAACGCATTTGGAAATTCTGATGGACTAAAGAAGAGTCAGGAGAGACTTCCCTGGTGGTCCGGTGGTTAGGACTCCATGCTTTCACTTCAAGGGGCAGGGTTTAATCCCTGATCTAGAAACTAAGATCCTACATGTCTTGCAGCTCAGCCAAAATTAAAAAAGGAAGAATAATAATCAGGATATAATGCCCATGGTAATGGGATGATCCACATTAGGAGTTGAAAGAGAGAAATCTGTGGAGCACAGATTTGTCAGTGTGACCGTGTGCTGTCTCCAGAGTGACTCAGAGAAGAGCAGAGAGCCATTAGATTCAGGATGGATCCACTGTGAACTATGATGGAGTCTACCCTGAACTGATGGCCAGCCTTCCCCTTCCCATCTTATTAAAGTGATTAAGTACAACCAGCCTTTGAAAAAGAAAAGATTGTTATTTCACGTATATACTAATATTTAAATTCATCCACACATGAAGAATTGGAAGATAATCATCATTTACATGAGACCTAAAATAACAGTGTTTTGGCTCCAAGCTCCCTCTACTGTCTCTGCAATAATAAACAAACATTTTATGGCACCCTCCTGACTGGATTCCAACATTTATGAAAATCAAAGCAAACACAATCTTGTGTAATAATAAAGGCTATCCTTAATATGATAATCAGAAAGTTCACTATTTGGAGAAAGTTGACTATAATAAACTAGTTAATGAAATATTTATACAAACAGAACTATATGAAGTTGGTTGAACATTTTTAATCCACAAGTGGCAATTTCATACGTTTCAACCTTATGTATGAACATTAGGGTGTGTGTGTGTTTGGGGGAGTGATTACCTTTAATAATCTCTCTTATGAAATTCCCTAAATACATTGGTTAACTTACATGATATTTCTTGGCCAAAATTAACTATAAAATATGTTAAATCTAGTGTCTTATAGGAATGTTTATGTTATAGCTTGGGGTTAGGAAAAAGAAATCTGCCTTCAGGCTAAAAAGTGTAAAGATACAAAATGTTTCACACCGGAAGGCAAAAGAAAGAAAAAGCCTTATGCGGAAAAGCCTTGTGTTTACAAGAGGAAAGCTGGAAATAAAATAGTTAACATTTTAACTGTGAGAGGAGGAAGTAGGGCAATTTGCATATACTTCAAACAGTCTCACACTGTTGAGAAAACCTGCAAATCCTGCAAAGAATTAGAGGGAAAAGCCAAAGTCAATACACTTCAAATACCCTTGATATTTCACAGACACTAACAAGAAAGCATCTTCTGGGTAAGTTCACACATTGCACAAAATAAATATTAATTCTGTTGTTGGTAATTTTCCAAAAAGTTAATATTTTACAGTTCAGAATTTTATTCCTTAAGTTTGCCTTTGAAGCTGGAAAATTGGTTTTTGAAGCTGTTTTCATAATCCTAGGAATTCAGTCTAAGAATGAAAGATGCCATTAAAGACCTATTTACAAAGATGTTTATCAAAACCTTATTTTTATAGTCACTGTTCATCACTTAAATCTTATGCCTAGCATAGTGTCTAATATAAAGTAAATACTCAATAATTATTCTTGAAAGAAGGAGTAAATTACAAATAAATTGTGGCTTATACATATTATATAATATATGACCACTAAAAATGTTTTTGAAGACTTGTTAAGATTGGGGAAAGAGACATTAGAGAGAGTGTTAAGCAAAGAGGGATGCTAACAATGTATACACTATCTAATACAAGTTTTATAAAGTAAATATATACATGCACACAAAAGGCTAGAAGGAAAAGTAAAATTATTGACTAAGTTGGTTTTTCTTTGTGTTTCTCTTCATGTTGCAAATTGTCATGAGCATGTATTACTTTTATAATCAGAAAAACACGAAATGTTAAACATTTTTATCATGGTCTGCTAACAATTAGACATGTAATACAAAAATTAATCATTAAAAACTGTGGAGTTGAATAAAAGATAGTTGTTGGGAGATTCAATGTTTCTATAAGTGTATTTGGCTTTTCCCCTTCACTTTGTTAGAATAAACCATCACTAGATACATAATTTTATAATTTATTCAGTGGCCTGAATGCACCGTCAGAGCTAAACTGTGCTCCACTTTTAATGCCAAAAATAAATTCTGTACAAAAGTTAGAGAGATAAGTGAGTTAATTCATTTCTTTCTGTCTTTTTGTAGCTCGAGTGTATACATGCACTGAGTCATGTTGAACTCTTTGCAACCCCATGGGATGGGCTTCTCTGTCCATGGAATTCTCCAAGCAATTGCCATTTCCTCCTCCAGGAACCCAAGGATTCAACCACATCTCCTGTGTCTCCTGCATTGCAGGCAGATTTATCTTTTCTTATCACTTGAGCCATCAGGGAAGCCCCTTTTATAGCTTGCTGCTGCTGCTAAGTCACTTTAGTNTCAGGAAAACAACAGCACTGCTCTTTCAGTGTTGAGTTTACCAGAGCTGAATTCCATTGTAGAGACTCAGCTACATCATTCTAGAATTCCAGAACTCCCACCACAAACACACACACACCCCCTGGGCTCAATCTGCAACACTTTCTCCCCCTTCATTGCCCTGTCCAGGCTCAGTTGTGCATTTAGAACTCTTAAGTCAGAGTTCAGCTTCAGGGCTATCTTTGCTAGGCTGTAGGTAGTAGTAACAATAGGAGGAGGAATAGTTGGAGTGGTTAGAATTATAGGAGCAGATAGGCGCTGCTGTTATTTACTGTGAGCTATTTATACTAATCCTCAAAGTACTCTGTAAAGCAGGTAGTATTGAAACTGCTGGGTGGCATCTTGGAGGCTTCAAGGAACTCCAGTTCTTTATGTCTCAACACAGAAAGAATTCAGCAAGAGACAAAGTAATAGATAAGATGTGACTTATTAGAATAGGATGCTCCTGAGGGTGACAAGTTGGAGAGGGCACCACAGCCAGAGCTAAGTAGTCTACAGTTTTATAGTCAAAGGAAAAGTGGAGAGGGAAAGACGACCACCTTCTTCCTCATTGTTGAGTAGAAATCAGGCTTCCAACATCATTTCCTCCACATCTGGCAGGGGAGTTTTTTTGTCCCCAGTGTGGTCAAATTGAGATTGTCATGGTGCAGCGGAAATGAGCAAAAAGTGGTGTGCTGTGCTGTGCTAAGTCGCTTCAGTCATGTCTGGCTCTGTGTGGACCGTAGCCTACCAGGTTCCTCTGTCCATGAGATTCTCCAGGCAAGAATCCTGGAGTGGGTTGCCGTACCCTCCTCCAGAGGATCTTCCCAACCCAGGGATTGAACCCACGTCACTTACATCTCCTGCATTGGCAGGCAGGTTCTTTACCTCTAGCACCACCTATACCAACATATGGCATATCTCATAATCATCATTTTATTAAGTCACCTTTTCCTTATATTTTTGTTTTCTCTGCATGCAGAAGAATGTGTCCTAGGACTCATTCACTTCTGAGCTCACTGTGCAGAATGTGGGTCTCATTCCACCACTGTTTTATTGTTTTGGGACATGCTTCTGTTGCATGGTTTTGTTGCTAAGCAAACCTACTTTCTTGAGTGATCATTAACTTACAGGAGTCTCCCATACTTCTTTACTTACAATCCCCTAGTGGGATTAACTATTTACTCACCCTGTCCCTTTCAGTATTTTTGTCATTTTACACTTGAGGAGGGTGAATCATACAGGGATTAAGGTACTTGCTCAAGATCACACCATTTGCTGGGATTTGAACATAGGCAATCTGACTTCAGAGTCTGAATTCCTTGCGCTGTATTATGCTGTAAAGGTAATATATGAAATTTATAGGTAGTCACCTTTAACGGAGAAAGTAATGACACCCCACTCCAGTACTCTTGCCTGGCAAATCCCATGGACAGAGGAGCCTGGAAGGCTGCAGTCCTTGGGGTCGTGAAGAGTCGGACACGACTGAGCGACTTCACTTTCACTTTTCTGCATTGGAGAAGGAAATGGCAACCCACTCCAGTGTTCTTGCCTGAAGAATCCCAGGGACGGGGGAGCCTGGTGGGCTGCCGTCTCTGGGGTCGCACAGAGTTGGACACGACTGAAGCGACTTAGCAGCAGCAGCAGCAGTCACCTTTAAATATGAATGTAAGTGAAAGATGATCACTGAAATCATTTTATATACACTTGAGACTTTGCAGTGAAATATTACCCTCTCCTGCCCGCTTTCCCCATTAAGCTCCTCTAGGATGGAAGTGAAAGTCGATGAGTCGTGTCCGACTCTTTGCCACCCCATGGACTGTATAGTCCATGGAATTCTCCAGGCCAGAATACTGGAGTGCGTAGCTTTTCCCTTCTCCAGAAGATCTTCCCAACCCAGGAATCAAGCCCAGGTCTCCCACATTGCAGGCGGACTCTTTACCAGCTGAACCACAAGGGAAGCCCAAAGCACAAGGAAACCCATCCATCCTCGAGGATGGTGCTTAATTAGCTGTCTCTCCTTCTCACAGTTTCAGGGCCTGAGCATGTAGCTGTCTACCTATAACTCTCCGTTTGCCTGTTCGAATAAAAGGTAATTTATAAAAACAAATAGCAGAAAAGGATGAAACAACTACACATGTAGGATGAAGAAAATATACATCTTTCAATTTTTTTATTACAAAAAAAATGAGATGTTTTACCTCTTTTTTTTGGTACTCTTTTAAGGTTTTGTTATTATTTATTTTTCACTGTGCTGGACCGTCACTGCTGCCCACAGGCTTTCTCTACCTGCAGTACCTGGGCTTCTCCCTGTGGGGGCTTCTCTTGCTGCAGAGCTAGGCGCTAGGCACGAGGGCTTCCATAGTTGCAGCTCTCAGACTCTAGAGCGTGGACTCTAGTTGTGGCGCGTGAGCTCAGTTGCTTCGGGGCATGTGAACTCTTCTCAGACCGAGGCTCAAAACTGTGTCTCCTGCATTAGCGGATGGATTCTTACCCACTTTACCACCAACGAAGTCCAGCACTAAGTCTTTATAATCTGAGGTGCATATCTCAAATCTAACTAATCGCGTTTTAAGTGCTCAGTTGCCACATATGGTGAGTGGCTACCATATTGCGGAGCTCTAGTTTATTATGTTCTTTTCCTGTACTCTGTTGTTGCTTCCCTGATAGCCTAGTTGGTAAAAAATCCACCTGCAATGCAGGGGATCCCGGTTCGATTCTTGGGTCAGGAAGATCCCCTGGAGAAGGGCTAGACTATACCCACTCCAGTATTCTCGGGCTGCCCTTGTGGCTCAGCTAGTAAAGAATCCATCAATAATGCGGGAGATCTAGGTTTGATCCCTGGGATGGGAAGATCCCCTGGAGATGGGAAAAGGTACCCACTCCAGTATTTTGGCCTGGAGAACTCCACCGACCCCATGTATATTTCATGGGGTCACAAAGAGTTGGACATGACTGAGCAACTTTCACTTTCACTTCACTTGTTGCATTTCTTCTTATTCTATTCATTGAATACATGTTAATATTTACCAAGGACCAATTTCTGTGACATGGAGTACATTAAGTACTAGAGATTTTTTTTTCTTAAATGGCTTAAATTTATCTGTACTTTGTAGCCCAAAAAACTAGCTGAATTAACCGAGTTGTTGACTGGGGTTTTGGTTGTTGACAGTCAATTTTTTCTTAAAAGCTAGGGCTGTATCTGATAAAACCTAAGAATTGCTGGGAGCTATGTTTTGCATCGTGGGTAGAAAATCTGTCTACACTGAGAGAGAGAAGAATGAGACTCATGTGAAAGGAGAAGGAGAGATGAGCAAGGGAAAGTCCCTACTTTAAGCGCCACACGCTCGCGACCACAGCTGTAGCCACTGTGTCCTGATTCCACACAGCTTGTGTATTCAACTCTTGGATTCTATGAGACAGGGCTTCCCCGTTTGTGCCTAAGCTACCTTGAGCATGGTTTCTGGAACTTGCAGCTGGGAGTTCAGGCTCATACAGCTAAGAAACATTAAGTACATTTGAAAAATACATACTTATGTGATGGCTGTACCTTTTTCTGACAAATCATCAGTCTCTGCTTTAACTTTACCTGTGTTCTCAATTACTCTGCTTTTTCCCTGAAAGAGTCAGTGATCTTTCTAAGCAAGTATCATTACTTTAGGGCTTATGTGATTGATTAATTAATTAAAAGTCCTTAGAGCTAGCCTGCTTGTCTCAATCACAGCAAAGCCTGCTTTTTGTTTCCCTAAGCAATCTTAATCAGCCCCTTAAGACATCATCTCAGTTTTTCCTTTGGATGAAACATCAAGTTGTTTCTACCATGTCCCTCCTATGTGCCAGCCACTGTACTAAACCCCTTACCCAGATCATCCTACTTAATGCTTATAGTGAGCCAATGAAGTTGGCACCGTTGTGATCCCTGCTTTACTGATGGAGGAACTGAGGCCTACAGAAGTTTTAACTCACCCAGGCTTACATGGGAAATGGCAGAATGGAATATGAACCCAGTGTCTTTCTCAAGAGCCCAACTTTTTTTTTTCATTGACGTATAGTTAACTTACAATGTTGTGTTAGTTTCTAGTGTCAGCAAAGTGACTCAGATATATATATACACACATACGTGTACATACAGTATACTTTTTCATATTCTGTTTCATTACGGTTTATTATAAAATACTGAATATAGTTCCCTATGCTAGAGTAGGGCTTTATTGTTTATTTTATATATAGAAGTTTGTATCTGCTAATCCCAAACTCCTAATTTATCCTGCCCTCTGCTTTCCCCTTTGGTAGCCATGTTTGTTTTCTGTGTCTGTGAGCCTCTTTCTGTTTTGTAAATAAGTTTGCTTTTAGCATGTTTTTAGAGTCCACATATAAGTGATACCATATGATATGTCTTTGTCTGACTGACTTCACTTAGTATGATTATCTCTATGTCCATCCATGTTGCTGCAAACGACATTATTTCATTTTTTATGCCTGAGTGGCAATGTTCCATTGTATATATATAGCACATCTTCTTTATTCATCTGTTGATAAACATTTTGATTGCTTCCATGTCTTGGCTTTTGTAAATAGTGCTTCTATGAACATTGGAGTTCATGTATCTTTTTAAATTAGAGTTTTTTCTTGATATATACCCAGGAGTGGGACTGCTGGATCATATGGTAACTCTATTTTTAGTTTATTTAAGGACCCTCCGTACTGTTTTCCATAGTGCCTGCACCAGTTTATATCCCCACCACAGTGTAGGAGGGTTCCTTTTTCTTCACACTCTCTCCAGCATTTATTATTTGTAGATTTTTTCATGAGAGCCATTCTGACCAGTGTGAAGTGGAACCTCATTGTGGTTTTGATTTGTATTTCTCTAATAATTAGTGATTTTAAGCATCTTTTCATGTGCCCATTGGTCATCTGTATGTCTTCTTTGGAGAAATGCCTATTTACCTCTTCTGCCCATTTAAAACAATTTTTTATTGAAGTATAGTTTATTTACAATGTCATGTTACTTTCAGGTGTACAGCAGAGTGAATCAGTTATGTACATACATGTATCCACTTTTGTTTAGATTCTTTTCTCATAAGGGGTATTAGAGTATTGAGAAGTCCATATGCTATATAGCAGATTCTTATTAGTTATCTGTGTATATGTAGATCAGTCCCAGTCTCCCAATGTATCCCTCCCCTCCATCATCTCCTGGTAACCATAAGTTTGTTCACTACATTTGTGACTCTACTTCTGTTTTATAAATAAGCTCATCTGTACCCTCTTTTTTTTTTTTAGATATCACTTACACGTGGTATTATATGACATTTGTCTTTCCATGTCTGACTTACTTCACTCGGTATGGCCATCTCTAGGTCCATCATGTTGCTACCAGTGGCATGGTTTTATTCTCTTTTCTGACTAATATTCCATTGTATATATGTAGCACATCTTCTTTATCCATTCCCCTGTTGGTGGACATTTAAGTTGCTTCCATGTCCTGGGTATAGTACTGCAGTGAATATTGGGGTGCGTGTATGTTTTTTGGAGGCTGGCTTTTATTAGATTCTGGGAGGAAGCTGAGGAGGGTTGTTTTGAATCAAAGCCCACTGGAGGAGAATGGGAATTCAGAGTTGTGGTGGTTTCTTGTGGGCACCAAGTGGTGGGCAGTTTGCTGTTGCTAAGGTGTGTGGAATCTTTCTTCCTGCTGATAGTGAATATTGAGACCAGTGGAAATGCATGAGGGCCCCCCTCCCCGCAGTATGGCTTCCTGACTCCATTTTGTATCAGGTGTCCTTCATCCTTTTTACCCGTGGCATCTTTAGTGGCACCCCAATGTTTGAGGGAATGCCCCCTGCACACAGATTCTGTACCTTCTGTAGATGAAGAAAGACCCTAGGACGTGCATAGGAGAGTCCGTTTAGCAACTTGAAGGGCCTCCCAGTGGGTGGCCACTCCAGTATGAAGTTGGAGCTTCAGGTAAGCTTAGCAATCAGTAGGAGTGACATCTGCCTGTTGTGCTAGGATCACATCTCGAAGGCTGTCACAGACAGAATAGTAGCAGTAGTGCTTGTTGAGTCATGTCCGATTCCTTGCAACCTGGTGGACTGTAGCCTGCCAGGCTACTCTGTCCACAGAATTTCCCAGGCAAGAATCCTGGATGGGTTGCCATTTCCTTCTCCACATGTATCTTTTGGAGTTATGGTTTTCTCTGGGTATATGCCTAGGAGTGGAATTGCTGGGTCATATGATACTTCTGTTTTTAGTTTTTTAAGAACCTCTTTAATGTTCTCCCTAGTTGCTGTGCCAGTTTGCATTCCTACCAGCAGGGTAGGAGGGTTCCCTATTCTCCACACCCTCTCCGCATGTATTGTTTGTAATGTAATGATGATAGCCATTCTGACCCATGTGAGGTGATCCTCATTGTAGTTTTGATTTGTATTTCTCTAATAATTAGTGATGTTGAGCATCTTTTCATTTGGTATTTGGCCATCTGTATGTCTTCTTTGGAGAAATGTCTATTTACATGTTCCATCCATTTCTTGATTGGGTCATTTGATTTTTGGTATTGAGGTGCACTGTTTGTATATTTGGAGATTAATCCCTTGTTCGCAAACATTTTCTCCTGTTCTGTAGGTTGTCTTTTTGTTTTGTTTATGATTTCCCTTGCTGTGCAAAAGCTTTTAAGTTTNGCATGGTTTAGTTTCATTGAGTTAGACAAGGCTGTGGTCCTAGTGTGATTAGATTGACTAGTTTTCTGTATGCTTTCAGTGTGTCTCCCCTCTGATGCCCTCTTGCAACACCTACCATCTTACTTGGGTTTCTCTTACCTTAGGCGTGACTCAGAATTCTAAACATCAGGGGATGATGTAGCACAAGTTCAGGATGAAACTGTGAAATTCATCTGCAGAGCAAAAAAGTTGGCAAGCTCAATAGTGTTCCCCAAAGAGATAATTTCAGGAAACACAGGGCAAACTTTTTACAATAATAGTATATTTTAATGTGTATTAGAAAAAAAAATAAGAACGTGGTTAAGACTGTGGACTCTGGAGCCAAACTGACTGCCAGATCTACCTTAATTAGTGGTGTTAAGCTGGGCGAGTTATTTAACCTGTCTCTTGTCTCTCGGTTTCATCTACAAATGGGATAAAAACAGTACACACCTCATTGAGATGTTGACAGAATCATATAATTTAATATGTAGTATTCAGAAGAGTACTGACATAATATTTGCTCTGATTGTTATGTCTTTTATTAATACCTCTGTCAATTGGGGGTAAATTTTTAAAATTTTTTATTTACTTGTTATCTTTTGGTCATACTACATGACATGTAGGATCTTAGTTTTCTAAGACCAGGGTTCCAACCTGTGCCCTCTGCATTGGCAGTAAGGAATCTTAACCACTGAACAGCCAGGGAAGTTCCCCTGATAATTTTTATGATCTAGCAAAATTTCTAAGTTAAAAAGGTAGATTAAAAAAAGAAACTAAGTAAATAGTATAGCTTACTTTCATATGGCAAAATGGATAGTGTTATAAGAATTACTAAAATTTGCAAAATGTCTGCCATGGAGATTTTACCTCTTAAATATTTCTCTAATATCTCTCCTCCTTTATCCCTGTTTTAACAGTGCACTATAAACCATCTTTTTCACCTGGATTTTTAAAAAAATGTTTTCTTTTGAAATATTTCAACTTATAGAAAATGAGCAGAAATAGTGTAAGTACTCCAGTGACCCTTCATATACAAGCAACTGTTGATTTAAGGGGTAAAGATCTCATGATCCTTTACCCTAAGTCAACATGTATGTTCTAAGAATAAGCACAATTTAATTAGTTCATGAACGCCAAGAAACAAATTTTCTTCTTAACCGATATGTAAGATTGTCTCCCCAATTTAGATGAAGAGCAAGACATGCACACTTGTATACACAACCATTGAGTCCGTTTTGGGATTTTGTTCCTGAGAATAGTATTATCTAGTTCTTGCTGTCTTTTGGCATATTTGTAGTCAAACAGCAAGTGCTGTTGTGAGTTGCCAGTAAATGCAGTCTAACACTGCTTAGAAACTTCCCATTATTAGAATTCATTTTGAGCTGGCTTTTTAACAGCCCATAGGGCCTCTGAATGCAAAATAAGGAAACAAAATAAGAGATGGGAATCCACAAGTTTCCTCTTCCACAGTTTTATTCAGTAAAGTTACTGCTGTGAATCCATACAGAATCCTGGAATCTTCAAACATCTCTGACTCCTATAAGCCTTGAGAAAATGTGATGGTGTTTCATTTTGTCACAGCCTGAGGATTATGACAAAAGACTGAAAGATGTTATGATTTCCCCATCACACTCCCCTTCCAGAATGTTACCTGGACTTTTTAAAGGTGTTTTTTTCCTTAACCACCTCTCTACCTGCTCTTTTTGTGTTTTTTTTTTTTTTTGGTCTGCCCTCAAATACAGTTTCTACTCTGCTTTCCAAGAGTTCCTTCAGAAATTAAAAATCGATCATACTTGTTTCCCTACTTAAATCTTTCATGACTAGCCCCTTCATTCTTAGGATAAAGTTCTAACTCCGAGACTACTGGCCCACAAGAATCCATTATCCAGCTTGTACCCCTCTGGCCACATCTGTCACCATTCAGCCTCAACTTTGACCCGTAATAAGCACATCACAGTGTTGCTGTACACGCGTTCTTTTTGTACTGGTTCATGCTGTCCCTCTCCTTGGAAAAACTGATCCATTCAGACCAGAATGGGTCTCTCCTCTCTTCCTGTGTTCTCTCATGTACCTGGTATATACATCTTTATCACTGGACTGCCATATTGTTTTACAGTTATCCATTATGTTTCTGACTCCCCAGTTAGAGTGTAAGTGAGTACCCTGAGATCAATGACTGTACATTATAGTGTTCGTGGGGCTCAGTATAGTGCCACACATTGAGTGGGTAGTCAAAGTAGTGCTAATGTTTTATTTTCCAGTCATCTATGACTTGACATTAAGAAAAATCACTAATAATGTTATATAACCTCTGGTCATTTCTAGAATACTTCACATATATCTGATTTGTGTGTGTGTGTGTGTGTCCAGGGAGAGGGGCAGTTTTATTCTCAAGTATCCGTACAGTGACTATCTGCCTAGGAAGAATTACTTTTCAGCCTCTCTATTCCTACTTTTACTTCCCAAGCTCTTTATTTTACATTTATATTCCTATAAGAACAATTTAATAAATATATTTCTATGGATAAAAGAGAATTAATTTCTTCTTGAAATTATATTCTTTATAAACAAAACTGTTTCCATTTATTACTGTTTCAAGCACCAAACAATTAACATTAACATCAGCTCAGTATTATCAGTTTGTATTTTTTCCTCTTTCACCTAGCAGTTTTGTTACCTTTTTTTGGGAAATGGAAATCAGGTAAGTTTATTGCAGTGCTGTTTAGTCATGAAAAACAAAAAAGTCCAAGACAGGAGAACACATGGTAACGTGCACTTGCTACATTATAATTTATGAGTGACCATTGTAAATTTATGAATACGTTTCAGTATTTACTAAATTATATATATTGTTTTAGGTGAAATGAGCAAAAATGTAGTCATTGCAGAGCAGGAGAAAAATAATGAACATTGCCCTGAGGATATCAATGATAAGTTGTCTGAATCAACAGATGATGATGGTGAGGATACCAGTGATGAAGATGAGGAAGACAGCAACCCTAATAAGGATACTCATGCCCCACTGGAGTTAATGGCAGAAGTAAGTTTTGCTTCTATAACTCAAAAAACTTAAAAATATTAAAATAGCTAAATAGTATATAGCCTTGAAGACTAAAAAAATAGTTAAAATATCCTTGCCCACACACAGATGCTTACCTGGTTACTCATCTTTATGACTACTTTCATGAGGGTAGAGATGAGAGAATATTCTGGCAGTGACTCCGATTATTCTGGTAAAGTCAGAAACAGGAATAAGAGAAGTTTCGGCACAAAACTCTTCTTTTAGAAAAACTTTCTACTTACTGGGTACCATGCTAGTTACTTGGGATATTTAGAGATAAATAAGAAAGACATGGCTTTACCCTTGAGAACTAACAAACACCTATTATGTTATCTAATTCAATTTATCATATGTGCCAGTAGAGATGTTCATAAAATTCTCTAGGAACAGGGAGGATAAAGGGACTAACTGAGAGATGAAGCAGGAGAAACAAGGAGGTAAAGGAAGGATTAAGAGGAAGAGACAAGAACGGAATCTTAGAAACTTAAAGGAAGAGGAACATGTAGGAACTCATTTGGTAAACACAGTGGCACTCCTGGCATGGGAAATAGCATTGGGTGTGTGTATCACACACAGACAGAGGGTGTAAGAAGGGAGAGGGAGTGGAGGGAGATGGACTTAACAGATTGTAACAGCAGAGAAGAAGCCATGAACTTGAACACATAGCCGTAGAAGTTTCTCAAATAAAATACATAGGGAAAAAAAGGAACATCAGGGACTTTGGGGAGACTGTTGGGTGGTCTAACATATGTATAATTATAGCCCAGATGAAGCGAGGGACCCACTATGTACAAGTAAAACGTGACAACGATAATACAAAGGATGAGAAGGGGGGAAATGAAAATGCACTGTTATCAAGTTCTTACTGTGTACATGAAGTTGTGTAATAGTAATAAAAGTTAAACTCTGATACCACAACATGTGAGGTAAAACTGTTCTGTTCTCCATAGAATTATCAGTAAACATCTGTGAGCAGTGTTTGGATGTGACGTTTCAGGCCTCCATGCTTTTGCTATTTCCTGTGTTTTGCCAATGCTGTTTCCTATGCCAGGATTGCCTTCTTGATTTGTTTACCAACTGAATTCCTACATGTAAGCCTAGTGTACATGCAAATGGTTCAGAATGTCACACATAAGCAAGAACAGTCCCCCAAGTGTACTGTTCTTTTTTTAATAAAAGCTATCCAAATAATAATAGGAGATTAGTCAACTGTGGAGCCTAAGTAAGTAAAAAATATGTAATGATGTTTAATTCCATGGGGAGAAGATGATCATGATATGTGGTATATTTTTTTAAGTTACTGAATAATCTTAGTTTTTGTAAGTATATATGTGTTCCTTTATGAAAAAAAAAAAAAACCTAAAATGATGTACATCAGTTCAATTCAGTCGCTCAGTCGTGTCCGACTCTTTGCAACCCCATGAATCGCAGCACGCCAGGCCTCCCTGTCCATCACCAACTCCTGGAGTTCACTCACATTAAAAAACAAACACCTCTGTGGGCTTCCCTGGTGGATCAGTGATAGAGAAGCCACCTGCTGTTGCAGGAGACACGGGTTCAGTCCCTGCTCCAGGAAGATCCCACATGCCATAGAGCAACTAAGTCTGTGCACCACAACTATTGAGCCTGTGCTCTAGAGTCCATGGGCCACAATTACTTAGCCCACGTGCCAACTACTGAAGCCCATGCTCTCTAGAGCCTGTGACTAGCCAACAAGAGGAGCCATCGCAATGAGAAACCCGCACACTGCAGCTAGAGAGTAGCCTCCACTCACTACAACTAGAGAAAAGCTCATGGAGCAACAAAGACCCAGAACAGCCCCCCCAAAAATAAAATTATCTAGAAAAAATGGATGGTAAAAATACAGATGCTGTTTAATTGGGGACAGGGTGTGTTTATTTAGCATTTAAATTTCCTGCATACAACAAATGAGCCTATTTGCAGGGCAGGAATAAAGGCGCAGATGCAGAGAACAGATGTGGGCATAGGGTGAGGAAAGAGGATTGGGATGAATTGGGAGGCTGGAATTGACATGTACATACTACCATGCATGAGACAGATGGCTAGTGGGAACCTACTGTATAGCGCACAGAGCTCAGCTTGGTGCTCTGTGGTGACCTAGAGGGATGGGATGAAGAGGTGGAGGGAGGTCCAAGAGGAAGGGGACATATGTATACCCATAACTGATACAGTTTGTTGTATAGCAGAAATTAACACAACATTGTAAAGCAACTATACCCCAATAAATAAGGGAAAAATTTATAACACATAGAAAAATACATGTTACAAAACAGAAATACCGATGGAATAAGATAGAGATCCCAGAAATAGACACACACACCTATGGGTACCTTATTTTTGGCAAAAGAGGCAAGAATATACAATGGGGCAAAGACAGCCTCTTCAATAAGTGGTGCTGGGAAAATTGGACAGCTCCATGCAAAAGAATGAAATCAGATCACTACCTAACGCCATACACACAAAGATAAACTCAAAATGGGTTAGACCTAAATGTAAGACCAGAAACTATTAAACTGTTAGAGAAGAACATAGGCAGAACACTCAATGACATAAAGCAAGATCTTCTATGATCCACCTTCTAGAGTAATGGAAATAAAAACAAAAATAAACAGGTGGAACCTAATTAAACTTAAAAGCTTTTGCACAGCAAAGGAAACTGCAAACAAGGTGAAAAGACAACCCTCAGAATGGGAGAAAATGCTAGCAAGGGAAACAATTGATAAAGAATTAATTTCCAAAATATACAAGCAGCTTATACAACTCAATACCAGAAAAGCAAACAACCAAAGTGGGAAAGGGACCTGAAGAGACAGTCCTCCAAAGAAGATATATAGATGGCTGACAAGCACATGAAAAGATGCTCATCATCACTCATCAGAGAAATGCAAATCAAAACTATAGTGAGATACCACCTCACGCCAGACAGAATGGCCATCATCAAAAAGTCTACAAATAATAAATGCTGGAGAGGGTGTGGAGAAAAGGGAGCACTCTTGCATTGCTGGTGAGAATTAAACTGATACAGCCACTCTGGAAGACGGTATGGAGAGACTCCTTAAAAAGCTGGGAATAAAACCATCATATGACTCAGCAATCCCACTCCTAGGCATATACCCTGAGGAAATCAAACCTGAAAAAGATACATGTACCCCAATGTTCACTGCAGCACTATTTACAATAGCTAGAACATGGAAGCAACCTAGATATCCATTGACAGATGAATGGATAAAGAAGTGTGGTACATACATACAGTGGAATACTACTCAGCCATAAAAAGAACACATTTGAATCTGTTTAATGAGGTGGACGAAACTAGAGCCCATTATACAGAGTGAAGAAGTCAACGAAACATAAATATCATATACTGACACATACATATGGAATCTGAAGAGATGGCACTGGTGAATTTATTTTCAGGGCAGCAGTGGCGAAACAGAGAACAGACCTATGGACAAGGTGGGAGGAGAGGAGGGAGAAGGGGAGCTGTATTGAGAGAGTAACGTAGAAATTTACAATACTATATGTAAAACAGATAGCCAATGAGAATTTGCTGTATGACTCAGGAAACTCAAACAGGGGCTCTGTGACAGGCTGAAGGGTGGGGTGGGGAGGGAGATGGGAGGGAAGCCTGGGAGGGAGGGGACATGGATGTACCTATGGCTGATTCTTGTTGATGTATGACAGAAAACCACAAAATTCTGTAAAGCAATTATCCTTCAATTAAAAAAAGTTTTTAATGTTACTTTATAAAAAAATACAATAAAATAGTAAAAAGAAAAATATATGGGATAAGAACAATCAATATTGGAAAATATTGAAAATACATAATTGTATTGTCATATAATTATGGACTAAGTTCACAAATAAAAACTGTATCTGAACCTAAGGGATATTAAAGTGATTAAAGCGTTTGTGGCTTTGCCTGTTGAATCAACCTAAGTATTCTCAGATTGTTTAGTAGTCTGTGAACATTGTGGCTGCAGTGAAACAGAGGTGAGATTCTTGCTCTGTGGCCCTGCCCTTAAGTGCTTAAATATTCTTCACTAACTGATTACAGACTCACTCCTGGAAAAACGTGTAAAAGTTAAAAGCAAAATAATCATCAATGGAATATTTTCTAGGGAGTTTATAACTGACATTTAAATTCTCTGTAAAACTGCATAGCTGAAGAATTACTTAATGTTTTCCAGTTCCTGAAAGCAGAAATGGGCCACGACTACCATTTGGCAAAAAAGTTATGTCAGATGAGTAAGTACAAAATACTTCTCTTTTCCCCATCTTCTCTTTGTTTCTAAATACATTCCCTAGTATTTAAGATGGTTTGATTATCATACAGCTAGTTAATTCCCTCATAGTGTCTTGGTGAATCCTTGATAGTAAAAATTGATGTAAGGACTAATTTAAATTAGAATTCTAGAGTAACTTTGAGTGGGATAAACTGACAAGGATGCCATTAGAAGGTATGTCAAAATCATTAGCTTCATGACAGTGGGTTAGTAACATATGCCTTTAGTTTCAAAGAAGTGTCATGTAGTAAAACAAGCCTTCCTTAGAAGTGAAGAAGAAGTGACATCACTCAGTCATGTCCAACTCTGAGACCCCATGGACTATAACCCATGGACGGAGGAGCCTGGTGGGTTACAGTCCATGGGGTTGCAAAGAGTCAGACATGACTAAGTGACTTCACAAGCCTTCCTTAGCATGCAGTTATTCCACAAATATTTAAGTAACCTACCTTCCAGGCTCCTCTGTCCATGGGATTTTTCAGGTGAGAATATTGTAGTGGGTTGCCATTTCCTCCTCCAGGGGATCTTCCTGACCCAGGGATCGAACCCATGTCTCCTGTGTTTCTGAATTGCAGTATATTCTTTACCACTGAGCACTGGGGAAACCTTAAAAAAAAATTTAAAAAATTGTGTGCCAGTGCCACGGTTTAGACACTGGGCAAATAATCCCATACTTAATCTAGTGTCAGACAACAAACATATAATTAGCATGTCATAGATAATAGGTGAAGTGAAGTGAAGTTGCTCAGTCATGTCCGACTCTTTGCAACCCCATGGACTGTAGGCCACCAGGCTCCTCAATCCATGGAATTTTCCAGGCAAGATTACTGGAGTGGGTTGCCATTTCCTTCTCCAGGGGATCTTCCCAACCCAGGGATCGAACCTGGGTCTCCCACACAGCAGGCAGATGCTTTACCGTCTGAGCCACCAGGGAGATCCAGATAATAGGTGCTATGGAGGAAAAGGGAAGGAGTAGAAAGTACTGGTAGGAAGCAAAGCAGTTTTAAGACGGTCCAGCAAGGCTCACTGGAAGACTAGAGCAAACCCTTGAAAAAATTGTGGAAATGAGTCTTGTCATCTGAAGAAAGTGTGTTCCAGGCAGGACTAATAGCAAATATCCTATAGATGAGCGTGCCTGACCAGGAACAGCAAGGAAGGCAGCAGAAACGGAGCAGATTAAGCCAGGGAACGTGTCATAGGAGTTGATGTCGGAGAGCTTACAGGTCAGGGACCCTGCAGACTGCAGAGCATCTTTCCACGGCTTAAGGACCTTGGCTTTATCTCTGAGTGAACAGAGAAACCACCGGATACTTCTGAGTAGATAAATGATATGAACCACCTTACTTTTCTATCTGGGTTTTAGAAGTTTGACTCGATGTTCAAAATGGTGGTGGTTTTCTTTGTATTTAAGCAAAGAGAGGTTTGGGAGATTTGCTGAGTTTCTTAACTCTGTGGGTTGATGTTTTCATCAGCTTTGAGGATTTCTTGGCCATTAATTTTCAAAGATTACTTCTGCCATATTCTCTCCCTCTCTTCTATTCCTGGGTCTCCGTTACACACAAATTAGATTTTTTTCCTTGGTGTCCCACATGTGTCTTATACTCTGTTTTTTCCATTTCCTTTTATTTCTGTGCTTTAGGTTGTATATTTTCTGTTGACCTGTTTTTGAGTTAATTTATCCTATCTTTTGCTGTGTCCAGTGTGCTGTTAAAACTATATGATGAATTCTTCATTTCAAGGATTTCATTTTCCAGTTTTAGAAAGTNCTGAGCCACCAGGGAGATCCAGATAATAGGTGCTATGGAGGAAAAGGGAAGGAGTAGAAAGTACTGGTAGGAAGCAAAGCAGTTTTAAGACGGTCCAGCAAGGCTCACTGGAAGACTAGAGCAAACCCTTGAAAAAATTGTGGAAATGAGTCTTGTCATCTGAAGAAAGTGTGTTCCAGGCAGGACTAATAGCAAATATCCTATAGATGAGCGTGCCTGACCAGGAACAGCAAGGAAGGCAGCAGAAACGGAGCAGATTAAGCCAGGGAACGTGTCATAGGAGTTGATGTCGGAGAGCTTACAGGTCAGGGACCCTGCAGACTGCAGAGCATCTTTCCACGGCTTAAGGACCTTGGCTTTATCTCTGAGTGAACAGAGAAACCACCGGATACTTCTGAGTAGATAAATGATATGAACCACCTTACTTTTCTATCTGGGTTTTAGAAGTTTGACTCGATGTTCAAAATGGTGGTGGTTTTCTTTGTATTTAAGCAAAGAGAGGTTTGGGAGATTTGCTGAGTTTCTTAACTCTGTGGGTTGATGTTTTCATCAGCTTTGAGGATTTCTTGGCCATTAATTTTCAAAGATTACTTCTGCCATATTCTCTCCCTCTCTTCTATTCCTGGGTCTCCGTTACACACAAATTAGATTTTTTTCCTTGGTGTCCCACATGTGTCTTATACTCTGTTTTTTCCATTTCCTTTTATTTCTGTGCTTTAGGTTGTATATTTTCTGTTGACCTGTTTTTGAGTTAATTTATCCTATCTTTTGCTGTGTCCAGTGTGCTGTTAAAACTATATGATGAATTCTTCATTTCAAGGATTTCATTTTCCAGTTTTAGAAAGTCCATCTAGTGGTTGTGAAAGATTCCAGGTCTCTGTCAAAATCCATAATCTTTTCAACTATTTTACCCATCTTTTTCTCTTCGTTAGTCTTATTTTAAAGGAGAAAGTGGCAATTCTCTATTAACTATTAAACTTTATTAATGATAGGTCTTGAAATATTAACTATTGTAGACTTGTTTTATGGTTAAAATCTTTTAGTGACAATGTGGTGTAGGGACGTGGGGTCTACTCTTCCTTGCCTCACAGAGTCCCCACTACGGATACAGTACTTCCTAAGTACTAAGCTAATTTTTTAAAATAGATTTCTTGAATACATTAACACTACCTATTTTATATCCAGAATAATTTTCCTTGTTTAATCCTTTCAAGCACTTTTGACCTTTAGAAACATCAAATAAAATAATTTGATCAAAACTATTTTTGGTGGCCCACAAACATAGAATTTCCAATCAGAAGGAATCCCTAGAGAATCAGGTGGTGACGCAGATTGCCAGTCAAGGATGTGCAATGGAGAGAAGCCCAGGTTTTGCAGAGCCAGGCAGATTGAAGGCAGAAGGCAGAGTTATAGACTGTCTCAGGGAAAAGAAAGTGCTATTTCTTTGATGCCAGTAGGAACACTTGGCTGAGAGCTGCCTAAAGTCCCTCTCTGTGTTCAGAGCAATAGAACAATTTTTTTTTCATCTAGCATGCACCCAAAAATATATATAAATTCTTACAGCATAGATATTATTTTCTAAAATTTATCACAGAATGTTGAATATTGTCCCCTGTGCTATACACTAGGACCTTGTTGTTTATCCATTTTGTATATAATAGTTTGCCTCTGCTAACCCCAAACTCCCGTCCTATTCCTCCCTCACCCCCTCTCTCCCGTGGTAACAAGCCTGTTCTCTACAGCATAGATATTCTCTTGTCTCTTTTGTTCCCCCATCTTCTAACTTTTCCACAAAACAATCCACCTTTCTCTCTATATATATATATATTCATATATTTATAAATTTACTCATGTAACAGAGACTATATATTTTTTTATGTATTTATATATATGTATTGAGCACCTACTATGGGAACATTCTTGCATACAATTTTTAATTCTTACAGTTATGTGGGGCAGATAGGATTAACCCTCTTTTAATAATGAGGAAAGCAAAGGTAGCAGGGAGAAGTGATTTACCCAAAATCACACAACTTCCTAGAGGTAAAGCTAGATCCCAAGTCTGACTTGAGAGCCTATGATATCTTGCTATATTTCCGTTTCTTCATTTGAATAATAAGCTTATATTTCTGGTCAAGCAGGCAGAGACTTGAAAAAGAGGTGCTTTTATGAATCAATCAGATTGAAATGGCTCCTATAAATTGACCAATATATATTTTTATTTGTATCTAAGGCAACTAATTTATATGAAGTAATACATCTTTGTCCCTTCAGAGGTGTCTTACAAATTCAATCTCTTGAATAGCCTCCAGTTCTTGGTGTATTTTCTTGCCATCCAATCATGCTGTGGTCATTTGTATCTTTACTTGGGTGCAGGGCTTCCCACCCTGCATCCCAGGTGCAACTGGTTTCTTTTCTATCTGCTCTTCTAAAACTTTTGCTGGGGAAGGCTTGGAAAAGTGGTTTTCAAATGAGACTGAAAGTCAGGAATACCAGGTACTTTTCTTAGTTCATCTCATGATTGACTGAGATTTTCTGTCAGTCTTCCCATTTCTTGGTCTCTTTACTTGCAGCCAAGTCATCTTAGGGTGCCAACACTTTTGCTCACAGGCAGTCTGAGATTCTACAAAAATAACGTGTAAGCCTGGAAGACCTATTTCATCAATTATAGTAATTGTAAATGTTTAAGAATAATGGCCTGAAAACCAAAATGGTTCTTGTCATTATGCATCAAACACAAAAACAGACGTAGCTTCAGATACAGAAGAGAATTTCTATAAAGTTTTCTATTTCTTTTTGAATAAACTAAATCACCTTTCTTGGCGTATAATTTTATCAAGGCATAGAAGACTGCTTCCTACCCAGTCATCTATATTCATTTAGTCCATTTTTTTTTTAAATGTTTTGAGGTCTCCCACTCTGTCAGGTACTCTTAGAGCTGCAATAGTGAACAAGACCAGCGTTCTGTCTGCCCTAAAATCGCCTGCCATCTGAGGGCCTTAGAGCCCCGTGAAACTCAGAGCTTGCCCCATCCCCAGCCCCAGCACCCTGCCCCAGCCCTTCAGCCAGAAGGAAGCATCCGCTGCACACTTAGGAAGGAGCCAAGCCTTTCTCCAGGCCCAGAGTCACTCCAGGAAAACTAATAATCAACATTTATTCAGTACTTACCATGCAGCAAAGACTAAACTAAGTACTTTGTCTGTATTATCTCCTTTATTCATCAGATATCCTGATGTGATCAGTAGTGTTACTATAGATAAGGGAACTGAGGTACAGAGACATTAAATACTTTCCCCAAGGTGATCCAGTTAGACAGTGGCAGAACCAGGGTCCTCATCTGACAATCTTTCTTCAGGGTCTGTACTGGCCTCTGCTTATGGGCCCTGGTTGGTAAACAACCCCAATGGCATGTGCTAAGGGTTTCTCTTGCCTTTTTACAAACCCTAGTGACCTGTCAAAAAGTAAAAGAGTTTTTTATTTATCACCTAGGATGACTATTGGGACATCCCTGGTGGTTGAGTGATAAAGAATCTCCTGCAATGCTGGAGACCTAGGTTCGATCCCTGGTCAGAAAGAACCCCTGGAGGAGGAAATGGCTATCCATTCTAGTATGGAAAATCCCATGGACAGAAGAACCTGGTAGGCTACAGTCCATGGGATCTCAAGAGTTGGACACGACTTAGCAACTACCCCACCACCACAGCCGGGATGGATATTGCAGGGCTGAGTTTCAAAGCAGATACTTTTCCTCACTCTTAAAATTGACAGCTGCCAGCAGTTTTTGTTAAACCATGAAAATAGCTGATCCCATACTCCATTCCCATGGAGTAATCCTAACTCCAGCATGAATTTTCTAAGTTGTTTTCCAGGGAATATTAGTTCAAGATTGCTTAATAAATATTTCACCAAGAAGGATTCCATGGGAATAATAAATTAGGGAAACTATATTCTCTTCTCTGTAAGATACATACTAGTTCTGAGCATATTAATGCCTGTGTAAAATCCTGCAGTTGCTCCTTACTGTAAGCTTTGATTAACTTCATTTAACCTAGTTTCCCACATACATATTAACATCTTAAGAAACTAGTGTCTCAAGGAGCAAGTTAGAGAAACTGCTCTAGGAAGAGGCTTAACCTTAGAGAAAGATTTAGACTGCTAATGATAAGCATGTTTTAGTTCAAGTTAAAATGTGTAAAAAGTCACTTTTATTAAAGCCTTAAAAGATGTATAAATACCCATAGAATCCTTAAAAGCAGATTCTGAGCAGGCACATACTCATGCTGACCCAGACTTACGGTACATTGTTATGTTAGTGGCTTAGAAAATAAAGATATTGGTTTAGTGTGTCAGGATGAAAGTCATATGGCATGAGGTCCTCTGAGCCACTGGGGCCTAGTTGAACCATCCCACAATTCTCACTTTGAGCCAGGCGAATAGCACACTTGATGTTTCAGTGCCCCCTGGGGGCCATCAAGATATTACACAGAAGTCACAGCACTCAATGGTTGATGCAGAATTATGAATACGCCTCAAGCCAGATAAGAAGACGGCAGAGAGAGATCTGTAGAGCAGGATCTGGAAAAAATAAGTTAACTAGTCTAGAAAACTCTGAAACAAAAGGTATAAAGCTTTCTGGCTTCTAGAACATTGGTCCATTAGACCAACAGGCCTAAAAAATTCTATTGATTTAGTCCAAAGGAAAGATGACAGTCACATAAAGGATCAGCAAAAAGGAGTAAATAGCACTTAAAAACAATGGATCTGATAAAGAGGTGAGGATACTGTTAAGTAGGTGATGACTGGGTGTCATTAGCAAAGTCTCCATGTATTACAGGATTTGTACCTTGTTTGGGAAATGATTATAGTCAAGAAACAGCATGGCTAAAGCCTTTGAGGGATGTCTCATAGTGATGGAGATTGCATTTTTTGGACAGGTGGTAGAAAATATAATGAGGATTATTTCCCTTGCAAAGTACCTAAGATAAGTAGACCATTTCCTCTGTTTGCACTTGGATGTTCCTGTGGTATAATTGTTAGTGTTTTTGCTTTGTGCATTTTCACTTAACTGATTGACAGTTTCAGTCTCATACTGAAGAGGCTGTTTGCTGAAACACTTGGAACGTTAATAACACGCATTCTGTTGTCCATTTGCAGTCCTAATCTATGAACCAGAAAATCCTGAGGCCAAGGAGTTTTTCTCACTGATTGAAGAAATGCTGCTGATGGGTAAATTTAAAAATTGAAATTCCTTCTTTCTCATAGAATTAGGATAAGTCACTATTTTAAAATCCATTCTCCCAGAAAACTGGCAAAGTACCTCCTTAGGAAGTGGTTAAGAAAAGGCAAAATGATTATCTCAGATGGTTTCATGAAACCGGCTTTTCCTCCTAGATGGTCAAGATGACTCCATTTCCTCTGTGGGGTGGAATTGCCCAAGCAGAGCAGGCTCCCTGGGCAGACAGTATTGGACACTGACAGAGTCCCCAGAAGGAACAGTTCCTGCTAATACCCCAGGAACAGAAAGAATTATCCCATGGTTCCCAGTAAAGTCTGTACCCTCTACATTACCCTGAATCTCACTTTACTCTTATTCTATTTAAGTAAGAAGTTGACAGTAGTAAAAAAAAAAAAAAAAAGTTATAGACCAATGTTTTATTAAATATATTTTTAATCCAAAAACATCTTTATGCTAGTAAAAATATGTTCTTTGTACCACTGCTTTGACCCTCAGCTCAGTTCTCACACTCTAAAACTATGTACTTCTTGATGGAGGGGGAAACAAGGGAGGATTATGATCTTTCAGGGTAGAAATATTAAGAAATATTTTAAACAAGTCTCTTCCTTTCTGTGGCAGAGAAAGCACAGAATCTTGAGGAGGAGGATGACGAGAGTGAAGAAGACAGTAGTGAGCGGGAAGGCGAGAGCACTGAGGATCCAAGTGAAGAAAGCTCTGATGAGTGTGAAGATGGCTGACGACAGTTGCTGCTGTAGTTTAATCTTCATGTATGTTCATTACTGTATACTGTGGAAATATAAAGAAGAGAGCTGCGTTTCAGTCTAATTGTTCTTTATTTGGCATAGAGTTCCTTTAATTTATCCATATCAGCTTGAGCTTCTTCTTAACAGTTAGATTTCAACTCAACGTGAGCTACTCAGAAAGCGAAATAGTCATTGAAAACACTTAAAAGCAATAACAATGTGCCAGGTACTGTTGTATACACGTTAATTTGTTGAATCCAACAAAACCATGCGAATAACACTATCATTGTCCCCATTTGACAGATGAGAAAACTGAGGCACATAGACGGTGGGTCATTTGCCCAGCATCATATTCCTATTGATCAGTAGAGCCTTGATTTTTGTATGAACATTATGGCTCCAGAAGCATACTCCTAGTCCCTACCGTGTCCAGCACTTTTATTTATATCACTTATTTCATGTTCTTTATAGCATGTATCAGTACCTGAAATTCTTATTTACTTTTACGATTTTATTTTATACTAGAGTATATTTGATTGCAATGTTGTTTTAGGTATACAGCAAAGTGATTCAGTTTTTCAGATTCATATACCTATTTGTGTTTTAATTCTTTTCCCATTTAGGTTATTGCAGAGTATTGAGCGGAGTTCCCTGTGCTTATACAGTAGGTTTTTGTTGGTTATCAATTTTAAGTATAGCAGTGTGTATATATGTCAATCCCAAACTTCCAATTTATCCCTCCCCCAACTTGTTCTTTTATCTTTTCCCTTTTTGTCAGAAAATGTAACCTCCACATAAGCAGGACTTTGTCTTTTTTACCATTATATCACTAGCAACTGGACAGGTGCCTGGAAAATAACGGGATGTGTATACCAAGTGAATGAATGAACTGAAAGTTAAGGGCAATGTTTATATTCTTTCTAAAAACATTTATAAGACTTTATTACACTTCTATGTATCTGTTACATTATTTTTCTGATTCTGTATTCCTTGATGAATTTCTGCCACCTTCAAACTAGGTTATAAGGTAACTGAGGTAAAAATGAGAAAAATACTCCTAATTAATTTGTTTTAAGTGTGCCAATCTGATTTGGGGTTAGGCAGTTTGAGTTTTTATTCTTATATCAGCACAATGTCATGTCATATCCAAAATGCTTGAAGCATAATTCATTCTTTGGGCATTTTGTAGCATGCTAACATTCAGAGGAAGAAATCCTGCTGCACCATTTTTATAGAACTGTCTGAAAGAAGTAAAGACAGGTAGTATAATCTCTAGTTGCATAACGAGTTGGATAGCACTGCAGGGCTGGCTGACAGAGACCACAGAACGGCTTGTTCTTTTCATTTGTAGGTGTGTTATTCCTCCTATAACCACCACTATATATCGATCAGGGCTTCCCTGGTGGCTCAGACAGTAAAGAATCTGCCTGCAATGCAGGAGACCCAGGTTCGAATCCCCTAGAGGAGGGCATGGCAACTGGAGTATTCTTGCCTGGAGAATTCCATGGACAGAGGAGCCTGACAGGCTACAGTCTAATGGGTCGCAAAGAGTCGTACACGACTGACCAACTAAGCATACGTCGATCTAATGCCACTGACCTGACTTTGGAGTCCTCCCCATAAGAAGTTTTTTAAATATCCTAAAACTGATATTGCAGACTAAATGAATTACACTGGTAAAATTTTAGTTTTCTTTTTAAAATCCAGGAAGGTTCTGAGGAAGAAGCTCTCTGAATAAAAAGCCATGATATCATAGGTCATATTATAGCTAAATCTAAGAATCTTTGAAGTTTGATCATGCAGAATAATATGTGTTTATGACCATCCTTATGGCAGAAAGTGAAGAGGAACTAAAAAGCCTCTTGATGAAAGTGAAAGAGGAGAGTGAAAAAGTTGGCTTAAAGCTCAACATTCAGAAAACGAAGATCATGGCATCTGGTCCCATCACTTCACGGGAAATAGATGGGGAAACAGTGGAAACAGTGTNGAACATCAGGAAGTTCACGGTTCACGTATTGCTGAAGCCTGGCTTGGAGAATTTTGAGCATTACTAGCAAGTGAGATGAGTGCAACTGTGCGGTAGTTTGAGCATTCTTTGGCATTGCCTTTCTTTGGGATTGGAATGGGAATCCAAAGAGATTACATGATTTTCTAGGGTCAAACGGTTGCTAGGTGCGAGAGCCGGAAGGTCTCACTGAGCCGTGCGCAGGGCACTGAGCCTGAAGAAAGAACAGTTTCCAGTCCAGTTCTCAGTAAGTGTGTGCTCTGGGAAACCCTGAGACTTATCTGGACTTCCCATTTCCTCATCTTCAAAGTAGAGGATCTTGGGTGATGATTAAATGAGAGTTCAGACAATGAACATATCACATAATTTCCATGAGATAGATTTTTCACCTCTGTAACTATGTCTATACTCATGATTCTAAAGTGAGAGACAGACACTGAGAGGGAGACAGACAGAGGTCTCTAACATGCCCCTATCCTCTTCCACCACCACCACTAGAAGTAGGTCAGACTGGGACCCCACCCCCTTCCAGCCCACCACTAGTAGGGCACACTGGGCCCAACTGGGGCTTTCCAGTAGTAAAGAATTCACCAGTGCAGGAAATGTAAGAGTTGTGGGTTCGATCCCTGGGTCAGGGAGATCCCCTGGAATAGGAGTTGGCAATCTGGTATTCTTGCCTGGAAAATTCCATGGACAGAGAAGCCTGTTGGGTTACGTGGAGTCTCAAAGAGTTCAACACGACTGAACGTGCACACGCACAGGGCCCACACACATTAAGTAAGCCTAGACAGCCAGTACCAAGGCCATTCTCTGTGTCCAACCTCGGTTCTCCCTGGCCAATGCTGTATCTGTCAGTTACTTCCACAGAAATGAGGCATCGCACATTAACTCATGGATCTGCAGTTCAGCTCCATTCCTGTGTCCAAAGCAACTTACAAGGCCAAGTCCTTATCAAAGTTGGTGGGGATGGGCGGGAAGGAGTGGAGCTGAAGAGTATACAGTTCAGATTTAGAGAAGAAGAAACATTTTACCAGTTTCAAGTCTTCCCATGTTCCAATGCATGTATGTGGTTTATCCCTAGCTATGTAGTTGAGACAATGTGCCTAAAGCCCCAGTGAAAAGATACTGATTATCATTTAATCTGCATATTTAGGGGCTTCTTGAGATTTTACCTTCTTGTAGATCTAAAGGATCCCTGACTTACCCAGAGGCAGAGAAAACAAGACATCAGCTGTGCACCCAAGAGAAAGAAAGAAGGAGCTCCCAAGGCATTGATTTGCAGCTGACACAGCTGAGAAGCTTGGGTGTGAACTCTTACTTGTTAACAAGGAAGAAACTGAGCTAGAACAGCAATGATGAACCCCATCAGTTAAGGTTCTATTTTCTTCCCTGAGTAACTCAGGATTAGGCCAGATAGGGAAGGAATCTGATCAAGAATAGAAATTTAAGTTATCAGATTCACCACAACTAAGTCAGAACCTTCCAGAAAGAACCTCTTACAAGCAGTAGTCCTAGGCACCTAATTCTGAAAACAAGGGCTAAATACCTGTTATTCTAAATAATTCAAGAGGTTTTACATTGAAAAAAAAAAAATACAGTTGACCTGGTCGTATGACACAGATTTGAACTGTAAGTGTCCACTTAGATGAGAACTTTTTCAATAATAAATACTATGGTACTACACAATTCCAGGTTGGTTGAAAGTGTGGATGCAGAATCTAGGATACAAAGGAACCATGGATGTTGAGAAATTCTGTATATGGGGACTGTTTGTTACATGTGGATTTCCACTGTGAGGAGGACCGGCACCCCAGTCCCCAGTGGTCCTTCAAGCCTCAATTGTATTGCTGTTACATACTGTTTCACTAAAAAAATATACAGGAAATCATCTTTCTTGCATCCCATTCATTTGCTGCTGCTGCTGCTGCTGCTGCTAAGTCACTTCAGTCGTGTCCGACTCCGTGTGACCCCATAGACGACAGCCCAGCAGGCTCCTCTGTCCGTGGGATTTTCCAGGCAAGAGTACTGGAGTGGGTTGACAATGCCTTCTCCAAGTTTCTGTTAAGAGAACTTGAAAACAGATATGTTTTCGAAGCTCTGTCAGAACTGCAGTTGAGGATTGTTACTTCCTTGGTGTCCTCTTTCACAGTGAAACACCTTGCCTAATACCAGAGTTTCTGTCCTGAGGCTACCTTTAAAGAGCAGTTTTGTCGGTAAGAATCAGATACTTTACATCCCCTTCTCTTTCACCAAAGGGACAGAGATCCTGAGGGTTTCCGGCCACTTCCGGCAGCCTCTCTAAGCATTAAAAAGAAAAAGAAAAAAAGACCCTGCTTTGTGAAATACGGCAGAGTGTGAGTGTGAACTGGAAAGGGCCTGCCAGCAGCAGTTTCCCTTCAAGTACTGCCCTCTTGTGGAACCCGTTGTTCCCTGTCAGAAATTGTAATCTGTCGCCATCTGGTGGTCCCTCCGTCGTCGTCGTGTTGGAAATAGCGAGAACTGGGCGTCTTAAAATGTGCACAAGATTTGCCCCCAATACAAATTACTCTATCCTCTTTGATTAATTTCTTTATTATTAGAATATTTTCACCTTCAGAAAGGGACCATGTGACCGAAAGAGAAGGGACCATGTGATCATTATTTGAGGAACTCACCACTGTTCTTCAGAAGAAAAGGTTATAATTTCCGGAGTCCTCTCCGCTGCGTTCAATTCCGGCTGGAATTCTCTCTCGCTTGACACAATTTTTAACACTTTCCTGTCTTCCAGGGGTGCCTGTTGTGGGTAGGGGTGTCGATTTAGCTATGGTTCCCAAGGAAAGTCCAGAATGAACTATCTTTAAAGTACACAATCACACCGATTTCGCTCCCACTTAAGAAAAGCTGAGTGTACGGTTAACAATGCCTCCCACAGCCCTCGTCTCGGTAGACAGACGTTTAAACGGTGAGCACTGCCATTCTCTCCCCCCTCTTTTTTGGTCATAAATTAGATGCTTAAAATAGACCTTAACGAGCAGGCAAAAATGAATTCACAATGTGGCTCTAAAATTACCTTTTCTGTAGGCTAAAAATGCTAAATGCGTCAAAAAAAAAAAAGATTGACGTTTCATATTTACTCACCTTGACGTGGACCATATTTTACGCATAAAAATCTCCTCCGCAGCCCATTTGGGTGCCCCTTCCACTCCTTACTTCACCCACTCCTTTTTTCCCTTTGCCTAAAGGTTTGGCTCCAAATCCACTTGGAGTATCTTTAAACCTCCCAGAGAAGGGGCACTGTGGGCGGAGGGTCATGTTCCCAAGCCCCAGGCATCCTTGACCTTCTGAAGACACAATCGAGTAGCCGGAGCTGCAGGCTAGCAAAACCTCCAAGCCCGGAAGAGAGAGACCAGAGGGGTCGCACTCGCCGCCTCTTTTTTCTGCCTCTGGGCATCTTGTTCCCATTTCTTCAAAGTGCTAAACCTCAGATCAAACGCAAACGAAACAGCTGGGCGGATACCACTCCCTTCCCGGCCACCCCTCACCACCGGTTCGAGTCCCTAGAGAGGATATCTTTTTACCAACCTCATTATCCAAAACATCTTCCCCCGGGAGTAATAAAAGATAAAAAGACGAGTGGAAAAATATAAACAAAAATGTAGATCCCAAATATTCTGAAGAGCCAAAAGACAACCACAACCACCCTCCTTGCATATTCTTACTGGGGAGGCAAGAGGGGGGCGAGGTACTCCACCACCGCCACCACCATCCCGCCCCAACAGGGGAAAACAAACACAGCATTTACTGCCCGGAGGCGGATGGTGCGAGGGAGGCAGATTTGCTAATACTGGTGACCTAAGTCGACGAACTGGAGGCTTCAGCTTCCAAATCGTGGGCTCTGTCCTTGGTGCTGAAAGAGCCGTGCCCTGCGTCCGAACTCGCTGTGCTGAAACTGTGAAACTCTGGGCCCTCTGTTCTTTCCCATCTCCGCTGAGCCCAAGACCCTGGGTTGGAGGGGAAGATAATTGGAAACCAAACCAAACCCATAAAGTCCCCAAGACTGTTTCTCTCCCCTCCTAACTGGAATGTCCATGAATGCAGGCATAATATAAGTTGTCAAGACTGTGTAAGTTCCCTGAAAACAGCGCCTGACACCAAGCATGTGATTAATAAACATTTAATATATTACTTACTAATATCATATTAAACATTTTAAAATTAAGGACAAGCAAGAGCCTTCGTTCCTCCCTTCCCTCTATATAAAGGAGAAAGGGAGGGATATCCGTGCAGCTGGACGGACTCAGCTTTAATTTGCTATATACAGTCCTGTAGATTTCTTTTTCTGGCGAGATTATTTATTGGCTAAAACGTTAGAGGTGAGCGTTTTGGACACAGAAATCAGAGGAGGGAGTGGTTGGAAGTGTCTGATGCCACAGGTGAAGGTGAACAAGTCTTCCATTCTGGGGAATCTCGGGTCTTGGGAGAAGGTGGAAGGGACAGAAAGTGAGCAGGCGTCTTCCTGGTACAGCACACCCTGAGAAGAGCCTCCTCCGGCTGGCCTCCTGGCCCCAGCGCATCTTGAATGATTTATCACTAGCACCAGGGTCCTTGATTGGCGCAACCATTTCTTTTAGGGAGACCTGAGGAGGGGGCGTGGGTGGAATTCCGAGCCTTTTTTCTTTCTAAGTAAATTGAGTTTTTCAAGCGTGGCAGAGAAGCTGCGCGGTGCGCGCTTTGGAGGGTTTTTTCCTGCGCAGAGTGGGCACGCCCACCTGCCCAGTCCTGAGCTCTGTGAGTCGGAGTTGCAGTGACCTACGCCCGCCCTTCTGCATGCTCTTCAGTCTTTGAAAAGTGCCTGAGGTCTTGCTGTAAGATTGAGAGAGGGCAACAGTATTTTCTTTAGTATCAAGGGCAACGCGGTTATTTCAAACCTCACAACGAGAACCCTCTTACTAAGTCGGACTGTATCTTCTCAGGCGGAAGGGCGGAATCTTCGGTCTCCCTTATGGAATTTTCAGTGCTTTGTAAGATTTTCGGCATTCCCACTGTGTCATGGTGAAAGGCAATAAGACATTCAGAGAGAAGAATCAGGATTCCGGTGGGCTATCAAGGTCGAAGAAATGTCCATAAATAACCCCTGCCTGCAGCATCACAACAACAAAATCACTGTGAAAACGAGGAAAGAAATCACTGGTTACACTGTGTCACCCAGACACAATGATCAACTCTGTTCTGCCCTAAAGAAAGAAACTGGGGTGGAGGAAAGAGCACACTATAAATTAGAGACGAGGATGCCTGAGGGTTGGCTTCAAAAGGCGGGAGAATAAGAGCCACGCCAGCCCCTCCAGGTGTTGACCCTGGGGCGCCAGGAAAGTCCCGGCCAGCACAGGGCCTCTCGGTCTCTGGCCGCCTGGCGCCATCTGGTGGAAATTTTTCCGTGAACGCGTTTTTACTGCGAAGGGCTTTCGGAACGCGGCAGTTCGTACAATCCGTCTAAATATTGCAAAAGGAGAATCCTTAAACAGCGTGAGACGAAGGGAGAGTGGAGGGGTGCGGGCCTGGGCAGAGATGGCCGGTCCGCCTCCCCCAGGCCACCCCCGGGCCACTTCTATGCTCGGGTTCCCCTTGTGTGTGGAGCGGCGCTCGTGCGTGTTATTAACCTTCAGATGTGATCAATCAGGAGGACTCCTTCCCCCATCACCAAGGGAACCGAAGCTGGGAGGGAGTGTATAGTGGGCTGGAAATCGGACCCTTTTCTCTACGGAGGCACTCGGTAGTGTGCTCCGGTGGAGTACTTGGGGAAGCTCCGAGCAGGATGAGAAACCTGAAGTGAAAAAGAGATGGAGTCCTCTACGAGTCTGCGAGTTCTCTCCTCATCTCTGCGTCCTTTGCTTTTACCACAATCTTGGCTCAGTAGAGAGCCAGCAAGGACATGACCCAGGGAGCGGTTTCCGCTCAAGGAGGCATCATAGAGCTGGGGGAGCCGCGGGGCAAGTAACTGAGGCAAAGCTACAGCTCTTGTCTTCTCGGAAGAGGGGGAGAGGAAAGGGAGGGAGAAGCACTCAGCGAGGCAGAATTCTTCATAGAATTTCTCTTTTCCTTCTCCTTACCCGACCCTCTGCCTTGCTCAAAAAACAGAGCGTGTTGAGTACGTTCTGGATTACTCATACGGCTTTTTCTTTTCTTTTTTCCGGGTGCAAACCCGTGATCTGGGTTTATAATCGCCATATAAAGCTCCAGAGGCGGTCAGGCACCTGCAAGGAGCCCCGCCGCTCTGCCCACGAGCTGCCCCCGCGAGCAGCGGCCTCGTGATTCCCCTGCTGAGCCGGTCCCCGCCTCCCCACTCCGCCTCCGCCTCCCCCAAAGCCAAGCAGCCGTCTCTTCGGATCGCTCTTCTCTCTTCCAGGAGCTCGCGTGCGGGACGGTGCTAGCAAAAGAGAGGCTGCAGCTGGAGGTGACACCGGGCAGATTACGCCTGAGGCAGAGCCGGGCCGAGCCGGGCAGATCGCTGGGCGCTACGCAGAAGAGCGGCAGGAGCGCGCGGCTTGCTGTCTCCCAGCCTAGGTGGGTAAACGCGCAACCGCCGGGACCTTCCCAGTGCCCAGTAGCGACTATTCAGCTGGGTCCTGTTCAGCCGCGGTTTCATGACCAACCCCCACCCCCAGAGTCTGTCATCTACCCTCCTGAACCGAGAGCGTCCCGCCCGCCCCAGTCTTGGCTCCCGGTTCCTGCACGATGCAGAGACCTCAGCCTTCACAATCATTCTATCCCCATGAGCGAGATTCATGCCCCGAGGACGCACAGGGGCTGAGGCTCACGCAGAAGTGGAGCGAGAGCGATTTTCTCTTCTGCTTCCCGGCTGCGAGCACCGGTCTCACCAATGGGCTCCTGGCCAGCAGCAGCCGAAGGCGCGACTCAGAGCGGTAACCTGTTACTTCCCCAGAAACCGCTGTCTCCCAGCTGCCTACGTTGCGGTGCAAGTGCGCGCGCGGGACTAGGTGTGGGGGTCCTATGGAGAGTGTGGAGGCGGTGGCCTGCGGGCGCTATTCTACAGGCTCTTGTATCTACCCAGCTTTGCCCGCACTCTCTCTGTTCCCTGGCCTTCGGAAGCCATCGCACCAATGCTGAGCGCGGAGCAGGGACGCCGCGCACCTATCCTTGTCTGTCGCCTCCCGCGCGCTGGGCGCAAGTTGGTTTCCCCGGTGATGTTCCCCTTGCCTCCCTCACCCTCCCCGGGTCTGTACAGCGAGAAATCCAGGATGGAGGGGAAATACAGCAACAAAGACGGAGTCCGGTTCTTGGCTTCGAAATGGCTTAAAGCGGGTGGGGCAAGAGGGAGACGAGCGAGGTTCCGACTCGCTGCTTTCTGGCTGTCTGGAGTACAAGGTGACTGTATAAATCCCCAGCCAAATCCGAGATAGACCGTGAAAACACGAACCCTTTTTTCTCCTCTCACCTTGTCTCACCAAAGTCCCCGTTCCCCGGAGCAGTTAGCCTCCTTTTCAGGGAATTAACCAGACACAACAACGGGAACCAGACACCGAACCAGACGTGCCCGCCCTGTGCGCCCTCCTCCCGCTCACACCGCCCCCCCCCCACCGCCCCTCCCGCCTGCCCGCCAGCCGGCTGCTGAGACCCAATACGGCTTGTCACGGCTGGGCTGGAAAATCGCGCACCGAGTCTCCCTAGCCCTCCTAGCCCAGCCGCCCGAACCCGCGCGACCTGCACTGGCCTTGGGTTCCCCCAGTCTCAGCGCTGCGCTCCAGGTCGCGCCACCGCGCCGCCAGACTGGAGAGGAGCCCGGGGCTACGTTGCGAGCGCCCGAATCCCAGAGCTCGCGTGCACGTCTCCTCCCCTAGTCCCCAGCCTGGCGCTCCCCCAACCCAGCCCGCCAGCTGCCCTACCTTTTGCCTCTCCCTAGCCCAGACTTCAGCGGGAGCGTCCGCGCCCCCCGCCCCTGAGTCGCCTCCCGCGCGCCTAGACCCCAGAAGCCCTCCCCATACAGCTCTCGAATCTCTTTGCAGCCTTTTCTAGTGCCCGACCGGCCGAGGACCCCGGACAACAGAGGCCTCGGGACGACCGAGCTGATGGCGTCTTCGACCCCTTCTTCGTCCGCAACCTCCTCGAACGCAGGAGCGGACCCCAATACTACCAACCTGCGCCCCACAAGTAGGTCCTACTCCAGTTTCCTATCAAATGTAGGAAAGATGGGGGCGCTGGGACCTGAGGAGTCTGCGCTGGCGTAAAGGGAAGGGGAAGCGCGGAGATGATGGAGGCTAGAAAGAAATGGGGCCCTGACCCAGGTCCCAACCAGAGGTCGTTCGACTGCCAGGGATGCCAGGCGATTCCAGGGCGCTAAGAGAGTGGGAACCGCACAGGGTCGGAGCGGCGGCAATCTTTCGCTGCGGGTGAAGGACGCGCGGTGAGAGTGTTGTTTTTGTTGTGTTGTGTTGTGTGTGGTTTCTTTGCTAGGTGAGACGACCGGGGTCGGTGCACGGGGTGATGTGAGGAGCTGGGAGAGTCAGCGGGAATAGTTTTCTATCTCCAGATTTCGTTGAGCCGAGATCTGACCCCTCCCCCTCCGTCTTTCCCCCTGGAAGGCTATAATCAGCGGAAATTTCGACGTTAATTGCAGCTTTTAGAAAACTCGGGGTCCCTAATTGCTCCAAATTTGCGTCGAGCTATTGACGAGTGAGGGAGAAGCCAGTGGCGAAAAAGGAGCATAAAACGTTCTGAGATTAAGCCTCGACATTTTAGACAATTACATTTCAAAGACAAGAAAAAAAAAAGGTGGGCCGCATTCTGAGTGGCAAGAAGTGGGGAACAAGGAGGAGCCCAGGAGGTTTGCCAGGGCAGACGGAGAGAGCAGCCCTCTCTTTTTTCCCCCGGCAGGAGCCCTGTCAGCAGTGGACACCTCCCAAAGAGTGAAAGGGGGAACCAGATAAAAGGTGGCGGGAAGATTAATGTCTCCCCATCCCTAGCTCCGTGTGGCTCCTCAACCCATTTGTAGAATCTAGCCTTAGTTCGGATTGATTTCCTACCTCTTTGTGGAGGTGGGAAGATGGAGAAATTGTTTTCCGTTCTCCACTTTAGGTTGAAATGGTCTCCCTCCAAATCTATCAGCTTCAGAGAGTAAGGGCCCCAAAATTTCTGTATAAAAAGGACGCTTAAGGGTGGTACTGTGATCGGAAAGAGGGCTCATTGCTTTGCTTTTATGGCACTTTCTATAAGCTTGAGAAAACATCAATTGTTCTCAACAAGGGAGGTTGGCAGGGGGCGGAGGAGGGAGTGGTCAGGTAAGCCCTTTATCCTACCTATAGGTGCTGCCCTTTGCTTCTCGGCAGGAGACCTCCTCTTAAATTTTTAGACTGCTTTCCAGTTCCCTTTGCAGCTCTGATGCCCCACCCTCAGGGAAGCTAGAATTACCCACACAATAAAGAGGGACTCAAGAGAGCCACCAGCCTTGGTGGCTCGTGAGCTGCACACTGGCCACCAGAGCTGCTTGGAGGCCTTAGTGCCTTTGTCTGTTGCTGAGGCACAGATGGATTTCTTTTTCAGTTCTCTCCACATTTCCTGCCCCTTTTCTGCTGCCTTGGCAAGGGTGAGTATCCATAGTATTCATCCACTTTCGAGTCCTGCACCCCCATCACACCCCTACTTCCCAGAGGCAGCCCCCAGTGGAGCCCATGTGCCCAAACCCAGGTCTAGACCCAGTAGAGGCACTGACCTGAATTCGTTCATGGCCTGGAGGTCACGCCCAGAATTTGCCAAGGCAGAGGGAAGATCCTGAAACACAGGTTCTGAGAAGCACCTGTCTTGTTTCCCGCCCCAACAGTCCAGCTGTGGTGAGCATCCCAGGCTGCACTCACTCACCTGGCTCTCTACCCACTCTCGCCTGCCCAGCTGGCTCCGCTTCTCTGCTCCTCCAAGGTCTCCTGGGAAGTGGCTTTGCTTAATTCACACAATCTTACACAGCCTCTTACTGCAGCGACCCCGCCTCTTTGCCTTAGACCACTCTGTCTTCCCTACATCAAAGGGGCTCTCTCACTTCCTCTTCCCATCTCACTCCCTTTCTTTCACTGTAATCCCCAACTCTAAAGGCCGTGCAAAGGGTCTGAGCTCCAAGCCATAGCTGAGTGACCTTGGAAAACTCTCCCCACCTCTCTGAGCCTCACTGTTATTCCTTGTAAAAATGAGTCCTAAGATTAACAGTCCTCTTGCTTCATAGAGTTATGAGGATTAGGTGGGATGACTTTTAAAGTGAAAGCACTGTACCGGGTGGAAATAGCACTTTACCCTAAAGGTGTTGTAACTGGGGCTTAGCTTTCGCACTGATTTACTGTCGATGCAGGAACTCCATCTGTGACACGCTGTCTCTCTGACATCGGGCTAGTTCCTCTCCCCGCTGAGGCTCTGTTGTGCCTCGGGCTTAATGGATGTCACCCTCCTTATCGCAGCCAACATTCGCGCCGGGCTGAAGGCACCGGCCAGGACGGAGTGGGGGATGGGAGGGACTAGAGACGCCTTGCTATGAGGACTCTGAGGAGATTTCTCGCTAGGCCCACCACACTAGGTCGCACCCCTGTACTCCTAGATGGAAGTTGAACCCTGAAGGCAGGATAGACACTGAGGAATCTGAGAAAACGGCAGCTCCTGAGTCCCCGATTTAGACCTCGAGAAAAAGTGTCTGATTCCCTTGACTTCTCGAGATGCCGGAGTGGAGGGTTAGTGAGAGGCAGGTCAGGAAGAGGGGGCAGGGATGAAGACCCCAGGCGCACTATTGTCTTACTGACTCCCCCAGTCCCGCTGAAGAGCAGCCAAGCGAGGCCGATCATCTAGTCAAATACTATTTTTCACCCAATTAATTCCTGAACTCTTCCGCGACCCCATTTCATGCCAGTTTATTTTAAGCTGCCACTCGGCTGGAGACCCGCCAAGAAATTATGAGACGCCTTGGTCCCAGATGTCTCTTGTGTTCCCTTTCCTGGCTGCTGTGGTCGCCCTTCGGGCAGAGACCAAGGGACAGGGCCTGCGGGTGGGTGCTGGGCAACTGAGGAGCCAGCCCTGTCCCTCTCCGCGACCCTTCGGCGGCTACCCGACTTGAATGGCTGGGGTCGCTTGGAGGCCCAGCAGAGCGCGGGGCGCGCGGCCTCTCAGAGACACTGTTCCCTATCTGAAATAGAATTGGAAAGGGACTGCGGTGGGTTCACTGAAGGCACGAGTCTCTCTGTCAGCCCAAAGGTCAGACTCTCAGCTTGTTGGGGAAAGAGCTATTTAATGAGGCGCACTGGCAAAGACCTGCCTCCGCCCTCCCCAGAACACCTTTGCGTTCGACCGGGTCCCGAACTGTCCGAGCCTCACTGAACGCGCGTCTCTTGCTTTCTAGCGTATGACACCTGGTGCGGCGTGGCCCATGGATGCACCAGAAAACTGGGGCTGAAGATCTGCGGTGAGTGAAAGGGCCCGCTGGGCCCCAAAGGGCTTCGAGGCGAGCTGGTTTAGCGAGTTTGGGAGAGTGGGATGTAAGCGGAAGGGAATTCTGGCTTCTGAATGTTTTCGGAAGTGTCTACAGCCCCGACGCCGGGCGGAGACGCTCCTCTGCGAGTCTTGACCTTCCTCTGCCCTCTCCTGACCTGTTCCCAAGGGATCTTTCAAGATAGGGTACAGGGTTCAGGGCTCCCTGGCTGGGACGAGCACTACAGTACTACAGTACTACAGCCTCGCTCTTCGTGCCCCGCGCTGGGGCAGTTCTGACTGGAGCGCTCGGCCTGTGTCGCGAAGGTGGAGTAAAAAGGTCTGGCTTTCCTGGAGAGCAGGCCCAAGGCGAGATACACGGCTAAGACGGTGGCTAACGCGTCGTACCTCTTCCCCCTCCACCGTTGCGGGTTGAAAGTGGGCTTCTCAGCTGGACATTTTTGCCCCGAGATGTCAAAACGCATTCAGATTGCGTTCTTGGAGGCCTTGGAGGCCAAAAGAAAGGATTGCCTGCAGCCCTAGGTGGCCTGCCTGGAGGAGGTGCGGACAGTGCAAGCTAGAGGTTTTTCGGAGCTTGCCCTTGAAGGGAGAGGCGGGAAGGGAAGGGGGGCCAAAGGGGCGTGGGGCCGCAAGAGGGAAAGAGGGGGTGTCGGGCACGATTTGTCAGAGAGGAAGGAACAATAGATCTGGGAGCTGGAGGGGAGGAAAGAACAGCTCTCCAGAGACGTGAGGATCTGAAATGAAAACGCCCAAGGGGGTGTGATTTTTTTTTTTTTTTTAAGGAAAAAAAGATTTGTTCGAAGGGACACAGCTGAGCGGCTCCGGCTAAATAATGAGGACTTGCTTTCCTTGATACATTTCACCGTCTAAAATCTCTAGCCTTATCGGGCCCAGAAAATACGGACGTCCCCGGGCAGGGGCTGGAGAGGCGGGGGAAGATTAACGAGGGGCTTATTAAAAGGCAGTCCCTCAGCTGCTGCGCTCGGGAGATAGTGGCGGCGCGGGCGTGGGCGCGCGCGCCCACCCAGCCCCGCGAGCAGGCCGGCGAGCCCGTGGCCTCTGGGACAGATCTTCCCGGGGCCTTGCATCCCGGGGCCCCAGGGTGGCGGCAGTTGATGACCTGAGAGAGAAGACTTATTTAGCAGTTTCTGGAAGAAACCCACTCTCTCCTGCCTGACCGCGCGGCGCCCTCCCTGAGATTCTGGGGCTTCGTCCCCTTGATCCGAGGAGCAGCAATTACGGCGAGGAAGGGTTGCTCAACTCCAGGACCTAGGCGTTCTGCGGGGAAAGCCCAGCCTTGGTTTTGGCCCTCTCCCCTGCACGCGAGTCCCGGGCCGCGTCCCCGCGCGGGGGCAGCAGGCGGCGGCCGAGCTTTGTTCTATAAATAACCCCCTCCCCCAGCCGCCATTCCCGACTTAATAGCCCGTTTCGCGCCAGGTCCCTTCGGCGGCCGCGGCGCTTGGCTTCGTCAGCCGTCATTGTCATGCAGCTGGGCAAGCAGAACTGAGCGGGCCCTGGGCGCCTGCCACGGTCGAGGGCGGGGTGCGGGCGGCTGGGGCCGAGGGTTGCTTTCCCCGCGGTGCAAGCTTTGCCTGGAGGGCGGCCCTCGACCATCCCGGTCCTGGCTTTCTGGCCTTGGTCCCGGGCGGTGCCCCCTGTTGCCCCGACTGTAGCCCTTTGGGAGTCTGGGAGAAAAATATAAACGCCGCTTCGAGAGACACATCCGAAGTGCCCCGAAAGGGTAGAGGGGCAGGAGCATCCCTGGATCCGGGATTAGGTGTGCCGGAACTGGGGTCCACAAACTGGGAGTAGAGGCTTGAATTAACTTCCCCGGAAGAGGAGCTCTGGAGGAATTTGGGGGCGTTGACTCATTGGAAAAGACTCTGATGCTGGGAGGGATTGGGGGCAGGAGGAGAAGAAGACGACAGAGGATGAGATGGCTGGATGGCATCACTGACTCGATGGGCCTGTGTCTGAGTGAACTCCGGGAGTTGGTGATGGACAAGGAGGCCTGGCCTGCTGCGATTCATGGAGTCGCAAAGAGTCGGACACGACTGAGCGACTGAGCGACTGAATTGATAATAGAGGAGCAGAAAAGGGAACATTACAGAGTGCAACTCCTCGGGGAGTTCCTTCTGTTTTTACTCTCCTCCCCAACACTAATTTCAAGAAAGTTGCAACCCCTGTAACAGGAGAGGGCTGGCAGTTTGCCCACGGGAAACTGGCTTGTGCTACTATGCAAGCTTTGGGGGCCACGGGCTAGAAGGCTTTACAATACATTCGATTCCGATTCCGAAAGGAAACACCAAGAGGATTTGTTTTTCCCTACTTTGAGCCAGCTTGGGCTTTCCATTTTAGTCTAGTTCCCGGAGGCAAAGTGCAGTCTTTGGTTTTGACCTGAATCCACAGCCGGTCCCCTCCTCCACACACAGATACCCAGCCCGATTTCATCCCAGGCCTTCGTGGGCTTGAAAGGTGCCCTCTTGGCCTGACCCTATCCAGGTTGGTTTGACCTTTCACCTTAAGATGGTTGAGGGGACTAATGATCATCTTCTCATTTCCAAATCCATTGCCCTGGGTAACCTCCATTAAATGTTTCAGTGCCTTGCCAAGATTCAACCTCTTTCACTCTCCTATCCCTTCTCCTAGATCCCCATCCCCAACCAGAAAAACAAAGCTTCTAAAGGAAAGCCCCTGGTCTCACCGCAGGACCCTTAGTTCTGGAGGCAGAATCACCTGGGAGAGCAGTCAGCTGGGAGAAACACCAGGACTTGCCAAGAGGTGGAGAGCAGGGTGGTTTACAGGCATGATGCTGCTACTGCTGCTGCTGCTGCTAAGTCACGACTCTGTACAACCCCATAGGCGGGAGCCCACCAGGCTCCCCCGTCCCTGGGATTCTCCAGGCAAGAACACTGGAGTGGGTTGCCATTTCCTTCTCCAATGCATGAAAAGTGAAAGTGAAGTCGCTCAGTCATGTCTGACTCTAGTGACCTCATGGACTGCAGCCTACCAGGCTCCTCCATCCATGGGATTTTCCAGGCAAGAGTACTGGAGTGGGGTGCCATTGCCTTCTCCTAAAGGCATGATGGTGTGACCCAAATAGAAGGAGATACAGGGAGTCCTGAGTTCCGTTCTGTGCTCTGCTGACTTACTGGCGAGTCCTTGGGCCTCAACCACTTCTTTATGCAGAGCTCCCAAACTGGCTCCCAGTTACAGCCCCTGAGCTGTTTTATTTAGCCCCATGCAGTGTGTTTACATGTGTGGCTTATTTTGTGTCAGTCACCAGCTTTTAAAGATAGATTTCAAATTCTCTATACTTACAGTTTCTTGAAACAAACAAAAAAAAAAGTGTTTAAGGTGGGGGAGAGATCTGGCAGGGTACTCATATCCCAGAAAAATCAGGAAAAGAGCCCCTTCCTATAGGGAGATGCAATTCCATGCTATAGCTTGATGGGTGACAGCATGGGCTTGGGCTTCAGGCCTCACTTGCTTCCTTGGCCAGGTGAGCCTTATGCCAGGCTCAGTTCAAAGCCCCACTTGGAAACAACCACCTTGAACCCAGTGCTCTCTAGTTCCAACCATGGGGCTGATTAGGCCTTTGAGTTTGGGGTCAGCTATGAGGAACCAGCAGCAGAGCCCAGAGAGGCCCCACTGAGGCAAGTGGAAGAGAGCCAAAACTGTGGTCAGCTTTGATCAGGTTGTAGCGCCTCTTTGCCTCATTAGATTGTTAAGTGACCAGTTGTTCACAGGCTTAAAGTGAGTGAAAATCATTCAGTGTGTCTGACTCTTTGTGACCCCATGGACTAAACAGTCCATGGAATTCTCCAGGCCACAATACTGGAGTGGGTATTCCCTTCTCCAGGGATCAAACCCAGGTCTCCTGCATTGCAGGCAGACTTTTTACCTACAGCCTGAGCCACCAGGGAAACCAGGTCTCAGGGGCCTCTGCTTCTAAGACCACTTGCTAGCTAGGGAGGTTGTCAAAACACTAACCTCAGTGTCCTTGAGGACATTGTCCACCACCTCATCATCCTTGGAAAAGCATACAGTTCCTTCCAGAACCTCTCAGAGCCCAGAGAGGCTCGGGCTATTGACCATTTTTTGAGGCTCCCAATATTTTAGAAAACATATACATTCCCAAAGAAGTGTTATTCTGAAAATTATATCCAATAAATGTTTACATTAGCAAACTAATGGCTTTTATCATGGATTATAGTGTAGTATTGGCTCAGATGGTAAAGAATCCGCCTGAATGCAGGAGTGAAAGTGAAGTGAAGTCGCTCAGTCGTGTCCGACTCTTTGCGACCCCATGGACTGTAGCCTGCCAGGCTCCTCAGTCCATAGGATTTTCCAGGCAAGAATACTGAAGCGGGTTGCAATTTCCTTCTCCAGGGCATCTTCCTGACCCAGGTCTCCCTCATTGTAGGCAGACGCTTTACCATCTGAGCTACAGACCTGGGTTCAATCCATGGACAGAGGAGCCTGGCAGGCTACAATCCATGGGGTTGCAAAGAGCTGGACATGACTGAATGACTTTCACCTTTATGATGTAGTATAAGTTGTGCTATGCATAAGATAATTACAAGAAGTATAGTGAAGTGAAGTTGCTCAGTCATGTCCGACTCTGTGACCCTGTGGACTGTAGCCCACCCAGCTCCTCTGCCCATGGGATTCTCCAAGCAAGAATACTGGAGTGGGTTGCCATTTCCTTCTCCAGGAGATCTTCCCAACCCAGGGATCGAACCCAGGTCTCCCACATTTCAGGCAGACACTTTAACCTCTGAGCTACCACTCCAGGAAGTGTGGTTCAGGAATGGGATGCAGGTTTAAAGTTGAGATGTAATTGTCATCTCCCATTCCTATTAGGCAGAGAAGGCAATGGCACCCCACTCTTGCCTGGAAAATCCCATGGATGGAGGAGCCTGGTAGGCTACAGTCCATGGGGCCACTAAGAGTCAGACATGACTGAGTGACTTCCCTTTCACTTTTCACTTTCGTGCATTGGACAAGGCAATGGCACCCCACTCTAGTACTCTTGCCTGGAAAATCCCATGGATGGAGGAGCCTGGTAGGCTGCAGTCCATGGGGTCACTAAGAGTCAGACATGACTGAGCGACTTCCCTTTCACTTTTCACTTTCATGCATTGGAGAAGGAAATGGCAACCCACTCCAGTGTTCTTGCCTGGAGAATCCCAGGGACGGGGGAGCCTGGTAGGCTGCCGTCTCTGGGGTCACACAGAGTCGGACACGACTGAAGCGACTTAGCAGCAGCAGCAGCAGCATTCCTATTAGGACACCTCTGGGAATGCCTGTGTCAAGAACTCTTTTGAAGATAATACCCAAAGCCCAAATGCAGGTCCTCGTCCTTTCCCAGAGGAAAGGAGATGCTCAGAGGTTTCAAGGCAGAGACTTTTCCAGGGAGTGAGTCAGAGCCAACCAGAAGTCAGAGACCTGGAGGGCGGGAGTTCAGCAAGGCAGGACCTCATCTCCATTAGGGCACATGGACATGGTCTTTTCAGCCTGAGAGATTCCACAGCTGCCAGTTCTGGGCGTAGGGGAGCAGTCTTACCCAGGAGCCAGGTGATCCTGCACCCCTCTGGTAAATGAATGAGGGCTTCTGGTTTTGGACTCTAAGGGTTTGAAGAAGGAATTGAGAAAGTAGAAGAGGTGAGGGATAAGATGCAACCCCCATCTTCACATCTAAGTGTGGAGCTCTATTATAGGGCTTCTGATGTCCTTTAGAGCTTTAGTGATACGTTTAAAAAGTGCTGGGAACAGTGGAAGGCCTGGTGCCTCTGCCTTTCAATTCTTCCCTCCAAAAATAGACCCTGCTCCTGCATGTGGGAGGATTCTAATCACCCTGGCCTTCCCCTGGCATCCCTCCTTCCTCCACTCCTCACCACTGAATTGCAGTCCTGGGGAAGTAAAGCTGAATTTCCCAGAATAACTTGCCTCTCTTCCAACCTCTTGGGACTTTACTCTAAGCTTGCCTTATGACATTTGTGACTCCCCGAGGATCTTGGAATCTACAAATACAGCTTTGGGGTCACCAAGAAACTTAAAACTTCCTTCCTCTTTTCAGGGTGTTGTATTTCTGACTAAGATTGAGACTGAGTTGGAAGAGATGAGGGAAGGAACAGAAGCAGGGATGGGTGGAGGTACTGAGGGAAGAAGTAGTGCTCTTGGCTGGCAGAGTCTCCAGCCCTTTCAGCTCAGCCTGCTTCTAGGTTTGCCACTGGTAATGTTTGCACTGCTCTCCTCAAGAGATTTCCACCCCTTCTGAGGGGCAGAGGGGAGGGCTTTGACTCCCACCCTGGACTCGGAGTTCATCTCCATGGAGTTCTTCTCAATTTATTCCATTGTTGGTCACCAGCTGCCAAACTGTAAGCTCCTGGAGAAGAGGGGNAGTGAGTCAGAGCCAACCAGAAGTCAGAGACCTGGAGGGCGGGAGTTCAGCAAGGCAGGACCTCATCTCCATTAGGGCACATGGACATGGTCTTTTCAGCCTGAGAGATTCCACAGCTGCCAGTTCTGGGCGTAGGGGAGCAGTCTTACCCAGGAGCCAGGTGATCCTGCACCCCTCTGGTAAATGAATGAGGGCTTCTGGTTTTGGACTCTAAGGGTTTGAAGAAGGAATTGAGAAAGTAGAAGAGGTGAGGGATAAGATGCAACCCCCATCTTCACATCTAAGTGTGGAGCTCGATTATAGGGCTTCTGATGTCCTTTAGAGCTTTAGTGATACGTTTAAAAAGTGCTGGGAACAGTGGAAGGCCTGGTGCCTCTGCCTTTCAATTCTTCCCTCCAAAAATAGACCCTGCTCCTGCATGTGGGAGGATTCTAATCACCCTGGCCTTCCCCTGGCATCCCTCCTTCCTCCACTCCTCACCACTGAATTGCAGTCCTGGGGAAGTAAAGCTGAATTTCCCAGAATAACTTGCCTCTCTTCCAACCTCTTGGGACTTTACTCTAAGCTTGCCTTATGACATTTGTGACTCCCCGAGGATCTTGGAATCTACAAATACAGCTTTGGGGTCACCAAGAAACTTAAAACTTCCTTCCTCTTTTCAGGGTGTTGTATTTCTGACTAAGATTGAGACTGAGTTGGAAGAGATGAGGGAAGGAACAGAAGCAGGGATGGGTGGAGGTACTGAGGGAAGAAGTAGTGCTCTTGGCTGGCAGTCTCCAGCCCTTTCAGCTCAGCCTGCTTCTAGGTTTGCCACTGGTAATGTTTGCACTGCTCTCCTCAAGAGATTTCCACCCCTTCTGAGGGGCAGAGGGGAGGGCTTTGACTCCCACCCTGGACTCGGAGTTCATCTCCATGGAGTTCTTCTCAATTTATTCCATTGTTGGTCACCAGCTGCCAAACTGTAAGCTCCTGGAGAAGAGGGGATCTCTCTCATTTATCTTTATTTGTCCACCATCCTAAATGCTTACATTAAGTCCTTTTCCACAATAGGTGCTCAATAAGTATTTATAGAATTAAATGTCACCACACATAAAATTTTAGGCTTTCTTGTCTCTTTCTCCAATACCTTTAGTTAAGAGGGGGAGGGAACAGGGAAAGCTGTACTTTAGGTTTGGGTCTGAAAAATTAAACTTACATTCAACCCTGGTAGCGTTTACCTGGTATACACAAGGAAAGCATCTCCCCCAGTGCTCAGTGCTGGCCCTTACCTCCTCCTCCCTCTGGCTGCACAGCCCATAAACCCAGTACTGGCAGCATCCTCTCTGTTTGCATCCCTTCCCTTAAAACCCCATCCTGGGGCTGGTTACTGGGGTGGAAGCTGTCCAGTTGACTTAATTCTGCGTCCACTGTCATGTTCAGAGAGGAGAATGGGCTTCACTTACTGTTTTTCCCTCTTGCATGACTGGGTCTGTGCCACTGATGACACTTGACTCTGCCCCCTCCCCGCCTGAAGGCGAGCAGCAGTGGAGCCCTTCCACTGAAAACACAGACCGCGGCTTCTTCTCAGGGGATGCGAGGGTCCTGCTTGCAGAGTCAGCCTGGGCCGGCAGCTAATCCTGTGAGGCCGGGAGTTCGCTGCCCTTCCTCTGACCCAGCTTCTTGTGCTACAGGCTTCTTGCAGAGGACCAACAGCCTGGAAGAGAAGAGCAGGCTTGTGAGCGCCTTCAAGGAGAGGCAGTCCTCCAAGAACCTGCTTTCCTGTGAAAACAGTGACAAGGATGGCCGCTTCCGACGCACAGAGACGGACTTCTCCAACCTGTTTGCCCGAGGTACTCCCCACCCCGACCCTAGCCCCAGTGCTAGCCAGTGGGCTCCTTATTGGAGTTTCTTTACTCTCTCCTGAAATTTTGCTGATCTTACCAAAAGAAGTTATTATTCCCTCTGAAGCATCGTGAAACTGCTTTCCCAATGTCTGATTAGAATATTCTTCCTCCTTCCATACTGTCCGGGTCGCCATCCTTCGAAAGCTGGATGAGGATAATCAGTAAAATAATCAACTCTAAAGATACTTGCAGGGACAAATATAGATTTATAGACTCTGAAAATCCAGAACTAGCTTACATATAAGGAAATCCAGTGATTCTCTTAATAGCATTTATGCTCCAAGGGTGGTAGCCACCACCACAACAAAATTGCCCTATGGAAAGCTGTGTAACTGGGCCTCATGACCAAATTGCTGTCCTAAAGCTCATTCTTTTGAAGATCTTTCAGCCCCTATTGCTGCCCCTACAACAGTCTCAGCAGGTGCTTTCCCAGTCTTTCCCGATGAGCTCAAAGGTAAACCCATCACCACACCCTTCCATGAGCTCCCCACAAGCCGTGGAGGCCAAACCAGAACAGTAAACAAGACTCACAAAATATGAGAGGGATAATTTGAATACTAAACAAAGAACATCATTACAGGCAGTCTGTTCTTGAGCTGTGACTGACAGCTTCTGCTTTTCTCCATGGCTGCCTCACCTGTCTGACTCTGCCTAACAAAAGTTGGAGCACAGAGTCACGTCCTGGCATCCCAAAAGCTGAGCTGCAAAGGATAAGGTCAAGAGACAGGCAGGAGTTCCCTCTCCCACCCTCCTAAGCCTCATCTTCCAGTTGTAGTTTTCAGTCTAAGGACATAAAGAACCACCGTCTTCAGGGAGTCCTCAGCCTCTACCCACAGAAACCTCACCTTCCACCAGCAATAGATCAAGCACGTCATAATAACACCAAACCAAAAGCCCAGTGTCTGAGCCAGATTACAGAGACATACCTGGTACTAGGGCAGCAAGACAGAAGCCCTGTACATCACACACCTGACAGGTGCCCAAATGAGTAACAGTGGTATTGAGCAGGGGTAGGCTGCTCATGGCTTCTCANAGCACGTCATAATAACACCAAACCAAAAGCCCAGTGTCTGAGCCAGATTACAGAGACATACCTGGTACTAGGGCAGCAAGACAGAAGCCCTGTACATCACACACCTGACAGGTGCCCAAATGAGTAACAGTGGTATTGAGCAGGGGTAGGCTGCTCATGGCTTCTCAAAGCTTTCTACTTATGAGCATATTAAGTGTCAGAAAGTCTGTGAACTCCCAGGGAGTATAAGCAGCACTTCTGTGTGTATGATTATGTACATTTTTCTGCAAAGATGGTACAACAGATAATGCACATATGTATCCTGGAAGGAAATTAGGCCTCTAAAGATACCATGGATATTAGGGATTTCTAAGCTGAGGGAATACAGATAGGAGTCAGGTGATAACCACACATTGACTTTTCCCCCTCAGATCTGCTTCCGGCTAAGAATGGGGAGGAGCAAACTGTGCAGTTCCTGTTGGAGGTGGTGGACATACTCCTCAACTATGTCCGGAAGACGTTTGATCGCTCCACCAAAGTGCTGGACTTCCACCACCCCCACCAGCTGCTGGAAGGCATGGAGGGCTTCAACTTGGAACTCTCTGACCACCCCGAGTCCCTGGAGCAGATCCTGGTTGACTGCAGAGACACCCTGAAATATGGGGTCCGCACAGGTAATGTTGAGGGCCAAGTGGACCTGCAGAAGCACCTTTGCCCTACAGCAGACCTTTGGCAATGGTCAGGATGTCAAAGTCATGTTGAAAGAGAAACACAGACCCTGGTGAAGGAAGCAGCAAACTACTCCCTGACCACAGAACCTCCAGAAGCACCGGCAGTTGGTGGAAGGCCCAACCCTGGCCTTATTATTTATTGTTGTAAAAATAGACTTAAAGGATACAGATAGATGGTGTTGTGTCGAGTTCTATATAGAGTTTCATTGTTGATTTTAGTTTCATTGTTGATTTTATTCACAACCTAAAAAGTACAGAATGGTCCATCCCTCACTTCTTTTCTCTCTTCCATTTTCATCCCTGCCTCATTTCTGATGAATCCTATGCTTGCTTGTCCCTGAAACTGGGGAGAATTGGGCCCCCTTCCTTTTCTTTCTATACTAGTTTCCGATGGCTGCTACAAACTGGGTAGCTTAAGACAACAGAAATTTACATTCTCTCACAGTTTCGAAGGCTAGAAGTTCAAGATCCAGGTGTCTGCAGGGCCATGCTGTCCCTGAAGACTCTTGAGTGGGATCCATCCTTACCTCTTCCAGCATCTAGCTGTTGTGGGAATTCCCTGGCATTCCTTATCTTGTAGATGCATCATTCAATCTTTGCTTTCACCTTCACATGACATTTTCCACGTGTGTGTGTCCAGATTTCTCTCTTCTTTGTATTATTGGCTGCCCCAATCCAGTGTGGCCCCATCTTAACTTGTTTACATCCACAAAGACGCTATTTCCAAATGAAATCACAGGAATCAGGGGTTAACACTTGAAAGTGTCTTTTACGGGACATGGTTGAACCCACTGCACCTTCTATTTTCTAGGCCCCATGGTCACACACCTATACACTTTTCTCATTCTGTTCCATTCTGTGGAGTTCAGAGGTTCTCAGGCACCAAATGCTGTCTCCAGTGGGGAGCCCTGGAGGGATAGTACCCTCTTTCNACACTTGAAAGTGTCTTTTACGGGACATGGTTGAACCCACTGCACCTTCTATTTTCCAGGCCCCATGGTCACACACCTATACACTTTTCTCATTCTGTTCCATTCTGTGGAGTTCAGAGGTTCTCAGGCACCAAATGCTGTCTCCAGTGGGGAGCCCTGGAGGGATAATACCCTCTTTCCTCCTTTCTGTGTTATAGGAGCTCTCTCTACTTGGTAATCCTGGCCAAAGTGCCTCAAGTTCAAAGACTTTAGGGATCTCTGTCTGGCTCTTTCTAAGCCTAGGGATCAAGCAGTGGTTTCTTCTTCCTACTGTCTTTCCCCACTGCATCCTGGCTTTCCTGAGCTCTTGGGCAAGCAGATGGACTGGAATTGGCAGTCCGTGGCACAGTTGTCACCACAGGAAAGCCCCCGGGGCCATGACTGGTCGTGTCTTGTGCTGTCTCTCTCTCTCTCTCCTTTATTATCTTGCTCACTTTTCCTAGTCATTTGCAGATATGACTGGGGAGGGTGTGGTAATAGAGCTGAGTAAGACGACTGGATGTTAGAAACAAGGGTTATAATGAAATAACAAGGCTTGCCAAAGAATCCCAAACAGCTTTTGAAGTCTGCCAATACCACTGGTATAAGGGTAACTTCCTTGAATAACTGCAAGATGGCCAGTACTCAATTATATTACAAAGTCTGCATTTGATTTTTAAAGAAAAGTGTGCTCGTCAGTCCAGTTATATCTCACCTTGGTCTGATGGCTAATCTGTTCCTGGATATTGTTTCACTTTTGTCTGAAGGCATTTGTTAGTCTATGTCCATCTTTTGTCTTTGCTATGCAACATGATTTGGATATATTGTCAACTGGTGTGATTGTATTTATTTATGATTCAAACCTGTATTAAAATGAAATATTTGTTTTCAAGTGAGTGTTAAAGGTATACATATGTACATACACACATACTTACTTAAATGGACTTCAACAAAATTAATTATGTTGTAGGAGATACAGATTTTGTTGGCACTGACATAAGTAGAACAAAATGAGCTAGTTTAAGCTATTTAGAGTAATCTACATGAATGTCTGGAATCTGGCCTTGACCTTACACTAAGCTTCCTATTTCTGCTTTTATTTTCTCTAAAGATCAATATTATTTTTCAAGGACTCTTGGAGTGCAGAGATTGGTATATTCTGCTATAGGAAGTCCTAGTCCAGATGTTCTGAATGAGTCCTCATCACATGGAGGGAAGGGCAGACTTTCAAAGAGAAGACTTAGATCAGGAACATTCCAACATTAGCTCTCTGACAGTTATTTCAGAAGCACAAGCAATTTCCGCTGGAAACACAGCAGTCAGCACATCTTTCTAACACCGGTTCTCGGTCAGACACCCACCCCTAGTAATCTATCGCGAGGGCTCCTTCATGGCAGCCTAACCTGCTGTGTGGGGTTGAGTTTTCCCATGAACGCCAAATTGGCCAAAATTTGGCAATAATCCTGAATTTGCCGTTGCCAAGAGCAAAGCCTGATAAAGCATGCGGTGGGTTGAAAAGGGGTTTTGAGTTATATAATAATATAAATTATTCCACCAACAACTCAGGGAATGAATGAGGCTGCGTCTGCCGCTGTTCCGCAGAACAGATGCCAGGGCACCTCAGCAACACATGTAGTTTAACAGTCACTCGACTATATGTGGGCAAAACACACCAGTGCCTGCCATCATTTTGGACTGACACAGAGGCCCAGAGAGTGATGGCATGCCTAAGCACCAGCCGCAGAGCTGGCATCAGCTCTTCACAGGCACAGGCTGCCTCTGAGGCCTGCAGCCTCTTCTCCATGAGTATACCTTGACTTGGGGATTAAAAGCTTGAGATGTTAAATTAAAAATTGAAATATTTATGGAGAGAAATACGACCACCACATCCAGATTTGTACTTTTAAGAAAACACAGCAGCAGAGCTCATCTGGAAATCAACAAATAAGATAGTGGACAGATTCGTCTTTTTATGACATTGGATTTTTAATTTAAAAGCATTATGCTTTAGAAACATAAGTTTGAGAGGCATCTTCAGTGCTAAATGTTGATAAAGGGTGGGTCAACCTGCCCTTCCTTCGGTATTCTTGGGCATCCCTATTAGGCCATTGGGATGGAGGTCCCATCACTGTGGCCTAGTGGAGTGGAACTTTTGAATTGAAGACAGCTTGAAAAATCTGAGTATGCCTTGATACTTCTCTGTTACTCACCTCTTTAGGTCATCCTCGATTTTTCAACCAGCTCTCCACAGGATTGGATATCATTGGTTTAGCTGGCGAGTGGCTGACATCAACCGCCAATACAAATATGTAAGTCCCACATATTACTTTCATGTAAGCAACCATCCTGTCTGAGTATGGCTTACTGGGGTAAAAGCCCAATTCCAATGGTTCTTTAAAAATTTTATTACATTTACCTTAGTCGTCTTTTCTCTTAAAATCTTTTAGGTTTATCACAGTTCTGAATTAATGGTGGATGGCTGATAAACTATATTTTAATTAAATAATGCAGTTTAATAAGAACATGGTCATAAGAAGTAATAACTGTAACTTTTAAAGTTTAGTGTGAAACTTCATGTTAAAAGACTTAGCATTTCTTAATGATATGTTTAAAGAAGTCATGTTTTGGGGTATGATCTTGGTCCATTTTTCCACCCAAGCATATTGCTCCTTATCATTTAGATCATATTTTCTTCAAAATTAAAGGGGACTGTAAAGCCACAAACCAATTTGATCAGCCTATGCTCAACTAAAAATTCTAAAACAATTCATGTAGTGATAGTCCTTTGAAAGGAATTATGTATTCATTTGAAAGGAATTATATATTGCTTTCAAAGGAATTATATATTCCTTTCAAAATAATTGATTGTTTTTCTGAATGTGAAATTTTTTTCATATTTATTTGAGTAGGCAAAGCCAAAGTCTTCCAAAGTCTTTGTTTGTTTCTAAGTTCTTGTAAATTTATTTGAAACTGACTAAAATCCTGGTGGGTAGGAGGGGGGTGTGTGCAAGAAATATTTGGGTACTCTTCTGGTAGTCACCCCACAGTTTATTCTACATGCACATGCCCTCTCTGGAGACAAGGAGATTACAGGTTGATGGAAAGTCATCATAACCTACTGAGTACTGTCTTTTCTTTAACTTTATGATAATGTTTACCACACTCTGTATATCCAGACAATGGTACCACATTCTATGAAAGTATCCAGAGGGAAATAATATGGTTATTGCAATACTTTTTAAATGACTTTATAAGAGTTATATGGATTTTAGTCACTAGAAATATTTGGAAAGTAACTATCTACTTTTTAAGTTCGTGGTAAAGTAGGCTTGAAAAATAAATTTAGCTTAAAGAGTGGTATTATTTAAAAAGAGAAATTTCATTTGACATCAAGATAGAATGTAACTTATTAAACTTCTAGGTATTCTATTTTTCTTAAATAAACTACTATCAGCCACAAAGCCTGAAAGGGCATTTTAAACTTATATTGATTTGTGTGTGTTCAAAAGCTGTTTAATGCTGTGACTCAAAATACTTAACTACATTCAGAAAAAATTCTATTAATTAAGGATTCCTTCTTTGCTTATTAACTTAAAACAATGACAAAATTTAAAAAGCAAATGTGATAACCAAGGCCATTAGTGCTAAAAGGCATGAACGATTAAATTGATTGAAAAGCAAAATGGTTTTCCTGCTCCCTGCTTGTAAATCAAGGTTAACTTCATGGATTGTCCATGCTGGATCACTGAGGCTCTGGAGAACTGGGAGGAATACAGGTCAAAGATACAATCACCTGTATGATGATCTCAACAAAACCTCCTCTTCCAGTCTTTATAATCTTTGTGGTTTGTGAGATAAAAAAAATATATCAGCAAATATAGACATCATAATATGTTAATTATAACTTGAAAAAGATGCTAATGCTTAATTGAACATCTCACACTAAGGAATTATTTTAATTAGAAAGTTTCGCTTTTTAAAATAAACAAGTATTTAGAAAATAAATGAGAAAAATAGAGTAAAAGGTATATACACATTAAGGCTCAAGGACCCTTAATTATATATAGGCACTGAATTCACTGAGTGTCTTTAAATGTGTATTCTGTAGGCCTCTTGGCTATGATCTCCTAATATATATATCTATATCTATCTATATATATATCTATCTATATATATATATAGCTCAGTCTCAAGGTAAATAAAATAAATACACCCTGTTGAATCATTTAGGACCACATATTCTAAAAGGCTTTCCTTTAACCTAGGAGATATCACAAATTCTCCTTTTTTTTTTGAAGGGGGCGGTATGTGTTCATAAAATCAAAGTCCATTACTCTTCCCTTAGCTCAGCCATGAAATACTAAAATATTGTCCAGCCATCTGAGGTCAAGGCCAGTCCAACTAAATGGCACATAGTAATTGCAGCTGTACTGAACAGTGGATATTTATAAAATATGATCCGATTCCAACAGATCGATCGCAAAGGTTATTTACAATTGTGAAATAGTTTCTGTCAGTTCTCAAGACAAGGCATTGTCTGAAGAAGTAATAACTATTATCTAGAAATTGTTCTAAGCCAGTTCCCCTGGAAGATCATGAAATGTGGCAGGACTGTCAGGAGCTTATGTAGAAATTTGCACCCTTGTGACAATACCTTCTCCACTTGGGAACAGTGTTCAAAATAAGTTTAGAAAAGAATGGCAAAAAGGGTTTTTCTGGCTGAGTAGGATTTAATTAGTGATATACTCATTTTTTGATCTGCAATACTCATTGAGTTTGGGTGGCACTGGTAATGCAGAATAATAACTACATTCCTCAGTATAGTCTCTTTAAAAGAACTATCCAGTGTTTCTATCCAAGTGACAAAGTATAAGGCATAGACAAAGTATAAGACTAGAAGGAACATTCATGTTTATGCTTTCATACCTGCCTGTGCATTCGGCTTGGAGATACATTCTTCCAAGCAAAGGACTCAGTGAAGATTCAAAGAAAACATCACCAGTGTGTAGTTGGCCACAGCGTATACAGCTCTTTTCCTCCAAAACATGGCCACTGATCACAACTGTGCGGGTTGAGCAGTGCCCAGGTATAAACAACAGCCTGCCTTTAAGGACTTGATGACAATACATAATCCCAGTGGCAAGATCTATCACAGCCCTTTGTTATGAGGTTATGATTTCAAGTATCTAGCGCTTAATTTTCATAAAAATTACACAGAAGGAATTTTCTTTGTGGGCTATCCACCACTTTATACTAGTAGGCAGGATGTTACAAAAGAGCCTGTAGTGAGTAGTTCTCGTTTGTCATAGAAAAGCAGCTCTGATGTAAAGGACTTGGAATTCAGGCTGGAAAATACCCTAAATATGAGATCTTGGAACAACTCACTGAATTTCTCTGAACCTCAGTTTCTTCTTCAGAAAAAAAAAATGAAGAAGAATTACATCCATCTTACAGAGTAGCTCTGAAGACTAACCAGGATACCAGGGCTAAGTGCCCAGTGCCTACAAGTTACAATGCACACACCCAGGAAAGGCAGCCACCCCACAGGTCACTGTTCCGCATCTGCAACCCCTCCTCCCTTCAACCTTCCAGCTCTTTTGTTTCTGTCCCTCATCGTGTCTGGACATCAGAGGAGCTCACTAAGCTCCCCCTCAGGTGTGTTATCTTTTAAGGTAACCACTCTGTCCAAACAGAGGATAAAATCTAAGAGAAGTGTCAAGTTAGTGAGTCAACATAGAAAATTATTTCTTCCTCTCATTAAAATAGTTCCTGTTTTAGCAGTCACCAAGATGCAGGGTCCTTGTGCCTTTCTGATCCGTATTGAGGCATGTGGCTCTCATCTTCAGTATCTGCATCTTCATGGTGCAAGCTAGCTAGTGGAGTTCTAGTCATCACTTATATGTTCTAGATCTCAGAAAGGCGTGCAGGCAGAGGAAGGAAGGACAAAGGAAGGAAAGAAAGAAAAGAGGGAGGAAGGGCAAAAGGGAAACACACTCTTTAAAGACTTCCAAGAACCTTCTCAGAAGCTCCATATGACATTTCTCATAGCATCTCTTCAGCCAGAACTTAATCCCATGGTCACACCTAGAGAAGATAGAAAATAGTCTTTGATCTGAACGAATTGTAACCCCAAATAAAACTGAAGTAAAGGAAATTTTTATACTGGTTAGCAACTGGCAGATTCTGCCACCAGAGAAAATCAGCTTAACAATCAGTTTGCCTTGGTTCAGAATTAAACCCACTGGGAAGGTGAGTTGAACTACTAAAACAGGCTGACTCACTCCCCTACTCAGAATATAGAAACTCTCCTTTAGTGTCACTCCCTGAATGTCAAAATCATACTGTTTTTAAATCCTTACTTTGAGTCCTGTGTCCTGTGTTCTTATGCTTCAACCTAGAGCTTTTTGTCAGATTTAGCTTCTTATCCTCTGATTCTAAAATATCATCCTGTACTGTGACTTTGGCACCTAACCAGCTTCTTCTGAATCCATATTTGACCTTTGATCTCTTGACTTTATCCACTTTCATCTGTCATTTATGGAAGGGGTACCAAACCTGGAGTCCTGGCTGCAAGAGAAGAGTCTCTTCCAAGTGTATACACAATGATGTGCGTATCCTCATTGCCTTCCTGGAGAGAAGGACTATAGCTTTCCTGAAGTCCTAAGGATATCCATGATCTCAGTTAAGAACCACTGCTCTAGAGTGAGCTTCACAGTCTTCTGAGGCTTTGGGTGCAAGCAGACTCCCAGTTGTAAACATGGCCCAAAAGCAAGTTCAGAGGGAGTGTCAGGAATGGGGACGCCATGTCAGCCCGTGTGACAGGCCTAGCTGAGGATCAACAGCCATGGGGCAAGCTACCAGCTTCCAGGAGAGGATGTCAGGACTAAGGTCATGAATCAGAGTAAGTTTCAGCGTTAGCTGTGGGGTTAAACTAGTCCTTCAGACCCAGGCAAGGACTGTCAAATAGGACAAGCTAAGGCCAAGATGCTGGATTCATCCTAGTAAACTTCTTCCTCAAGACTGAGAATGGTGTCTTGTGACAACTTTGTCTCCTCAGTATATAAAAAGCCACTTGGCAGAGAATAGTCGTTCACTAACTATTTATTGAACAGAACTAAGGCTTTTGGAATCACATGAACCTGGCATAAATAAGGAACCTGAGGTTGATGAGATCAGATGGTCTCATGATCAGACTCTCTAGATTCTTCCTTCTGATCCTGAGAGTAATGGTCATATTCCTGGTAAGACTAGTTCATGCAAATCTGGGGCCTAAATTGATTCAAATCATGAAGTGGACCAACCCTCTGGCCTTCCACACCATCCTTTCTCCCTTCCCCGTGTGGTTCCTGCACTGACTTGATTCTGGTCCAGCTTTCATCCAGTCCTTGACAAGGTTCTGACATTATGGTATATGATTCCATTGATTCCTTGCCTTACCCTAGAGAGCCTTCTCATTTGGTACTCTGAGACTCCAGCACACAGCCGGCCACCAGTACCTCTTTACCATGCATACATTTTTGCCAACAATCGGTGGCATTGTTTATAATGCATTTGTTCAAGAATGGATAGAACCACATCATGAGTTTGCCCCTTGGTACACTCAGCAGCACAGGCTAAACCAGGAATCCTTCTCTTCTTCTTCCTTTATCAGGCCATCAGACATGAGGGAGTGTTGGTTGCTACGGTGATGGGGCTCAGAGCAGAACCAAAGCATGATTGTGACCTCCAGAGGTGATGGTAACTGAACACATGATTTCCAAGGGTCTTCCTTCTAAATTTCAAGGGTCCTCCCAAGGAAAACAAACATATTCTTTTTGAAAACAGAACTCTTCCACCAAGAGATATACCCTGAGGATCCTGCAAGATCTTTTTGTCCTCTTTTTACCACCATGTGATTAATTGGATTGTTTAATTTTTCTCCATGTTTAAAACTTAGTATCTTCACCTGTGTCTTTGTACAACCATTGTTATCTCATTCTTGCAAACAGCTTTTCTAAAGATTAAGCTAGCAAAAATTCCCATTAGTCCTCAGCACTGGCATTCAGCCTGAATATCCTAACCAGGGATAAAATCTCCCCTTATCATTTGGCTGAGTCAATCTAGGAATCTCTCTTCAGGGAGCATGGTCTGAGCCGAGCCCACAAACTCCAATGCTTAAGAAGGCCAAGCAAAAAGAAGAAAGACAAAAAGGCTCACAGTAAATATCTTTTTGTTTTCTGGCTTAATTTTCTATAGACTGTCCTTTGATTTCTTTTAAGCCCTATGCCTTGGTACCATGATCTTGTTTCAATGACTACTCACTACACTGTGCTTGTGTTTGAATTGCTTTGAGAAGAGCATGGCTTTCTACTTTTAAATAAGAAGTCAAAGCTAACCTACCAGTATATCTAATGCCTTCAGTCAGCTGTGTGCCAGTTGACATTCTTCTTGGTTTTTTTGTAATTGGTCATTAGAAATCATCACTTATAATTATTCTTGACAGGTATTGGCTTCAGAGAGTTATAGAAACCTAACTGTCCTTAGGGATCATCAGTAAAAAACTATGTAGATAATTATATTGAGATCTTTAAAATATGGTCAATATTTCTAATTATCTTCATGGTTAGCTTTCAGATGTTTACATTGTTCTTAAAAGATAAACTTTGGTTCTGGGTTTTATAGATTCTACAAGTGTGATATTGGCAGTCTCTTTTTTAAAAATGTGGCAACAGATTTTATATAGAACTTAGAGTATTTTTTTCAGTTAGCATTTTCATCATCTTATACTCTTAGAAGTGAAAGGAACCCAGAAAAGTAATTTTATTTCTCTGGGTGCTCCACACCTAAGACATTTCTTTCAGATGAGAGTCTATTTTGTTGCTGAAGAATCACAGAGCAGGTATTTCCACCACCTCTCTCAGTAACCCAGGCTGGTTTCTGATATTCTGTGATTAGTGACTCAGTACCCTTCTAGGAAATAAATTGTTTTAGTGATTTTGAACATCTTTTTTTTTTTTTTTTTTTCAAACCCAAGTGCAAAACTAAACCAGTGATNGAAGAATCACAGAGCAGGTATTTCCACCACCTCTCTCAGTAACCCAGGCTGGTTTCTGATATTCTGTGATTAGTGACTCAGTACCCTTCTAGGAAATAAATTGTTTTAGTGATTTTGAACATCTTTTTTTTTTTTTTTTTTTCAAACCCAAGTGCAAAACTAAACCAGTGATCTGTGTTCTCCAAATAAGTGATTTGACTTCTTTATTTTCATTTATTTTTTCACCACCTTTCCAGGTTTACATATGAAATTGCACCAGTGTTTGTCCTCATGGAGCAAATAACACTTAAGAAGATGAGAGAGATAGTTGGATGGTCAAGTAAAGATGGTGATGGGATATTTTCTCCTGGTAGGTTTCTGCTTTCTTTTCCAGACTCTCCTCAAGGTTTGCAGTACGGATCCTTAGGATCTTTGAGAACACTAAACACGAAGTGAGTTTGTAGGAGAATGATGACCTGAAAAATATGATTTTTCAATAGTTCTGTCTTCTTTGTCAGAGCAAAGGCTAGCAAGAATGCTACATTCTTTGTGTTCTAACCAACCAAAGGCTGTTCTAAACCTGTACAAACTGACGAAGGCTGTGTCTAAACCATGCTAAACAACTCTGGTCTGATAACAGCAGTTTGATTAAGCTGGGGATTAGGGAATCAAGATTATCAGTGGATTGATCCATTTGGGCCAAAATAGTATATTTACTTTAAATCTGAAGTTCAGTATAGATACAATAAGAATCTTTAAAGCAAGGACAAATAATCTTATAAGTGGGAGGGAGTTTGGAGTGGTGTCAGAGACAGCGTGATTGTATATGCTGTGCTTGTGCTTAGTCACTCAGTCGTGTCCGACTCTTTGCGACCCCATGGACTGTAGCCTGCCAGGCTCCTCTGTCCATGGAATTTTCCAGGCAAGAATACTGGAATGGATTGCCATTCCCTTCTCCAAGAGAATCTTCTCGACTCAGGAACTGAACCTGGATCTCCTGCATTGCAGGCAGATTCTCTACCATCTGAGCCACTATGAGGGAAAGAAAAGAAATAAAAATTGCAATTCTCCAGGCAATTCATCCACAGAATTTGCCATTTAATAATAGGTAACTAACGGAAACATGACTCATTTTTGTTGTCCAGACATACCTGGTGACCTCAGTTCTCCTTGCATCTTGACTTAAGAAAATATGAGTTTGGTCTTATTTTAATATACTTGGAGTTCTCCTAAGTAACTCAATAACTCATTTGGGCTGTTCTTTCAGGACTGTACCCAGGCAGTGTCACCGTTTGCTTCCATAGGCTCTGTTACTCTCTCTTTCTCTGTCTATCTGGCTCAGAGAAAAGATTCATCTTTGTCCAGTAAATAGACTGAGCAGAATGGTGAAGCAGAAAGGTTGTAACTCACCTATCTCTGCAGCCGCTGCTGCTGCCACCTCTTACATTGCTGCCTAGGCTTCAGGTGGGAGGGGCACCAGAGTAAGTGAATCATTTCCAGCCAAATTGCCTTCACAGCTTTGTTAATGAGTGTGATTATTTGTATTTCCAGGCAAAGGGACCAGAGGAAAGCTCTGGCAATAGGGAAGCCAGCAAAACCTATCAGGATATTTTCCTTCCCCTTTCTGACCTCGCTAGTCTCTTAAGATACCACATCAGCTTTTGTTGTTAAAAACAGTAACGAGGGTGTCCCAACAGCTCCTACTGTGTCTTCTTGACGATAGGGGGAGCCATATCCAACATGTACAGCATCATGGCTGCTCGCTTCAAGTACTTCCCGGAAGTTAAGACCAAGGGTATGGCGGCTGTGCCCAAGCTTGTCCTCTTCACCTCAGAACATGTGAGTTGAGTGCACCTGCTCATGGACTCTGGTGTTTTCCAAGGAACTCTCTAACATCTAATGCCCAGCTTCTGTTTGTTGCAGAGTCACTATTCCATAAAGAAAGCTGGGGCTGCACTTGGCTTTGGAACCGACAATGTGATTTTGATAAAGTGCAATGAAAGGTAGGCAGGGGAGAGTGAATATTAGCTTCTTGATGTATTAAATGTGCTCATCTGTTAAATTTGTTTTATTGTGCTTAAGAACTGACTCAGTACAGTGTGCCAAGCTGCTAATGGTCTGTTGAAAATATCCGATTAAATTACTTTTTGCTGCTGCTGAAGTTTTTTTCCATGTGCAATCTCATTGATTCTTCATTTTAATTTCTCTCCTTTTATTATAATTACAGGGGGAAGATAATTCCAGCTGATTTAGAGGCAAAAATTCTTGAAGCCAAGCAAAAGGTATGTACTCTATGATGTATCTAAATTCTGGTGAATACAGATTTTTTTAAATAATCTTCTTTCTGCCTCCAACAATAAAAGTCTTTGATGACATGAGATAATTTTATTGTGTTTCTAAAATTCTTTTCTCAGATGTTTGCTTATTTTTAGCTTGTGTGATGACTTGGCTTTAAAGCTGTGTCTACAAAGTATCAATTTTTTTATTTTGAAAAATGAAAAATTCAGTCATTAATCCACTGGTTCTATATTCATTGTGCAAATGATTAGTTTGATGTACTTCAATAAATCCATTATCCAAGTCTCACAAAGATACAGCCTAATTGATATTTTTTTCACTTGCTACTTGTTAGGTGTAATCTCATTTTAACAAATATTATTTAAGGTTAGGATTCTATTTAGCAAATTGCTTCCATGCTCTGGCAGATGGCCCATGATACTTGGTGAATTCAGCCTCAATAAGTTCTATTAAACAGAAAAATCACACAGAACAGATATATCACAAGGCACTGCCAGGCAGCTGTCAGGCCATTTACCAACTCTTAGTTGTTTTGGTTACATTCTTGTACCTGTTTCTCTAACTGTGGTTGTTTGCCTGGGTCTCAGCAGAGGCATTCAGAGAGGGTGATGGCACCCCACTCCAGCACTCTTGCCTGGAAAATCTCATGGATGGAGGAGCCTGGTAGGCTGCAGTCCTGGTAGGCTGCAGCCTTGGTAGGCTGGGGTCGCGAAGAGTCAGACAAACTGAGCGACCTCACTTTCACTTTTCACTTTCATGCATTGGAGAAGGAAATGGCAACCCACTCCAGTGTTCTTGCCTGGAGAATCCCAGGGACAAGGGAGCCTGGTGGGCTGCCGTCTATGGGGTCACACAGAGTCAGACACGACTGAAGCGACTTAGCAGCAGCCGCAGAGGAAATAGATAGAAATGTCGTGAGGACTGAGCAAAGGGAGAGAGTACCTCCTAGGATTCATAGATTTCACCAAGCCTGTCTGAGCTCTATTACTCTGCTTTCTCATTTATTTCTTGTTCACACCAAAATTTTACTGTATCTGTCCTTAGGGAAATAGTGCATAGATCTGTTTTCAATAACCAAACAATGTTTCCATATTATTATTAGAGCAGCACAGGTTCTAAAATGTAGTGTTGTCCAGATGTCATTCAGATACCCGCCATCACTCCAGACACTTATTACTACTTTTTTTTGCTTTATTGTTTGCCATAGAAGACGTCACTCTTACACATACTATTTATTTTTCTTATTTAAATTTATTGATTGTCAGCCACTCCCCATTAGAGTGCAGACTCCACGAAGACAGAAGCCTTTGTCTTTTGTGCTCACTGCTGTGTTCCCAGCATCCTCAACAGGGCCTGGCACATGAATGTCACTAAAAATATTGGTTGAATAAATGAAGGAATGAGTGAATGCCCCTACGGAGAGTAGTCCCACATATAGTATCAGATACCAGCTTAGCTGATCTCGGTTGGAAATGAATGCTACTGCAGTTTGTTGTGTGGAAAGGAGGGAGGTTAGAAAGACTAATCAGCCTGTCCGCCTTATAGGGTTACGTCCCTCTGTACGTCAATGCAACCGCTGGCACCACTGTTTACGGCGCTTTTGATCCGATACAGGAGATTGCAGATATCTGCGAGAAATACAACCTTTGGCTGCATGTCGATGTAAGTGCTGTAACTCAGAGTGGCCTGGGCCCTTCGAGGGGTGGAAGCAGCTCTGCTTTATGATTTTCCTCCAGCTTCTCCCATAGCCTATCTCCCCACCACATTTCTTTTGTCCCCAGCAGGCTGTTCATGACAGGTGTACACCCAGGCCTGTCTGTGCCCTGGGGCTTATTCAGTCCTTCCTGGCCAATTGCTGTCTTCTATGGTTCAACCTACAAGTTCAACTCTATCACTATCCCAGAAAGCTTCTGAACAAATGGCTATAGAGTAAAAATACAACTGATTTCAAAGGGGAAAAAAATGTAAGATACAATGTATAGAAATTGGCCATGAATCTGAATATGGACACTCAGCTATCTGCCTTCGGTCCAACCATCTACGACACTTTTCTTAAAAAGAAAGGAAGAAATGAAAAGAAAAGACAGGCATATCTGGTACATGTAGGAAAAATAAAGCTGTATATGGAAGGTGTTATCAATTAAGAGATTTTGTTCCATTTCCTGGGAACATAAGAGGTACATTTTCACATGTGTGACTGGGTGTGTTTTTTTCTTTCTCTCTCCATTCTCTCATGGGTTTAACTTCTCACAGGTGGACAGTGGGATTATCTGCCCTGATACTGGACAAGTGATTACAAAGTCTGTTCTTATGTCACATGGTGACATAAGCTATTTGATCAACATGCATCAGGGAACCTGCAAAAATGTCCTGCTCTTGAAGGAGCAGTTGCGGAAAATCCAAGCCCACCAGGGCTGCTGCCTTCAGAGGTTTTCAGAAGCCTTTAAAGTTCTCCTCTGGGTAGACTCAGATGGCAACCTCTAGTCCTGTGTGTTCCTGCTCTCAGAGCCCCCCAGGGGGGCATTTCAAGTGTCCCTGGCTTTCTAGAGCACTTTAGGCCTTGGATCTCAGGTCCACAGGCTCAGCCCCATTTATCTGTGTTACTTGCACAGCGACTCTGACATTAATCTGGAGGAACTTTTGAAGAAGATGTGATAAATGATGAATAATTACAGCTGCCCTTGGTGGAACAATCTGTTTGGGTTCTGTTTGTCAGAGGAGCTTATGTTTTTCACCATTTACATTCTCGTCATGTTTTGCTTAAAGGTGTGGTGTGACCGGGCTCAGACTCATCAGTGTTGCTCAGGGTCCCTTTCCCTCTCTTTTCTCTGTCCTCACAGGCTGCCTGGGGCGGCGGGCTGCTCATGTCCCAGAAGCACCGCCATAAACTCAGTGGCATCGAGAGGTAAGGGCTGAGCACAGGGCCTTCTCCATCCAGGCCATGCAACACATGGTATGCTGAGTCCACTGATGTGTCTGCACTGATTCCCAACATCTTACTCAATTTAAGCTCACTTTTGTTCAGCAGGCACTTACTGAGCATTTACTATATGCCAGGCACTGGGGAATGAAAGATGATAGATTTCCTAGTCAAATGAGTTTTCGCCTCAATGGGCTCACAGTTTAGTAAAAGAGAAGATAAACAAAGAGTTACCACACCCAGTGATAAGCTCAACAGTAGATTGATTGCAAGGTGCCTGAGCAGGAGAGAAGAGAGACTTATCAGGGTGGGCATTTGGAGGCTAAATGAGAGTTCGTCAAGGGCACATGAAGGGGTGCTGATTTAGTTCATTCTTCTTTATCACTAAGCTTACATTTCCCACTAAACTGAGGAAAGGGCAGCACACTCAGCATGCCTTACTTATTTTCTTGTTTACCATTCACATTCAGTGGGTGTTCTAAGCCAAATATGACATTGACCTAACTCCTAAATATTGATCTGAATGAACTCACATAGATTCATTGATTCATTCAGCAACTATTTACCGAGCACCTGTCATGAACCAGGTACCTGTCTTCAGCCCAACCACCAGGCACTCTTCTAAAAATGTGTACCTGGCACATGTGAAAAAAAAAAAAAAGGCAATATATGGAAGGTGGTGTCAATGAAAAGATTTCCCCTCCCGAATCTTACTGTCCGGTGGACTAGATGTCCATAAACAAAGAGATGTTTCATCTGCCAAGGCGTGCTATTTTAGACAGGATAGTCAGAGGCCCTTCTAGGGTCATAGCGTTTCAGCAGATCCTGGGATAAATGGAGATAGAAAGACAGATACAAGGAAGAATGTTCCAGGTGGTGGGAAGGGTAGATGCAAAGGCCCCGAAGAAGGATGTTCATAGCAAGTTGGAGGAAGGATCGCTATCGAGGTCACCATGGCTGGAGCAATGTGATAGCAGAAAGAGCAGAAGAGGGTGGAGGAGTGGACCAGCAGCAGACCTCAGGGAGGCACTCCAGGGGGCCAAGTGTTCTTACCTCCCCTGTGCCTCTCCCCTGCCTTTCAGCTTGTAGAGGCCAGTATCTGAGTGAGTGGGTGAAGCATAACTTGCTGAAGCATAATTGTATGAGCCTTAACTTGGAGGACAAGATCTTATATGTAGATGGGCCAGTCCAACTGTACTTCAAATTTCTCAGGCAATTTCCACTTTCCATCTGTGAGTCAAGGGAAAACTTGAAACATTTTGTACTAGACTTTTTCTTTTCTAACATTTTAAAGCACATATGTCTTCTGAAAGAGACTGAATCTACATCATATGTTACTACTTTCCACTTGCAGCACCAAAGAATGATTTTCTTCAGTCCTTTAGGACATTCAAAAAATTTTTCAGATATTTTCTGAGATCTGTGTATGATTGTTTAATGGTTCAGTGCATGATACCTGTGAGAAAATGGATTAAATTCACTACCTTGTAAAATATGGCTTGACAGTGATACTTTTTAATGAGATAACATTGAGTCAACTTACAACTTTTCATAAATCTCTTTCATAAAGATTTTCTTTATTCATGTGGTGGAAGGTACTTCAAGCCTTTCTTCTCTTTGAACAACAGTATAGACTCTATAGTCAAGTATACACTAAATTGTTTTCCCTCTATTGGACCTAAGCAAGATGAAGAGGTTAAAAATTCACAGCAGGAATTTAGCTCCAGGGAGAGCAGAGGCAGTATAATTCCAAGCCAATTGCTATGTCTGGGGAAAACATTCTCCACAGGTATTAAAGCACAGAGCCCAGCTGTGGGCTAGGCCATTGGGAAGGAGTTACCCAAGTTTTAATCATCATACATTACACTTGTTTGTTTCTATAATGTCCTAGCAAGTCCGCTCCTTAACCATTTAATTGTGTCTGACGGAGTGATGCGGTTGCTAGGAGACCATACTTGTTAAACTACCATTGCAGACTAAACAGGCAAGATTATGTTTATTTAGCATTTAAACAATGCTACTAAGTAGTCAAAGTCTGGAATTGTCCAACTGATCCTTGCTTTTATGTGTCAGTCTTCATACTACATTATAAGCAAGTAGGTTAGCATCACCAGTCCTTTTTTATAAGAAAAGGGAGAGAGAAAGGACCTGAGTCTGTTGCCTAGAGGGAGGCAGTCTAGTGGAGAGGTTTTGAACAGTAGATTGACAGCTAGACTCCCTAAATTGGAATCTTGACTCCAACACTTCCCAGCTGTGTGACTTTGGGTGATGTATTGAACCCTCTTGTGCCTCGCTTTCCATCTAAAATAGAGGTGACAATAGTCTCTGTATGATAGGGTTGTTGTAAGAATTGAATATTTCAGGCATGATTATTAGCATTATATTTACTAACTCATTTTACTAACTTTATTCAATTATTTGAGGTAAATATTATTCTCCCCACTTTACAGTCAGGAAAACTGAGGCACAAAGGAGTTGTGTAACTTGCCTAAACCAGCAAACGTCAGAGCCAGGTTTTAGGCTTGGGTAATCCGGCTTCAAAGCTTGAATTCATAACCATAACACCACACCATAAAATGCCTGTAATGCTCTTGGAATACTAGGAAACATAATAAATGCTCTTCATAAATGTTAGCTAGTATTAATAGCAGTTTTTTAGAAGAGGCAGTCTGCTAATTAGTACTCTGAGACTGCCCACGAAGTATTTATTTACCACTTATTGATCAGTTTAGGGGGCTTCCCTTGTGGCTCAGCTGGTAAAGAATCTGCCTGCAATGCAGGAGACCTGGGTTTGATCCCTGGGTTGGGAAGATCCCCTGGTGGAGGGAAAGATCACTCCAGTATTAGGTCAGTTTAGGGGACTAGGCACTGAAAATGTGCATTGACTTGAGTTGTGGGGGGTGATGGTTTCCTCAAGCGGACAGTTGCTGCTTGTTGACCCCTGCACCTTCTCCTCAGAGTATCATATGCTTCTTTCAGGGCCAACTCTGTCACCTGGAACCCTCACAAGATGATGGGTGTGCTGCTGCAGTGCTCTGCCATTCTTGTAAAAGAAAAGGTCTGTCCTTCCCCTAGAGATGAGCTAGTGGCCTGCACACCTTTTAGAAGGCATGAGAAGGGGAAAGCTTGGAGGTCGTCTCACAGTACTTGTTGAGGAACTCACAGGGCTGACAGCCTGGCTCGGCCTGCCGCAGCCACTGTTTCCCTCCTGTCTGTTAGACTTCAGCTAACCCAGCACCTTCCCTTGGCTCCTGCTCTGTGCTATTCCTTGTTCAGTGCTCAAGGCCCTGCCAATGGAGGAAACTACAAGGGCATTATTTCATTCCACCTTCCTCTCTCAAAAGTGAGAGTGATTGGCTGAGCTGCCACCTCTCACCTTAGGATGGAAAGAGGTGGCGGGAACATACTTCAGGTTCTGAGCGTGAGTCTGTGGCCCCGAGAGCTGAAACAAATTACTCAGAACCACAACTACAAATGTCAACTCAGGGCAACAAGGAATGTTGACCAAAAAGCTGTGAGTTAGTAGCCTGTTCTCTTCTTTAAGAATCTGATAATGGAACCCTGCCCTGGAGAGCTTTGTTCCTTCAGGAAAACTTTTGCAGGCTGAAGCATTCACAAAAGCCTGTCTCTGTCCTGTGGCAGCCACAATTGCAGATGCTCCTTACTCCACTCCTAAGTAGAGTGCCTGTTAACTTCATAGATGATCTGGGAATGGACTGGAACACCTTTTAGGGGGCACTTTCGGGAGGAAGATTCTTCTACACATGAGACTGTCCCACCCTCTATAGGAAGTTTATATCCCCAACTCCTGCTACTGAATGCCATAGCACTTCCCAGTCTGTGAAATAATCCCAAATAGTCATAGACATTTCCAAATGCCCCTTAGAGGGACAATAGGGTGGGCCCTCATGGTTGGTGTCTGAGACAAAAGATAATTTTCCAAGTAGAGGGACAGAGGAGAAGGGGCAAAGGTTCTTCAAAGGGTGGTTTTAGAGGAGGACATCAGGACAAGTGCAAGTCCTCATGAGATATTAGAAGAAAGGTTGTATGTGACCCCAAGTCCAGCATGCCTTGTTTTCAAGCCATCCACACTTCCGTCCTGAGAGTACAGATTTCCATGTGTTGGTTTCCATGGCAGGGTATCCTCCAAGGATGCAACCAGATGTGTGCGGGATACCTCTTCCAGCCGGACAAGCAGTATGATGTCTCCTATGACACTGGGGACAAGGCCATTCAGTGCGGCCGCCACGTAGACATCTTCAAGTTCTGGCTGATGTGGAAAGCAAAGGTACGAAGAATGGCCTTCAGGAAATAGAGAAGAAGTGTAATTTGCACAGGCTGGCTGGCAAAAGAGAGGCAAAGCTGTATCACAGATAATTCATTATGTGTATAATCAATATCTAGATAATTGAGTTAACTATTTTCTTTGCCTGTGAATGAAATAACTTTATCCCTTATGTCAAATTCTCTCTCTTTCCATTCAGTCTCAATTTGAATTAGCATGACATTTTCTTTCTCTTATAAGCACTAGAAATTTTGCCAAGGGCTTCCACGGCAGTTCTTAGGGATACTGAAATTATTTAGTGCAGATGTCGAGAAAGAGATAAAGATAAAATTACTGCACTTTTCTGTGCAGAATCCCGAGTTCTTTTATGAGGTCTTGAATTATGGGATGTATATATCAGTTTTAAGTTCTATGTAAATAATGGCCTCTTTCATACCTTTTCTAGAAAATGCATACTTGATTCTAAGAAATCCTAAACTGAGGCATGCTGTATCTGTATTCATCAGCCTTTAAGGCTGCTTTTCTGTCTAGAAGAAAAAAAGCAAACTATTTGGAATTTCCCTCAAATTTTGGATGAGGAAAAGGAATACTATGTGACTATTTGTTTCAAAAGTATTTTTATGCAGTCAAGTAAAGGCAATTTTGATTTCACAGCTTTAGATCACCACCATAATTTTTCTTTATCTATTGTAAATTAATTTTAATAAGTTTCAAGAGTAGGTCTACTGATACCAAAACAACAAGGTTTTCCAGCCAAACATCTAGTCAGATGTTCTTCTTTAGGAAGAATTTGTTGGATTATTAGTGTTTTTCATTGCTAAATCATTTTGTCTTAATATAGAAATAGTCTGAATTTGATTTCTACCACAAAGTAATCACAGGTATTTTAAGCATATAAATAGCCATGAATTGTAGGAAAAGAAAGAGCCCTGTGATTCAGAAATGTAATAACCACATGGCCTGTCTCAGTAATTTGTGCCTTGGTTCTGCCTAACAATAACCCCTTGAACCATCTGCCGGAAGTTTGGCTCACAGTGAATTGGTTACCAAGGTGGGATCCTAGTGTGGGCTTCTTTTCTCAAGAGGAAGGCAGACTGGCCCAGGCACGTGCTCAGCAACAACTGCTGCTTTGCCAGTGCTGGACTTGGCCCCAGTGCATTAGCAACCCGCAAGCCTCATGCATCTGCCCTCCTTGTTGACGCTGACCCACTCAACACCCCCCGCGCTGCTGTCACTAGCCAGCCATGCTGGCTTTGGAAACTCACGCTCAGTTTGTCAATACTCGGAGCTACTGACGTCTCAGGGCATGTCCTAAGACCAGTGCTTCCCCTTCTGCCTGCCTGCCTGCCTGTCACCACAAAGGGGTAATATGATGTTATGTGGAGGGTAGCCTGCCTGGGAGTGAGGGGGATGTGTTTGGTCAGGACTTCCTTCTGGGGAAGGTAGTTTCCAAAGTAGTATTTCTCCAACTTTCTGAAGAACCAGTTGGGGGTTTTCTTTAACCTGTCATAGACCAATACAATAAAGATGAATTGCTAGAAAAATGAAATAGCCATAAGAAATATAAACATCAATTTTAAAAATGAGATTCAGTAGACATAAAATTACTCTGTCAAACGACCATAGAAGTTTCTTATTGCTTAGTCTCAGCTTCTCAACTCATCTCATCATGGACTGGTTATGGTGTGTGTCCATAGACGACAGTTTGGATGGCAGTAGCCTAAAGCAAACCAAAATGGGCTTCAGGCTCAGGCTGTAAATTACTAGCAAGAATCTAAAAGCCCTGTTAAGGATAACTGCCCAGAGACTAGAATGCCTTCAAAAGAGATTTGGCACATATTATCACATACAGAGCTGTGAGAAAGCCATACATGTTCAATGAGATGGTTCTTGCTAACCATCTCCAAGAATACTCTTCTGTATATTTCTGGTAGATAAAGACAGCAAAGCCCTCTCAATGCCATCACAGGGAAATGCAACTTCTCACCAACAAATATGACTTTCTTTCTTTCTTTCCTTTTTTTTTTTTTTAAAAAAAAAAACAGGGTACAGTGGGCTTTGAAAATCAGATCAACAAATGCTTGGAACTGGCTGAATACCTCTATGCCAAGATTAAAAACAGAGAAGAATTTGAGATGGTTTTTGATGGTGAGGTAAGCTGTCTGGACTGGATATATCGAATATCTATTGAGGGAAGTTTATTGAGGGAAGCTTCTGAAGCTGTAGTGTCCCACATTACCAGAAGCTGCTTCTGAATTTTCATTCTATGCACTCCTTGTTTACTTCCCTCTGTGTTCACAAATGTTTCTTCCAGTAGCACTGGGACTTTTCCCCTTCGCCTCTTCCAGAAAGGTATAGTTCTCAGCCAGCCCTTCATAGACCAGAGGTCTTTCCTTGGCAGGTCTGAATCCTGTATCATTCTTGGAACTTACTGTGGTGTTGTACCTCCATGAGAAAGTGTTCTTCAGTTCAAAGAAGCTCATGGATGGATATACCGATCCCATACCCTTGTCTCCCAAGACTGGTCCTAAAATGAAGTTGTATTTTACATAGATTCATTATGAGGAGAGCAAGATAAAATTGTCTCTGCCCTGAGTTCAGATCCACACTGCACACAGTAAGGTGCCTGTTATTCTGGTGTGGGCTGAGTGCCTGCTGTGTGTCTTGCCCCAGCCTGAGAGCTTGGTTGTAGAGGAGTGACCAAAACAGGTACCATCTCTCCCCTATTGGAGCTCACAGCTGAATAAAGAAAGCTGGAATAGGAGCCAGTGCTGAATAGAAGGAATTAGACTCATAATCCAGTGTAATAAAACACTGCCTGCATTCAACTCAGTCTATTTATCAGCCACCTAAACTACTCGTAACACTCTGGAGAGTCGCCAAATGAACAAGAAAGAGCCCTAAGCAGTTCAAATCCATCATACAGTGCTCATGCATTTCACCTCTGGTGCCTCACGCTCATCATTTACACTATTTTAAATGTTCCACTAGCAGGTTAAGACGAATGTGATGTCTCCAGCCCATGAAAGGTAGGCACAGTGATGGCAGACAGCAACTAGGAAGGAAACTGAAAAGCTATTGTAAGAATACAGAAGGACTCAAAAAGCACGAGCGTCCTTAAAGAAGGATCACTAAACGATTCAGTACATCTCAATAAGCCCTGTCTTCAAGTTTAGAACCAGGATCAATGTTCATTATGATAATCCTGAGTTATCAGGAGAAGGTTTAATATTGATAGAATAAAGTCAAAACATTCAGTACCAAAAAAATTAACAATGCTTTGAGCATCTTCTATATATGAGGCACTACAAAATGGCAAGATGGATAATACCCTTTATTGAAATGACCCAAATGTAGTTTTTTTTTACCATTGCAGTGTTCAAAGGTGGGTAACTTTAATCATCTAGAAAATTGGTTATGGGAAATAGCTCTCTTCCCAGATATGATGGGATAAACCTGGCTTTGTTCTCCCAAGTATAGAAGTAACATGAAGCCTTTTTGAGGGATGGGATGGGGAGTTAGAACAACTTTCTCTCAAGTTCTGTTAATTTTCTGTTTTGTTTTTTGCATGCTTGTTTGTGAAAATCGCTGCAGCCTGAGCATACGAACGTCTGTTTCTGGTATATTCCACAAAGCCTCAGGGGTGTTCCGGATAGCCCTGAACGACGGGAGAAGCTACACAGGGTATGGAATCTCTCCTTGTCTCTTCTGACCCTCTGCAGTTTCTCTGGCTGGTCAGAACATCCTCACTCTAGGGATCTGTCTGAACAGGAAGAAATAAAAGCTAAAGGTTTGGGGTGATACAGAGACTCCTGTTATATTCTGCTCCTTGGGTCTGAATTATCCCCACTGTGGTTCAGATGCAGCGGGAATTCCTAGGGAATGCATCCCTGCATTAGGTAGGTGTTTGTCATCTGGGGGGTCGTGCGCTGTACAGTTGAATAATATACATATTCTTTGGAACGTCCGTACCAAACCATGTCTGTGAAAATACCTTTGACTAAATTTGAGTCAACTCTAATGCTGATTCATTTTAGTTACTGGTTTCTATATCTAGCTTATATGTTACTTATAGTTGTTTGTATTTAACTTATATAATATTCACTCATCTAATCATTCAACAGATACTTGGTGAGCAGAGTTCATGTGCCAAACAGTATCCCAGGTGCTGGATTGTACAGAAGTCTTAATTTGTATTGTTGCCCATGTGAATTTTTCATTTTTGTATTTGGTTTTTGGTTTTGACTTTATTATCATTGTCCTGTGTCTGACTTTCAAAATTCAGTTGCACAATACTTTCTGTAGGAATGTATGATTGGGTAGACTTAAATAGTCATTAGTGGCCATCATCAAAAAAACCTACAAATAATAAGTGCCGGAGAGGGTGTGGACAAAAGGGAATCTTTGTTTGTGGAAACGTAAATTGGTGCAGCCACTATGGAGAACGGTATGGAGGTTAGCTATAAAAAGAATGAAATAATGCCGTTTGCAGCCGCATGGATGAACCTAGAGATTATCATAATAAGTGAGGAAAGTCGAACAGAGAAAGACAAATATCCCATGATATCACTTATATGTGAAATCTAAAAAATTATATAAATGAACTTATTTACAAAATAGAAGCAGACTCACAAGCATAAAAAACAAACTTATGGTTACCAAAGAGGAAAGTGGGTAGGCAGGAAGGACAAATGAGGAGTTTAGGGTTAGCAGATGCACACTACTATATATAAAATAAACACAAGATCCTACCATATAGCACAGGGGATATTCAAGATATATTCAATATCTTGTAATAACCTATAATGAAAAAGAGTGAAAAATAACATGTGTGTGTGTATAACTGATCACTTTTCTGTCTACCTGAAATTATCACAGTATTATAAATCAACTGTTTATGTCAATTTAAAAATTAGATATTAGCCACTGAAAAAACTTGGGTCTAAAATACTTCTTTGCCTTTGTGTCAGTGTAAATACATAATGAAAAGCAGATTGCTCTTTTTTTCCACCTAAGAAATGGGTTGTATTATGAAAAAGAGCATGGTGTTAGTATCGATCTTGAGTTTTGTCTTGTGTCTTCCCTTACAAGGTGGCCCCGAAAATCAAAGCCCTGATGATGGAATCTGGCACAACCATGGTTGGCTACCAGCCTCAGGGGGACAAGGCCAACTTCTTCCGGATGGTCATCTCCAACCCAGCCGCTACCCAATCTGATATTGACTTCCTCATTGAGGAGATAGAGAGGCTGGGCCAGGATCTGTAACTGCCACCCACAGTACATCAGTTTCTGGGACTTCCCTTTCCCCTCCACACTCTAGAACAAACCTCTATATGTTGCCGAAACACATAGGCCATTTCATTGAGAGAAAACATAATATATTGAAGAATACTGTTAAAAACCTTCCTTAAGCTTATTAGAGTTAGCCGGAAATAATGTTCTTTTTCAAAAGTTGCACATTAGGAACACAGTATATATGTACAGTTATACATACCTCTCTCTATAAATACACGTCTGTATAGTGAGTGTGGTAATAGATCACAGCATGTCTCCCGCTCCAAGAGAATCCGTTTTTACCTTCTTCCTCAGTTACTGAGGGACAAAACATGCCGCAAACCAGCTTGTCCAGCCACCCCAGAAAAGATGTTTTTTTCAAAATGCTGTGTGTTGGGGACCAAGGAAAATGCTGTTGGCAGGCATTGACCTCACTGTCAGTATTTCTCCCATCTGAAGTCATGATGGATGAGAAAAAGTGCCACTGGGTGGCAAGAGTCCCGCCCTCCCCATTAGGATCCTGTTAGGGGAAAGCAGTAGCAGAGTCATTGTTTCAGGTGTCCTATTGCTGTGTATTTAGAGGTTAATTTGTGTAAGTTGTGCATATTTCTGTTGTTTGTCCTTAGGAGGGGAAGGGGAAGAATATATGTAATGATCTCAATGACTGTTTGTAGGTAAATGAAATATTTGCTTATTTATATTCAGAGATTTACCATGTTAAAGAGGTGTCTTGTATTTTCTTCCCATTTGTAATGTATCTTATTTATATATTAATGAAGTAAGTTCTGAAAATTGTTTATGGTATTTTCGTGCACTTGTGAGCCAAAGAGAAAAGACTGAAATTAGTAAGACTTGTATTATATTAGAGTGCCCTTAAAATAATGATTTAAGCATAACTTTACCATCTATAAAATAATTCTGATACTGTACATAACATCCTATATATGGAAATCCCGTGACTTACATAGCATCTGCTCTATCACTCTGTCTGGCTGTATGTTGGGTGTTCTCTATGCTTTTCTAGCAACTGTTGGATAATAACTAGGTCTTCTGTAATTTTGTAGTAGTTCATGACCAATCTCTGTGACTCCCTTAGCACAAACCTAAGGCAATGTTTCCGAAGACTTTCTGAAGATCTCAAGCTGACCAGGCTCACAACTGTTTTTGAGGAAAGGAAATTCACACTGTGCATTTTAGAGTATGCAAGACTATAAATAAATAAAAATATTCTCTGTGGAGAATTTGAACAAAATTTTCTTTCAGTATGTGTTTCATGCAGAAAAGAGAGGTTTCCAGTTATGGTTGCTGGGATCACTATAGCCCATTCATGCACACCAGCTGACTTCAGGTGATGCTCAATACATTTATTAGGTTGGGACTCAATCCACAGTCTTAAGACTGCCAAGCCCCATATCTAAAAATCATTGGGATTCTAATTAAATAAAATTTGCGGTTCACACTTGGAAAAAAAATCATTCCTGTTTTTCATTTTCCTATCTGTATCTTGGAGTTCCATTCATTCATTCAACAAATTTTTATTTTTATGTTATAGGCACTGTTCTAGAACTAGGATTGCAGATGTGTGCATGGCTGAAAAATTTTGCTTCTCGTGGGCATCTTCCACCACTTGGTATCTACAGTATCTGAATACCTCTAAGAGCATAGAATTGTGCCTTCCAGCTGCTTATGCTTGTACAGTGGGCCCAGTTCACTTCCTCAAGAAATATATTTTAGTGCTGGGTCATTATGAAATAGAGACCATTCTCTATGAATATTCTGTTAAGCCAGGATAATACCATCTCACTCATTTGGAATACAAGGAATTCCCTATGTGGCACTTGTAGGGATTAAATGAGTCATTTTTTATAGCATATCAATTGCACAAGTAACCATTGTATTAAACAAACTAGACTCCATAGGAAAGTGATCTTAAAGTCACTTTTTTCCTCTAACTGTTCCTTCAGATCCCCTCTGAAGGAGGGGTTGATCGTTTCCATGCCTCTATTTGAATTCAGGCTAATCCCATAGATTTCCTTGCCTGTCAGGCACAGAATGCCTCATTTGAGAAACTGAATGTCGAACTCTGTGTAATAAGCAGGACCTCAAATTTGTATCCAGTATAGAGTTCCTCCCCTTGATCCTGCTGGTACTGTTTCAAGCTGAAATCCATTGCGGGG
>SJYA01000378.1:790168-858046 GCA_006410615.1 Neotragus moschatus
TTGCGGGGTTGGGGGGTGGGGGTGGGGGGAGCAGTGTGTGTCCAGGGTGGCAAGGCTGATGGTCGAGATATAGTCAACTTCTTTTTTTTACTCTTTTCAGCTACAGTATTTTCCCACCTACAGTCAGATCTAGGGAGAGAAGAGGTCAGAGTAGCAAAGGCACAATTTTAGATAACTGTTAAATTGTCAGTTGGCCTCCGGGCCCCTGGTCTATGAGATTTTTTTTCTCATGAGACAATATTTTGAGAAGAAATTTTTAAATTAAGATATAATTAAGGTACAGTAAGATTCACTCTTTATAGTATAATATGAATTTTGACAAACCCATTCAGTAATGTAACCATCATAATACCTAGAACAGTTCCATCACACCCATAAATTGTCCCTCATCCCTTTGTGAGTAGCACCTTCTCCAACCCCTAATTTTTGGCAACCTCTGATTTGTCTGTGTCTAGAGTTTTGTTTTGGAGAAGGCCATGGCACCCCACTCCAGTACTCTTGCCTGGAAAATCCCATGGACAGAGGAGCCTGGTAGGCTGCAGTCCATGGGGTCGCTAGGAGTTGGACACAACTGAGCGACTTCACTTTCACTTTTCACTTTCATGCATTGGAGAAGGAAATGGCAACCCACTCCAGTGTTCTTGCCTGGAGAATCCCAGGGACGGGGGAGCTGGTGGGCTGCCATCTATGAGGTCTCACAGAGTTGGACATGACTGAAGCGACAGCAGCAGCAGCAGCAGAGTTTTGTGTCTCCCATTTTGTAAATAGAATCATATAATATGCAACCTTTTGAGATTGGCTTCTTTCTCCTAACACCGTGCATTTGGAATCCATCCATGTTGTTGTCTGTATCATTTGTTCATTCCTTTTAGTACTGCATAGTGTTCCATTTGTATGAATGTACAGTTTATCTGCTCTCTCATATAAGGAAATTTGGGTTGTTTGCAGCCTGGAGCAATTAAAATAAAGCCACTATAAACAGTGGGGTACAGATTTTTGTGTGAATATAGGTTATCATTTAACTTGGGTAAATAACTAGGTGTAGGATTGTTTAATCCTATGGCAAGAGTGTGTTTATCTATGAGGTAACTAGTTCCAAAGTGGCTGTACCATTTTGTATTCTCACTAGCATTGTGGAAAATTTCTAGTTGCTCTATATTTTGCTGGCATCTGGTGGTGTTGATTTTTTTTAAATTTCAACAATTCTTTTGTTGTTGCTACAGCTTTATTGAAATATAATTCATATGCCATGTAATTCACTCATTTTAAAGTATATAATTCCCTGGCTTGTCAACTATTCACACAGCTCTAAAGCCATCACTCCAGTCAAATTTAGAATATTTTAATCATCCCACAAAGAAACCTCATACCATCAGCAGACATTCCTCATTCCCATATATATATCCTCTCCAGCAATTGGAAGCCACTACACAGCTTTTTGTCTATTCTAGACATCACATATAAATGAGATCACACAGTATGTATTCTTTTGTGACCAAATGTGACTTTGGATGTTTTCAAGGTTTATCTATGATAGAGCATTCATTATTACTTCATTCCTTTTATTGCTGAATAGTATCCTATCACACGGATACACTACTTTTTTTTTTTTATCTCTTCATCAGTTAATGGACATTAGGGTTGTTTCCACTTTTTGACTATTATAAATAATACTAGGCTTTGTGGTTTGTCTCAGATGGTAAAGCATCTGCCTGCAATGCGGGAGACCTGGGTTCAATCCTTGGGTTGGGGAGATCCCCTGGAGAAGGAAATGGCAACCCACTCTAGTACTCTTGCCTGGAAAATCCCATGGATGGAAAAGCCTGGTAGGCTACAGTCCATAAGGTCGCAAAGAGTTGGACATGACTAAGCGACTTCATTTTCACTATGAATATTTGTGTACAAGTTTTTGTACTGACATTATGTTTTGTATTGTTTTTACACTAATAGTGGTATCTTGCTTTGGTTTTAATTCGCTTTTTTTATGGAGCACTTTTGAAAGATCCCACTGGAGTCCTTCCACCTCATCGCACATGAGGCATCAAAGTCTCTCCTCCAGTAACCACTTAGGACTCAGCCCCTGGGCCCTGGGCCCTTGGCCATCCACCCTGTCCAGACCTTGTATTGGTACCCCATCTCTAGATAGTATCCTTGGGTGGAATCTCTTTTATTTAAAATCAATTATGTGGGTTACATAAGAAGGGCTTTTAAAATATACCCATACAGGATAAAGAATGACTATCACAGAATACTTGAGTACCCACTGCTCAGCCCAGGAAATAGAACATCATCAGAACCTTAAGAGCTCCCCAACTCCATAGCGAGTTCTTCCATAACTAGATGCTCTCCTTTCCCCAAGAACTAGATTCATTATTCTGAATTCTGTGTTAGTCACTCTCTTGTTTTTCTATATAGTTTTAATACATATATATGAATCATTATTGTTTAGTTTTACTTGGCTTTGCACTCTATATAAGTGAAACATTACAGAATATATACACTTACGACTTAGCCATCTGTTCAACATTATGATTTTTTAGGGCCAATGCTAACCCATAAAGAGCCTAAAGGCACCCCTTCCTTCAGAGATAGACATCCCTGTGCAAGTGTTTTCAGCTTGGCACGTGGCGCACATAATAGATTCTAGCACCTACTGAGCCCACTGCCACACCCTGCAAGCACAGCCTTACATGGCAGCCTCATGTTTTTGAGATTCACTTTTGATGATACTATAATCCATTCATTTTTATGGTTGTAATACCATTTCACTGGTATGAATATACTTAAGTTGGTTTATTTCTTCTAGGAGGGTAGATATATGACTTTCCCTCCAGTTTTTGCCTTTAGGGATAATGTTGCTATGGGTAGTCTTGTTTTTGTTTTTTCTTCAGTTTTTAAAAAAATTTTTGATGAATAGTTGATTTACAGTGTTGTGTTAATTTCTACTGTACAGCAAAGTGATTCAGTCATATATATGTATATACACATATATGTATATCTGCACGTTCTTTGTCATTATGGCTTATCACAGGATATTGGATATAGTTCCCTATGCTACACAGTAGGACCTTGTCATTTATCCATTCTATATCTAATAGTTTATATCTACCAACCCCAACCTCCCACTCCACCCTCCCCTCAATCTCCTTCCCCTTGGCAACACAAATCTGTTCTCTGCGAGACTGTTTCTGTTTTATACATAAGTTCATTTGTGTCATATTTTAGATTCCACATATAAGTGGTATTTTATGGCATTTGTCTTTCTTTTTCTGACTTACTTCACTTAGTATGCTTATCTCTAGGTCCATCCATGTTAGCAAATGGCATTTTTTCATTCTTTTTATGGGTGAGTAGTAGTCTATAGTGTGCGTGTATATATATATATGTGTGTGTGTGTGTGTGTGTGTGTATATAAACAAAATATGGTGTATATATATAAGTATATATATACACACACTTTGTTTATTGTATAGACTTTGTTTATATATAGACTTTGATATATTTTGTTTATCCATCCATCTGTTTATGGATGTTTAGGTGGTTTCCATGGCTTGGCTGTTGCGAATAGTGCTGCTGTGAACATTGAGGAGCATGTATCTCTTTGAATTATAGTTTTCTCTGGATATAGCCCAAGAGTAAGATTGAAAGATCATATGGCAACTCTACTTTTAGTTTTTTGAGGAACCGCCATACTATTTTCCACAATGAGCATTCTTTGCATTTGTTTCCTGGTGTTCATGTGCAAAATTTTTTCTAAGGCTTAATGCTTAGAAGTGAAATTGCTGGATCATAGAATACTTGTTGAACTTAACTGAGTAAAGCAGAGTGGGCAAACCAAGTTGCACTTTCACCAGCAGTGCGCATTTTCCATACCTCACCATCACTTGCCTAAATTTCTCGCCAGTCTAGAGGGTGTGAAATTGTATCTCCTTGTGGTTTTGTCTTTCCCTAATTACAAATGAGGTTGGGTATCTTTTCACATTTTATGAACCATTTGTGTTCTTTCTTCTTTGAAATGCCTAAATCACACTCTTTGTCCAATTTTAAATTTAAATGTTTGCCTTTCTCATATAGTCTTTAGAAGCTCTCTGTATATTCCAGTCACTAATTCCTTTTGATTGTGTGTTTAATAAATATCTTCTCCTAATTTGGGGCTTGACTTTTCACTTAACTAATGGTCTTTTTTTGAAAACATGCATTTAATGTAGTTGGATTTTAGCAACATATTTCGTTACAGGTTTTGGTTTTTTTGTCTGTCTTATCTAAGAAATTCTTCCCTATACCAAAGTCATAAAGGTATTCTCATGTATATATTGACTTATAAGTTTTATGGCTTTATATCTTTCACATTTAAGTCTTCAATCCACCTAGAATTGATTTTTGTATTTGGCTCTTCCTCAAGAATGAAAGAGCTATTATTAGCCCTTTTCTCGTCCATATAAATTTAGAATTAACTCATCAAGTTCCACCAAAATATCTTGTTGGAATTTTCATTGGAGTTTCATTGAATCTGTGAATCAATTTTAAGAATATTAGCATATTTTCAATATTGAATATAATAACCTTAAACAAAGTTTATATCTTCATTTAACTAGGTCAGCTTTAATGTCTTTCAGTAAAGTTTCATAATTGATGTGTGCAGCTTTTGATAGATTTATTCCTATGGGCTTTATATTATAGTTATTTTAATGGCATCTTTTTAAAATTACATTTTCTAACTCATTGTTACTGATGTATAGAAATGTAACTTCTCAGTAATGATTTTGCATCCAGAAAACTTTCTAAAACTCAATTAATTTTGGTTCCTCAGTGTTTTCCAAATACAGGAATATACCATCTATGGATAATGAGAGCTTTGTTTATTCCTTTTATTCCCCCTTCCCTCTCTTTTTTTATTGGAGGATAATTGCTTTACAATATTGTGTTGGCCTCTGCCATACATCAACATGAGTCAGCGGCAGGTGTCCACATGTCCCCTTCCTCCTGAATCGCCCTCCCATCCCCCACGCCATCCCACCCCTCTACTTGTCACAGAGCACTGGGTTCAACTTCCTCTGTCACCCAGCAAATTCCCACTTGCTGTCTCTTTTACATATGGCAGTGTACATGTTTTCGCGCTATTCTCTCAATTCCTCCCGCTCTGTCCTTCCCCCACTGTGTCCCCAGTCTGTTCTCTCTGTTCGTGTCTCCACTGCTGCCCTGCAGAAATAAGGTCATCAGTACCCATCTTTCTAGATTCCGTACATGTGTTAATATATAATATTGTCTTCCTCTTTCTGGCTGTTTATTCCTTTTTGATCCTTATACCTTTTGATCCTTTTGACCCTCATACCTTTCCCCCCATTTCCTTTGGTATACTACACTGCCAGAATATCTAGTATAATGAGGAAATGAAGGGCTGGTAGCAGGCATCTTGCCTTATTCCAGATGTCGGAGGGAATGTTTTCAGCAGATACCATGTAGTTTTACGTTTCTTTATTGAAACATAATTTTGGTTCTTCAGTGTTTTCCAAATACAGAAATATACCATCTGTGGATAATGAGAGCTTTGTTTATTGGGTTAAGCAAGTTTAAGATACACTTTACTGGGTTAAAGAAGTTTCCTATTATTCCTAGTTTGCTAAGAGTTTCTGTAATAAATGAATATTCAATTTGTGTTATTATTCATAAAATACTAAAGTTTTCCATATCTTCTTGTGTCTATTTTTGCAAATTGCATTTTTCTGGGAATTTATACATATTTTGAAGTTTTCAAGTTATTATAAAGTTGTCCATGATATTTTCATTTTTAAAAAATCTGTTGCATCTGTACTTATAGTCTCCATTTTTCCTCTAGAGGAGTAATTTGTATCTTCTTTGTTTTTTAATTGATTAATCTTAGCAGAAGTTTGTCACTTTCATTAAGCTGTTCAGAAAAATATTTGTTTTGGTGAATACTCTCAATCATTTAACTGCTTTTTACATCATTAATTTCTGCTTCTATGTTTATTATTTCCTTTCTTCTACTTTTTTAAGGTTTATCTGCTGTTTGTTTTTCTAACTTCTCAAATTCTGTGCTTTTCTCCTTTTCTAGTGGAAGCCTCTAAGGATATATATCTTCCTACAAGCGTCCTCTCTCTGTCTATATACTACAAGCTTTGACACACAATAATGTGTTATCATTCAATTCTAAATACATTGTATTTGTCTATTTTTCCCTGTAGTTTCACTTTTGCTCTGTTATTGGATATAAACAAATTTCTGATTGGCATATTTTTCTGGTAATCTAAAACTTTTATTATTATGCAGTGACCCACTTTTTTTTGCCTTCTTGTCTATTTATCTGATTTTCTCTTCTTTGAACTATAATATTTCTGCGTCCTTATGTTTTAGGTGTGTCTCATATAAACAGCTAGGTTTCAACACCTTTTCCATCTGACCAGCTTTGTCTTTTATTGATTGTGATTAGTGATTTATTTGGATTTAATTCTACCACCTTATTCGTGCTATCCATTTGTTCCACTTTTTTTGTTCTTTTTTCTCTTTTCTTATAAAAGATTTGGATTGAGGTTTGTCTTTTGTTTCTGTTGTTTTTCAATTTTAACTTATGAGAGTATAACTTCTTGTAAAGTATACTCCCTATGTCTACCCTAAAGATATTGGCATGCATGTCGTTTCAAAAGTTAATAATTTTGCCCTTCTCATGAATTACAAAAGAACCTTAGATACTTTTGCTCTGATCACCCTCTTCCTGATACATATGCCATTGTTATCCAATATTTTAGATCTCTTTTTTAACTATAACTTACACATTAATAGTTTTATTCAGTTGAATTCTGCTTGTTTACCAGTCCCATATGCATGCTTCCTTTTTACATCTCAGACCTTCCATTTGTGTCATTTTCTTTTCCCTTGATCTGCATGTGTTTGAACTTTTCTTTATTGAAGCTTATTAATAATCCCTCTCTGAGAATAGACTCTCTAACTTTGGTTCCTGGACATCATTTGTGAGGCTGATTTGAAAGCACAGTTATTTAAGCTATCTGCTGCCTTGAAGCTGAAAAAGGTAACTCTTAGATAACGCAGACTTTGTTAAACAGGAAATGTTCCCATCACATCAAGGGACCCTGCTTCTAGGCATGATGGGGTTTCTGTTGTCTCTTATGGATAAAAGAAACTAGATACATGCATCAAATTTACCTGCAAGAATCTTAAAATCCTTTAATCCGACCAAATGATGCAAAGCAATTTAACAAAGGGAATCTCACTTATTTTGGGTTGAAGGTTAGAATTTCTTATAATACAAAGTGTGCTTTAATATTCCAATAAAACCACCTCGAAACTCCTGATTCCCTGTGTCCATAGTGGACATCTGTGTTTTTTACCTGTCGGACATCTAATCTTGCTTCTTCTGATCATAACACTCCAACTTTGCTTTGAGAGAATATCCTTTCTTCATTCTTGCCCCAGATAATTGGAGAAATAAGCCCACCCTCTGCTTCCAGAGCTGGTCATCTGAGTTAAGTGTGGCCAATCAGTGTATACTCCTGGCTACAGGGATGGACTCTTGACCCTGGACAGGCTGACAGGTGAGGTGATGAAGTTCTAGTCAACAAGAACTCTACCAGCAAAGTAACATGTGAGAAGTCTAAGCAATCTTGGCCTTGATACAACAGAGGGAACAGAGGCCCCATATGAAAGCTATGTTCATCCAAGCCCACCACCTTTCCAGAGAGGAAGGGAGGCAGGGCTGTGAGCTGAGACCCAACACCCCGGAGCAGTAGGAGCCTGGAGAGTAGATGCAAGCTCCTCCACACTGCTGCTGCTGTTAGTCACTCACTCGTGTCTGACTCTTGAGACGCCAGGGTTCTCTGTCCACGGGAGTTCCCAAGCAAGAACACTGGCGTGGGTTGCCATTTCCTCCCCCAGGAGATCTTCCAGACCCATGGATGGAACCCGAGGAGAGGGCAAAAGGAAGAGGAACCAGCAGTTCTCTGCTCTGCCCCTCCCACTCAGGTCGGTGAGCCTCCAGGTAGGCCACCAAAGTGGGGAGAGGGCAGCTTTGAAAAGCTGGATTGTCTTAATAATCAAGAATGACAAGGAAGTAACAGAATCTAAGCTATTGCCAAGGACCCCCTACATATAAAATTTCAGTTTGTGGAGCTAGAGATTGGAAGACAAATAAAGCGGGTTCGTGTTTTACCCCAGAGTTAAGATTGTCAAAAATGATCACAACGAATTTACAATAATGGCAGAATAAGCACCAAGAATCGCATTTTCTCCTGAGAGTAGGCGAGCTGCCCTGCCCTTTCCTGGAAGGAAAACAAATATCTGGAGAGAAAAGGGACAACAAGAAAGAAGGGGGGGGGGCGGGAAGGGCAGAGGGAGAGAAGAGATTTAAAAGTAACATCTGTGGCTAAACTTCGTCGTGAGCCTTGGAGAAAATAAGATGAAGGAACGGGACGGAGTGAGGGTTACTCTGTGCTCAGCTGGCTCCAATTACAGTCGTTTCAGGCTTAATAAAAGAACAGCCTTCTTGCGTTAATCTAGTCCGGGCGGTCAGAGAAGCTGAGTCCTCCCGGGAGGCAGATGTAGAAAGGTGCCTTGTTGTTAATGTTGTTTTTAGGGTTGGAGGTGGCGATGGTGATGGTGGAAAAAGAAAAGCAAAAGAACACTTCCTTTGTGCTGTTTTAACAGGAAAGCTCTCCTTCTCGCCTCAAGCTCAGTAGACGCCACCTAGTGGGCAAATGGCAGACTCGCACTCAGCCGGCTACCGTGGCCAGCCCAGGTTTGGTATTTCCTGTTTACTTTGCTTCACCTACAAAATCCAGAGGTGTAAATGATGTGTTCGCCTCTCAGAAGCTGCCCCTCACTTTGAGGGTAGAGGCAGCAGATGATTCAGGCTAGCAGAAAGCGGCCCAAGAGAGCCAGAGAGCCCTGAGAGCTGGGGTAGACAGGGGGGCCTCGGCGGCTGCCAGACTCAAGACAGGACTTGGGAACCAGAGAGGCTGAAGACTGGCGGGGGCTTACAGCTAGCTGTGGGCAGCGGGAAGCTGAGGGTCTGGAGCCTGGGTGCCTGCTGAGGCAGGTTGGAACTCACTGGTCCTCAAGACAGAGATCTGACATTTAGAAGGTCATTGTTATTCAAGGCAGTGGCACCAGCCAGCGGAAATACAGTGGAGAGATTCATTCTAGCCAGGGACCGTCGTTCCTCTGGCCCGTTCTGTAGTTTATACCACCGCGTGTGCATTCTGGGCCTGGAGAGAACTTCTGAGGGCCGTAGGAGCATGGGCTTAAGGAATGTTTCAGCCAGTGTGAATTGAGGTGTCTTTTTCCCGAGTTATAGTTGACATACAACATATTAGTTTCAGGTGTACAACGTAATGATTCCAAATTTGGATTTATTGTGAAATGATCACTGCAGTAAGCTTAGTTAACTTGCATCATCATAGATAGTTTAAAAAAATTGATAAGGACTTTTAAGATCTACTCTCTTAGCAGCTTGCAAATAGGCAGCGCAGTATTATTAACTATAGTTGCCCTGTTGTACATTACATCCTCATGACTTTTTTAGAACTGGGAGTTTGTACATTTGGCCCCATTTACCCATTTTTCTCACTCCCCCACCCCCAACTCTTGCAACCACCAATCTGTCCTCTGCAGCTGTGAGGTTAGGAATTTTTGTTTTTGCTTTTTAGAGTCCACATGTAAGTGAGATAATATGATGTTTGTCTTTCTCTAACTTACCTCACTTAGCATAGTGCCCTCATGTTGCATAATGTCCATCCATGTTGTTGCAGAGGGCAAGATTTTCTTTTTTATTGCTAAATAATAGTCTATTATATATATATGTGTGTGTGTATGTATATATATATATATATGTATATACACATAACATTTTCTTCATCCACTCATCCATCAATGGACATGTAAGTTGCTTCTGTGTCCTGGCTGTTGTAATGCTGCAGTGAACATGGGAGTGTATTTATCTTTTTGAGTTAGTTTTATTTTCTTCAGGTAAATACTCAGAAGTGGAATTGCTGGATCATTAAATTTTTGAGGAACCTCCATACTGCTTTGCATAGTGGCATGCAGCCACTATTTACGTTTTATTTACATTCCCACCAATAATACACAAGAGTTCCCTTTTTGTCATTTCCCCACCAATACTTGTTACTTCTTATCTCTGATGAAAACCATTCTAACAGGTATGAGGTAATATCTCATTGTGATCTTGATTTGCATTTCCCTGATGATGAGTGATGTTAAGGGTGTTTTCATGTGTTTATTGATCATCTGTGTATCTTCTTTGGAAAAATGTCTATTCAGATTATCTGCCCATTTTTTAATTGAATTGCTTGCTTTTCTGCTGTTGTATGCCTTCTTTATATTTTTTTGGATATTAATTCCTTATCAGATACATGATTTGCAAATATTTTCTCCCACTCAATAGGGTTCTTGTTCACTTTGTTGATGTTACCCTTTATTGCACAGAAGCTTTTAGTTTGATATAGTCCCATTTGCTTATTTTCGCATTTGTTGCCGTTGCTTTTGGTGTCAGATGTCGAAGAGTTTGCCACCTATATTTTCATCCCGGAGCTTTATGGTTTCTGGTCTTATATTTGAGTATTGATTCCATTTTGAGTTAATTTTGGGGTATGGTCTAAGATAGTGGTCCAGTTTCATTTGAATTGAGTTTCTGGTGCTCACAATCAAAAGAATCCTAATACATCTACTCAGTCCTCTTACAGAGGACTTTGGAGAGGGCCAGTGGGCAGAAATAAAGTGGCAGTAAGGCAGTAAACATAATCTATATTTTCCTGCCCGCATCCGCTTCTCAGGGACAGTCCTGTCTAGACTATCTTGATGAAGATGGGGATCAAACCATGCTGTTCCAGCCCTGCCGCTGGCCAGGAGCAGGTGCTTGATCCTAGGACAGTCAAGACAGGTTAGGTTATGCTGCCTTAAGGAATAACACCCACATTATTAGTGGCTTAAAAGAACATGGAACCGAGGGAGGAACATGGGCTGATTTCCTGATCACACTCCCGGTCCACAACATGTCATGTTATGTTGTCCTCAATCCAGGAGAGCCTGAAGGGGCCGTCACTTATTTCAGAGCATTGCTGGTCACTGCAAAACAAAAAATGAAACAAAAACAAGAAAATGGCTGACATAATACAAGGAACTGAATTGTCAGATCAAACGTACAGGGATCATCAACCCTCCATGACACTAAAATGTATTAATAATTCAAAAGATATAGGCAATTCCAAGATATAAGTGAACATGGAGGAATTTGGGACTATCACTACAGTTCTCCCTTTCTTTCTGGGTTAGAGGATATTTTTATTTAGATTTAAAATATAAATCTAGGTTTTAAGAAGGGTACCACTTGGGAAAAAGGAGCCTTTCAACTAAGAAATATCTCCAACTTATACTGCAGTCATGACATAGCTGATTGACAGTTTTCCATTGGGCCATGCCCCATGAATGCATATATTCCAGATTTGTTGACGATAAACAATCAAACAGACCAAGTACCCTTGTTGATAACATTCTATACATGAAGACTCTCCATTATCTGCCATTAGGAGGTGTGTATAGCACACTAATAAGGAATAATTTCTTTGATTTGCCCCTTGCTACTTGTTGGTATCCCCAGAAGGAGAATAGATTCAGGCCAGCTGGTAATCTTTTCCTTTGTGGTGATAAATCATGCTTTGATTTTTAAAAAGTTTCCATCTGCGTATTAAGCGTATCAGTTCTATTTGCATTTCAGTGGCCAAAGCAGGTCACATGGCCAAGTCTAGAATCAAGGGCATGGGAAGTATAATCCTTCCTTGGGGAAGGAAACCAGATATTGCTAAACAGGGTGTAGTCTACCCACAGGCAGCCAGTCCAGAGTCAGGAAGGGGGACCCTGATGTACAGCTTTTCCCGGTGGCTCAGACAGTAAAGAATCTGTCTGCAGCACGGGAGGCCTGGGTTCAATCCCTGGGTTGGGAAGATCCCTTTGAAGAGGGCATGGCAACCCACTCCAGTATTTTTGTCTGGAGAATCCATACGGACAGAGGAGCCTGGCAGGCTACAGTCCATGGGATCACAAAGAGTCAGACACAACTGAGTGTCTAAGCACACACAAGGTATTGCTAACTGCTGTAACAGATAACTCAATTTCAATTGCTTAACATAAAGAATACTTATTCCTCTTTCTTTAAAAAAAATTTTTTTATTGACATGTGGCTGACTTATAGTGCTGTCTTAATTATTTCTCTTTCGTATTACAATTCTACATGGTGTGTAGTAGGCAGCTTTCTACATGGTAACTCAAAATCCCAGTCTCCTTCAATATAATTACCCTCTCTGGTAACCTCAGAGGTCTCTTCTAACTAGTTCACAGGAAAAAGGAGTGGGGTTGCTGGATCATAACAGTGATATTGAGCATCTTTTCTTGTGCCTATTAGCCATTTGTATTTCTTCTTTGGAGAAATGTCTATTTAGGTCTTCTGCCCATTTTTCAGTTTGGTTATTTGTTTTTCTGTTGTTGAGTTGTGTATGCTGTTTGTCTATTTTGGAAATTAAACCCTTGTACACATTGTTTGCAAGTATGCTCTCCCATTTTATAGGCTGACCTTTCATTTTTGGGATTTTTTGTTTTGTTTTATGATTTCCTTTGCTGTGCAAAACCTTGTAAGTTTGTTAGGTGCCGTTTGTATATTTTTGTTTTACTTATTTTGCCTTGGGAGACTGAACAAGCCTTAATTTTTTTTTTCAAGTATACTTGATTTACAACATTTGCCAATCTCTGTTGTATACCAGAGCTACTCAGTTATAGAACATATAGACATTCTTTCTTAATATTCTTAACCATTGTGGTTTATCACAGGATATTTAATTAACTATCCTATTGTATAGCACATGAGACTGTATTAAGTATTCTGTCTTAAACCATAATGGAAAAGAATATTAAAAAAAGAATATATAACTGAGTCACTTTGCTATACAGCAGAGATTGGCACAATATTCTAAATCTATTACACCTCAAAAAAAAAAGAATATTATGACTTGTTCAGTCTCCCAAGGCAATTACAGTAGGACCTCTTTGTTTATCCATCTTATATGTAATAGTTTGCATCTGCTAATCCCAAACTCCCAAACTCTCCCTTTCCCACCCATTCATTCTGTAGTTGGTTCATTTGTGCAATGTTTTAGGTCCCACATATAAGTGATATCATGTACTATTTGTGTTTTTCTGACTTATTTCCTCAGTATGATAATCTCTAGTTATATCCATGTTGCTGCAAATGACATTATTTTGTTCTTTATGGCTGAGTAGTATTCTCTTGTATATATGTACCTCATCTTCATTGTCCATTCATCTGTTGATGGACATTTAGGTTGTTTTTATGTTTTGGCTTTGTGAGTAGTGCTGCTATGAACATTCAGTTCAGTTCAGTTGCTCAGTTGTGTCCAACTCTGCAACTCCATGGACTGCAGCACGCTAGGCCTCCCTGTCCATCACCAACTCCCGGAGTTCACTGAGACTCATGTCCATTGAGTCGGTGATGCCATCCAACCATCGCATCCTCTGTCATCCCCTTCTCCTCCTGCCTTCAATCTTCCCCAGCATCAGTGTCTTTTCAAATAAGTCAGTTCTTCACNGTCAAAGGCTTTGGCATAGTCAATAAAGCAGAAACAGATGTTTCTTCTGGAACTCTCATAAGGGTGCTTATATCTTTTATAAGAGTTTTGTCCAGCTGTATTCCCAGTAGTGGGATTGCTGGACCGTATGGTCATTCTGTTTTTAGTTTTCTGAGGAACCTCCACACTGTCTTCCATAGTGGCTGCCCAAATTTATATTCCCACCAACAGTGTAGGCGAGATCCCTTTTCTCCACACCCTCTCCAGCATTTATTATTTATAGATGTTAATGGTGGCCATTCTGATCGGTGTGAGGTGGTACCTCACTGTACCTTTGATCTGCGTTTCTCTAATAATTGTGGTGTTGAGCATCTTTTCATGTGCCTACTGGCAATCTGTGTGTCTGCTTTGGAGAAATGTCTCTTAGGACCTTCTGCCTGTTTTGCGATTGGGTTGTTTTTGTTGTTGTCGTCCTAATATTCTAAATGGACATCTGTTGATGTCTTTGATAATCCGCTGCCCTAGAAAATGATACTGGATCAATGTCTCTTGTTTCATTCATGGACTTTCAGCATGAGGTTTTAGAAGGTGGGAAACAACAAATAGTTGGAGTTTTGAAGTTCATTTTTGCTTTGCTCCCTACTAGTACCTTGAAACAGATGGATCCATTCAAATGAAAATGAAGTTTAAAAGTGATTTTCATTAAAATTAACATTCAGTTTAAGTTCTCCTTTATTCATTCCACAAATAGCTATGTGAATTCCCTGTAAATAGGTTGTATATGTGACATAATTCATAGTCGTTTGTGCTCTACCAATTACACTGAAATTATGACAGAAGTTACCACGGAGCCTCAGTAATCATTATGATATAATTTGCAGTTTTCAGATTTGGGAGCCTTTTGGAAGCTGAAAGTAACTAGCCAATTGTTTTTAAAGAGTACAGTAATGACTGTTATTACTGAGAAGTTGAATGAAGCTCCTTTTATGCCCTGAAGATTACTTGATAATTATACTTGATGGTGTCATTTAAAAAAAAAAGTAACCAACACATAAATAGATAACAAACTATAATAACAGTCCAATAATGTGGGCCAATATTGTCGGCTGTGAAAATTAACACACTCTCCCATTGTTCTTTATTTCTCTAATGGGAACACCTGCCTATACAAGTACACTTAATTAGATGCATTGCCTTGACTCGTGAATGGCATTAGACAGTGAAATTAAAGGGAAGATTTCTGAGATTTTGTTTATCGTGTGAAAGCACAATAGGCCACCAAGACTCAATTAATGAGTCAGCTCCCCTTACCTCACCGGAAACAAACCTGGCTCTATCCTCCCTTCACAGCTCCTTGAATATGGTGCCCACACCTACCACCACTTCCTTTCAGTTATCTGACCTGGACTGGAAGGTATTACTACAGCCCGCATCTCAGAAAATCCTGACTTTCTGTAGACAAAGCCCATTAAAAGATTTTTAGCTTGTAAGTACCCAAAGCCAGTATTTTTCCTCTGTTTTTTCTCCTTTAAAACTAGGCTGTAGTAGACTTTCCCCATTTTTTATTTGCATAGACTTTTATTGTATATATTTTTTTCCATTTTTTGATTGATATGTAGCTGATTTATAGTATTTCATATGTACAACAAAAGGACTCAGTTATACACATGTATATTTATTCTTTTCTAGATTATTTCCCATGATAGGTTATTATAAGATATTGAATATAGTTCCCTATGCTATACAGTAGGACCTTGTTGTTTACTTTGTTACCAGACATTTTTTTATGCAGGAAAACATTTTTCTCATTCAAAACTGGCTCTGGGTTGAAGTGTTAGGGATTCGAAGCTTGCTTTCAGTCCCATTTACTTTCTTTCCTGCCTTTCCTCTCTTCTCTCCTTTATACATTCAGTGCACATCTGAGCAAAGCTTGCTTTTATGATCGTCTCTGGTGCCAGGCCCTGTGCTATCTTTACTAGTGATAATTGTCCTGTAAAGTTTACTTCTAGGGAGTGAATAAAAGATTCTCTCCCAATCTTAAAGTACCTCAATCAGGGTGAACTCACATAGCTTCTGAAATCTGATGTCAAGTTACCTTTTTGCAGCTCTGGTATAGCCAGTGAAACTGCCCACCATCCTCACTTCCCTGCTGGAAGAATGGAAGTTCCTGCCTGAAAACCGCCCAGGGACAGCATTCAGGTTGAGTCTTTGGTGCCCTCATTTTCCACAGCAGCTATTCCAAAATAAAAGCTCCTGCCTTTCACTGATAGGTTGCCCTGGGAACCACTTTAATACATCTATTACGATCTTTGTTCATGTGCTGTGTGGCTGCTGGCATTGGCTCGCATTTCTAATTTTAATAAGACTTACACTAGCTAGCTCACTGAAACAGCCCTCTTACATTTTTTATTCAACTGATTAACTCCAACTGTTTTATGACTAAGCCATTTTATTTAACATTCTCCAAAAGTGCCCAATAAAATGCCTCATGAGTCCTTTTGGGGAGCCTTTTTAATGAGCGAGAACTATTATACTTTTCAAAATTCCTGTGATCAAACTCATCTACTTTTAGAAGGCTCCAGTTGAAGGAAACACCGTCTGTAGAAAATCTACTGCCTGTATGGGATGACATGACAGACAGAAAGGCTGAGGTTTCACACTACTAGGGTGCCACCCAGCTCTCCCTCTCTCGGGAGACTTCTTCACCCCCTTTCACAGAGCTGAGTCCTGGCAGCCATGTTTATACTACAAGTTCCCCACTATCTGCCACAGCTGCTTGGGCCTGAGGGGAGCATCTAACCAAAGTGAGGCCAATCCAGATCTCTGGCCCAGGAATTTGGAACTCAGCCTGAGCATTTAGTTGGTCTGTATATCTTTTGCAATCTCAAGAGCAGGGGTTGGAGTGGGAAGTCCATGTTACACGCCACCTTGTGGACAACGGAAGCAGGAAAGCCAATCTGAAGAGAAAGGGGAATGAAGTGAACCGGGCGTTCCAACCCTTGAGCTCATCTCTGCTGATGCTCTGAGGCTTCACTTCCCTAGGGTTCCATGAACTCCCCCTGCAGCCTTATAACAAAGCCCTAGGTTCTGCTTCAACTGGCCTCTTATAGTGTAGGCGGTACTTTAAAAAATGCATCCACAAGTTCTTTGCTATTCCTGCCTTCTCATGGTGAAGGATAAATTTCCTCCCCTGAAATGTGGGCTGCAAAATAGTGACTCACTTCTAACAGAGAGAATGGGGTGGAATGGACAGTGTAAGACTTCCGAAACCAAGTCATATAGGGCCTTGCCACACACTTTGCTTTCTTGCGTCTCGATCACTCTGGAGGATCCAGGAGCCAAGTCTTGAGGACGCTCAAGCAGCTTATGGAGGGGCTCAAACTGAGAGGCACTGAGGCCTCCCATTGTCAACTAGCTCTTCTCACCTGCCATATAAGTGAGCCACTTTGGAAGTGGATCTTCTAGCCCCAGTCAATTTTTGGCCAATGCTTCAAATAAAAACTCATGAGATTCCCTAGCCAGGACTGTCCAGCTAAGCTTCTTCCAAATCTTTGACCCACAGAAACCATAAGGATGTAAATGTTTTTTGTTTTAACCCAGTAAGATTGGGGTAAGTTGTATGCAGCAGCCTTCAAGGCCTCACACTATTTGGGATCTCTCTCAAACCTCATTTCTGGCCCCTGCTGACCTTGCTTTCTGTGCTCTAACCACATATTTTCCTCCTTACAAACTTCACCCTAGTATTTCCATTGCCTGAAGTCCTCTGCACAAAAACACTTTCTCATCTTTTCGGTCTTAGCTTAAATGACAATGCCTCCAGGAAACCTGGTGGAGACCTTACTCAAACTATCCTTCTATCCCATTCTCTCACAGCATTCTGTTCTTTGTGCCCATAGATGTTTACTATAACTTATGTATTTATTTGATTTGGGGTTTTCTGGTTGATATTTGTCTTTCCACTGTAAGTCCAGGGCCAAGCACACAGTAGACTCTCAGCAGTATTTGTGAAATAAATACTGTAAATGAAGTGGGTTCCATTAGCTATGACTAGAGAGGGAAATGCCAGCCCACTCCAGTATCCTTGCCTGGAGAATTCCATGGACAGAGGACATGGTGACTCATGGGCTCGCAAGAGTCAGACACAACTTAGCAGTTAAACCACCACAAGGAGTCCTACTAATGGCCCAACAGATAAACACTGGGCCAGGGGACCCAGATTCTATTTCCTTGTTTTCAGTAAGCCAAGTGCCCTATCCGAGGTGGGTTTTTTGTTTTATTTTCCTCTCTCCCAAAATATCTTTAGGATAGGTAGATATCACCTAAGAGGGCCCACAAACCCAAGGAGTTACTTGTCAGAGGCCAAACAGATAAAAAGCCTTGGACAGGCTGGCAAGATTCTTTTTGAGAATCAAAACCACCAGCTCTGACAGGACGCTCTGGCAGCTCCCTCTGTCTGCCACAGACTCAGCATATCTGGCTTTCCAGCCATTTTCAGAGCAACAGGTCTGACCCTCCTCCCAGTGTCAGAAAGATCTCGATTTCTGCACCTGGCATGGGGCTCTCTGGCTCTTCCCTCTCCTGCTTTCCTCCCTGAGGCCACGGGAGGGCGCGCTTCCCTCATCCCTCTCATTCCAGCCCCTCCCTGCCAGGTCACACAGAGCTTCCCCAGGGGCCTCACTCTCCTGTGTTCTCAGACTCCGCAGTGCCAATAGCACTGGCCCACAGACTCCCATCTCAAGTCTCTAATTTACCTAGTAGGATATTTACAGCTTCAGTAAATATCCTTAGGATCACCCACAGGTAAGGTGGCTTTTCGTCACAAATAGTCGGTGGCTCAGATGGTAAAGAATCTGCCTGGTTCCATCCCCGGGTTGGGAAGATCCCCTGGAGAAGGAAATGGCAACCCACTCTAGTATTCTCGCATGGAGAATCCCATGGACAGAGGAGCCTGGCGGGCTACAGTCCATCGGGTCGCAAAGAGTCGGACACGACTGAGTGACTAACACTTTCACTTTCAGCCGGGACATACAGCAGGGCCTAAGCCCGAGGAGGACACGGATGACCTCCAAAAGCATGGCTGTTTCACGGGCAGACCCCATGGAGTACGCGGATGAGTAGATAGCCGCAGCTACCCCGCATCCTCTGTCTCTCTATCCCACCCCCCCACTTTCCCAAGACCACTGCTCTCCTGTTCCCTCTGACTCCCTTTTTCGTTCTCAGCCAACTTCCTCTGTTTACCTAAGTTCTACAAGGCTCAGCCTGTACCTCATTTCTTCAGGGCCAAATACCACAGCACCCACAGGTCACTGGTATTTCAGCTCTAGTTATCTAGACACTGTGAGAATTACGATCATATTTTCAAGCCAAGTTATGCCAATCAGGGAGCAGTGGATCATCTCCACATGGAGGCATCTGGGGCCATCGGGGCTGCGGGCAGGGTCCTCCGCAGGCTGTGGGCAAGTGCTCTTCCAGAAGCGTGGGGATGGGCAGGCCTCCTTCAGTGTCATTTCTCCACCAAGACCTGCCTCGCAAGAGGGAAAGTGTGATTGGAGGGTCACCCAACAGCCTAAATGTCTACCCCATCGATCTTTGGAACTCCAGGAATTTTCTCCAGGAAAAAAAAATCCTGATACTGGAAGATATGTTACACAAGCACAGCTTAGTGTCTGGCAAAATGGGACTTTCCAAAGTCCAGGGATATCTAGCCTCACTCATCTCTTGTCGGCTTGACGGCACTGTATTATGAAGAACCGTGCCCTCGTCATTCTGTAAGGCTTAGGTGTGAGGATGTGCTGGATATCTACCTGGATGTGCTGAGTCACTCAGCATCATTTCTTTGGGGAAACCTGCCCTTTTCCAGTCAGTGCAGGACTGGGATGTCCCTTCTGGTGTCCTGTCCCTTCATCCTCAGAGGCGAGCATACAGTTGTGACTGAATCTATTCTAGCCTGGCCTCAGTGATTGGTGCAGAGGTGGATAAGGGACCCCCGCAGGACCACTTAGAGTCCTTTCTCTGATAGATATGTTCTGTTAAACTAACAAACCCCGAGGCTGCCAGATGCCCTCTTCCCCATGACATCAGAAAGACTGCAGGGCTGAAGACAAAGGTGGTCCTGTAGAACAGGGGTCCCCAACATCTGGGATCTAATGTCTGATAATCTAAGGTGGAGCTGATGTAATAATAATAATAAAGTGTGCAATGAATGTAATGCACTTGAACCATTACAAAACCACTCCCCTCCCCATCCATGGAAAAATTGTCTTCTGTGAAACTGATCCCTGGTGCCAAAAAGGTTGGGGACAGCTTCTGTAGAGCACAGAGATGGAAGGAAAAAGAGACAAGGAGGGAGAACCTTCATAATACAGTTTGACCTACTGGATCCAACTATGCCCCCAAAAGCCAAGCCATTCCTTTTTTCCCCTTAAACTACCATACCCCCCCCATTATCCACAGTTTCTCTGTCTGCAGTTTCAGTTACCCATGTTCAACCTCAGTCTGAAAATATTAAATGGAAAATTCAAGAAATAAACAATTCATAAGGTTTAAGTTGTGTGCCTTTCTGAGCGGTATGATGAAGTCATGCTGTCTTGCTCCATCTACTTGGGGTGGGAATTCTCCCTTTCTCCAGCGTATCCTGCTCAGCAGCCACTTAGCCATCTCTGTTTTCACTGTGTCTATGTTCGGGTCACTCTTATTTTACTTATAAGTTCCCAAGCACAAGGGTTGTAATGCTAGCAGTTTGGATCTGCCAAAGAAAAGCCTGCAACGTGCTTCAAGTGAAAAGGTGAAAATTCTCCACTTCATAAGGAAAGAAGAAAAATTATATGCTAAGGCTGCTAAGATCTAGGTAAAAACGAACCTTTTCTCCATGAAATCACGACAAGGGAGAAAAAATGTAGGTGGTTTTGCTGTTATACCTCAGACTGCATATACCTTATGGCCATAGTGCATGGTAAATGTTCAGTTAAAATGGGAAAGGCATTAAATTTATACAGTAAGAAATTTAGAGAGAGACCATATTTGCGTAATGTTTATTATAGCATATCATTGTAATTGCTCTATTTTTATTTAGTTATTAATCTTTCTACCTAATTTATAAATTAAACTTTATCACTGGTGTGTGTACATAGGGAAAGACATGGTATTGTATATAGGATTGTGTGCTATCTGTGGTTTCAGGCATGCACTTGGGTTCTTGGAATATATTAATATCCCTCAGAGATGAGAGACTGCTGTAGTTTGAGCTGAATTTCCTGTCACATGCAACTTACAGAATTCAAACTAACAATCGCATTCATTTTACAGAGGAGACTGGGAGCCAAGAGAGTAAATGATTGGCCTACGATTACTCATCTAGTTAGTTATATGGCCAATCAGAAAGCAGGTTTTAAAAGAACATGACATGAGCCATCTCTCCTTGCTGGGTCAGAGAAAAAGACCCTGGTTTAAAGCTATTTGGCTTCAGTCATTAGCTCTCTCATGCCATATCATTAGAAAATTTGATAAGCATCCTAAAAATGTCTAAAAGTGAAGTTGCTCAGTCGTGTCCGACTCTTTGCAACACCATGGACTGTACCCTACCAGGCTCCTCCATCCATGGGATTTTCCAGGCAAGAATACTCGAGTGGGTTGCCATTTCCTTCTTCAGGGATCTTCCCAACCCAGCGATCGAACCCAGGTCTCCCGCATTGTAGGCAGACGCTTTACCCTCTGATCCAAGTCTAAGCCACTGTTAATATTCTTAAACAAAACAAGATCCTAACCACAGAAAACTCCCCCCATAATAACAATGACCCATTGGCCAATCTTCTTTTGAGACAGTTATTTAATTGTTTACTAACCCACTAAATATACTATATTTCACAGTCTGCACCCTTGCTGCTTAAGGAGTGGAGTCAGGACTTGGACACCACAGTGGAGCCCATGAAAATGCAGATTCTCAGGCCACTCCAGAATCTACATTTTAGCGAGATCCTCAGGTAGTTCACTGCGCAACAAAGCTTGAGAAGCATGGATCTTCCATACCTGAGGATCCTTACCTTACACACACACACACACACTTTTGCCATATGCCTTTTAAAATTTAATGAACTTATACACACACACCCTTTGTCTGAAAATCAGGCAGCCCTTTTGCAATAAGGAATTAGTTTGTGCATCTTTTTCCTGCTGAATCTGTGTAAGCGCATATTGGAGCCTTCCAATAAACCATAATTTTAATAGAAAGAAATATTGTTGAGGCTTAATGCCAAAATGCCAGGACTACAGATTAGAGCATCTTCTTTTTTTGACTTTTTGAAAAATGGAATCATATCTGCTCATCTCAGACCTTTCCAAAACCATCCCTAATATTCCTTCAAAACATTCTTCACAGTTCCTTAAAGATGGTCAGAGGGGTTCAGTGATTTCATTTGTGTTTTCAATACTCTTGAACTCCTCCAGGTCAGGTCATTCAGGCTCATTTAGAGTGTCTAGGTCAGTGGATTTCAACCCTGGCTGCACATAAGAGTCACCCAAGATAGCTTTAAAACTACCCATGCTTGAGCCCCTCCACAGGCCAATTGAATCAGTGCAGCAGGGCATNTTAAAGATGGTCAGAGGGGTTCAGTGATTTCATTTGTGTTTTCAATACTCTTGAACTCCTCCAGGTCAGGTCATTCAGGCTCATTTAGAGTGTCTAGGTCAGTGGATTTCAACCCTGGCTGCACATAAGAGTCACCCAAGATAGCTTTAAAACTACCCATGCTTGAGCCCCTCCACAGGCCAATTGAATCAGTGCAGCAGGGCATTTCCTTTTTAAGCACCCCCAGGTAATTCTAAGGTTTCACCAGGGTTAAAAGCAATTGAATATAGTGGGTTTTTTTTTTTTTTTTTAATCTAACATCCAGGGCCTGCAGAATCAGAATCTCTGTGGCTGAAGTTCAAGCATCAGTAGTGTTAAGCCCCCCAGATAACAGTCAGGTAGAGCCAGGATAGAGAAACACTGATGAGAAACTGTTCTCAATTTAAGCCAGATATTATGCATATTTTTCTGTATATGCAGCCTAATCTAATCCAAACTAATGCAAGTAGGGTTCACCATGTGGATAAATTCCCCAGGCATCCTTGAGCCCTGCTAGCCCAAGGTCCCTTGGCTAGCAAGGAAAAATGATCAATTCAAGGAAAAAGCACAGAAGACCAGTTCAGGAAAAATATATAGCTGCCAGATCAACTCTATAGATTTTATTGTTATTGAGCTGAAATATTCCTCTAGCCAGTGCAAAGATGTTAAGATGGCCCTTTGCCTGACCAGAAGAAGATGATTTTAAATCTTACTGGATTCTGGTCCAAGTCCTGGAGGAAGCTTAAGGGAGGCTGGGAGTAGAAAGAGGCTGGATGGAGGGACAAGGGGAGGCTGCACCGCCTAAGAGCTCCGCCACATGTAGGCTAATCACCCCCTATATAGATATAAAGATGTAAAGATGCAGGGATCAATTCAAAGTGTCACCCAGATCCCAAAGTTGAATTAATGAGGCCCCTCGATGTCACCTTGAGCACTAACCTCATGGCAAGGGCAACACACCTCAGTAAGAATCTCTAATTACTTTTCTTCTTTTATTGATCTTGGCTGATCTATTCATTGGGTCCAACCTGCATTGAATGGAGACTGGTCCATTTAGTCTCCTCGTGGCTGAGGAGCTTGCTTAATTATTCTTGCTGTCTAGTTCATCACCTTTGAGCATTCTCTATGAAAGATGTCATTGACACCTCAGAGAAAGGAGTCCTTTATAGTACAGCATTTTTCTGGAGAGAATTTCATCTGCCACATGGGAAAATACAGCTTGTCAGGCAGACTGGGGGAGCATTTTTCATGCTCTGAGAGTTTTCTTTCAGCTGTTCAGTAGGCTGTGGTGTGGGTCATTTTCAAGATCTACTGAGAGCCAGTGAATGGCTGTCCCCATAGACCCAGCTGGATAAGCCACACAACAGCCCTTCAGAGGTCCCATGCCGCTTTAAAAAGAGTAGTAAGCTGCCACCCTGGGTTCAAATTCTGACCAACTCTGCCCCTGAGATATTGTAATGTATAGTAAGAAATATTTATGTTGGTCTCTGCCCCTGGTTGCTGACACAGCACTCCTGAAACCCTTATAATTTCCTGGGTAATAGGAGTGTCTCTTGTTCCAATGAGGCAGCTCTGGGTAGGCTCCTGGATGGCTCCTGGATGAATGCTGGTTATTAGACAGACCAACCCATGATTTAGTAGGGGCTGGAATTATCAGCCCCCACCCCCATTCTCTTGAGAAGTGAAAAGGGATGCCTATGTGATGATACTACCATAAAATCCCGAAAGTACGGAGCTCATAGAGTTTCCAGGCTGGTGAACATATCTGCATAGAGTTGATGCGCTGCAGCTCCGTGGGGACACAAACTCCTGTGTGTGGGAAACCCCCCAGACCCCACACTTATGTATCCCTTCCTCCCGCATTCTACTGTATCCTTTATCATCTCCTTTAAGAAAATGGTAAACACGTTTCCCTGAGTTCTGTGAGGACCTCAGCAAATTAACCAAACCTGAGGAGAGGGTTATGGGAACCACTTATTTGTAGCCAAACTGGACAGAAGTTGTGAATAACCTGGGGACCTACTACTTGCAGTTGATATCTCAGGTGGGGTGGCAGCAGGATTGCAGGACCACACCCTTAGCCTATGGGAACTGATGCTGTTTCCAGTGGAAAGTTTCAGGATTTGGTTAAGTTGCTGGACACCTGGCTCACATCACAGAGAAGTGCTTGGTGTGGGGGAAAACTTCCATAAATTTGGGGACCAGAAGTGAAATGTTCTGTGTGAGAGTAAGAAAAGAAAGAAAGAAAGCAAAGTCACTTAGTCATGTCCGACTCTGCAACCCCATGGACTGTAGCCTGCCAGGCTCCTCCGTCCATGGGATTTTTCCAGGCAAGAATACTGGAGCAGGTTGTCACTTCCTTCTCCAGGGGATCTTCCTGACCCAGGGATTGAACTTGGGTCTACCTGCATGATAGACAGATGCTTTACCACCTGAGCCACCAGGGAAGATTGGCATGAGGATAAAGAAAGACACAAGAGTAGGGGAGAACTGGGTTTTTCCTGAGACAGAAAATTGGGTAGGTTTTTCCTTTGCAGCCCTTTGCTCTGACTTGCCCCTCACTTTCGGGCAAGTCAGTTAACATCCCAGGGCCTCAGTCCACTTATTTGTAAAATAAGAAAAAAAAATTTAAGAAAGATTTCAGCTTTAAAATACTGTTATTTACAGGGCAGCAATGGAGAAACAGACATAGAGAATAGACTTATGGACATGGGGAGAGGGGAGGAGAGGGTGAGATGTGTGGAAAGAGTAACATGGAAACTTACATCACACATGTAAAACAGATAGCCAACGGGAATTTGCTGTATGGCTCAGGAAACTCAAAAGGGGCTCTGTATCAACCTAGAGGGGCTTGGGTGGGGAGGGAGATGGGAGCGAGCTTAAAAACGTATACTTATGGCTGATTTATGTTAAGGTTTGACAGAAAATAACAAAATTCTGTAAAGCAATTATCCTTCAATAAAAAATAAATTAATTAAAAAAACTAATTTTATAGTGGATTTTATTTTTTATTTTCATTTTTTCACTGCACATGAGCAATTATTTTTTCTTAAATAGCACTATTTCTTACTTAAATAGTATTTAAATACTAGTTAATGTATATATTTTGCCAGAAAGAATACATACACATTAGCAGAAAGATTAAACTGTAAATCTTCCATATTCTCACCACTCTTAATATTTTGTGTATATGCTGACTGCTACTGCTAAGTCATTTCAGTCGTGTCTGACTCTCTGCAACCCCATGGACTGCAGCCTACCAGGCTCCTCCATCCATGGGATTTTCCAGGCAAGAGTACTAGAGCAGGGTGCCATTGCCTTCTCCCGTATATATGCTAATAGACTTTTATCTAAGCATAAACATGTTAGAAATATTTTTGCAAAATCTGATCTGTGGTCTAGATCAGATAGATCACATCTGATCAGTGGTCTATTTTTCACTGAAGACAGTATTTAAAACATCTTTACTTCTCAAATATATATGCATATATATTTATATGGTAATGATCACATAGTATTCTAAAAAAGGTAGCAAAATTTAACCAAATTCCCATTTTTTGCTACTGTGAATATTGTTGTGTTGAACACCCATGAATATACACCTTGTCTCATTTCTTTTTCCTTAGGAAATTTCCTAGAAGTGTAACCGCTGAATTTAAGAGTAAACTTCTTTTTAGGGATTTTTATACGTAAAATACATAATACATTTTATGCATAAAATTATCCTCTAGTAAATTGTATAAATGTACATACCTCAAGCAGTAAGAATTCATTTTCCCTCATCCTGTTTGCTTTTTGTCTTTCATGCTGTGCTGTGCTGTGCTTAAGTTGCTTTAGTCGTTCCAACTCTTTGCAACCCCATGGACTGTAGCCCACCTGGCCCCTCTGCCCATGGGATTCTCCAGGCAAGAATACTGGAGTGGGTTGCCATTCCCTTCTCCAGGGGCTCTTCCCCACCCGGGGATTGAACCCACACCAATTATGTCTCCTGTATAGGCAGGCGGGTTCTTTACCACTAATGCCACCTGGGAAGCCCTTGTCTTTCATAAGTACATCCTATTACTGGTAATTTAGCATTCTTTGATAAACAGTAGGATCTGTCCTTTCTCTGTATTTTTCTTGGAGATTTGTGTGTTTTCCCTAGAAAGCTTTCTGTGTCCTTTGTCCATTTTTCCCTTGAGACTGTCTCTGGACTCTTATGCATAGGCGTAACTGCTGCCACCTTACCATGGCCGATGGATAAGACATGATAGGTGAAGGGGCGAAGAGGGAGGGAGTCACCATGGAAGGTTTAGAGCTAACAGATAGGCCCCTGTGCTCCCCAAAACCTCATCCTGTGCTCTTACCCCCTGGGTAACCCACACCAGAACACAGAGAGGGTGTACACAAACAATCCCCCTAAAAATATGGGGGAAACTGAAGCAGTTTTCCAGGTGTCTAATGGAACCTGGGCTGTCACAGCAGAGTCAGGGCACTGGAAGACCCAGAGCCGTTCAGCAGCCACCTTGAGAAAAAGTCATCAGAAGAAACAAGGAGTGATGGTGTGAGGTTGGATGTCTCCAAAGTATCTAGCTGCATCACTCGGATTCACCATACATTTCTGCTTTCATCATCTGATAAATGTTTGTTGAGCATTTCCTTTGAGCCAGGGACTGCCCTTGCCAAAATAGATAAATATCCAACAAAATATCATTACTTATGTAACTGTTTGGTGTTTGTTTCTTCAACAGCGTTCCATTTTCAGCATTCAGCAAACTAGGAGTATTTCGTTTGAAATGGGACCCATGATCAGAACAGTAAATGAAATAGGATCTGAAATGGATGGAGAGGGACCCCTTCTCCAAAGGGTATGTTGTTTGTATGAAACCAGGTGATTAGACAGGATCTGGAGATGCCGGAAGGATTTGCAACAATACTTTTAATGGTTTCCTTGGAGCCAGAGGAAGTGATATTACCCTTGGAATAGTGTTGATTGCTCAGTCATGTCTGACTCTTTGTGACCCCATGGAAGATAGCTTGCCAGGCTTCTCTGTCCATGGCATCCTCCAGGCAAGAATTACTGGAGTGGGTTGCCATTCCCAGCCAACTTGCCAGAGGGGAATATGTTTTCACAAAAGGCAAAATTATCAAGAGTTTGTGCTGAGTGGTGATAGAAATAGTATTAGCAGTGGTCGTGGAACAACTATTGGTTTTTACAGTGACGTGTATTATAACCTTTTAATGTGAAAATATCCAGACAACTGACATGAGAGAGATGGAAACTTGTGGATATTTCCTATGGCAGCTGTTCAGTAATTCACTATGGTGGACTCAGATTTCAAAATCAGTACAGTTCAGCCCCTCTTTCTTGCCTGCCCCCAAATACCTGGTGCAAAAAAATAAATAAATAATTCAGTTATGTGGAGTATCTCAAAGGTATGGAGTAGTACAATCAATAAGTCCCACATTTCCTGTGTCTCTGTGTTTATAAGGCAGGTGTCACATCTCACCCTGGGCTTATCACTTGCCAGGCCAGTTTTTCCTTTCTGTGTGTTTTATTCTATAGGGCGGTGTGTGTGCTGTCAGTCGTTTCTGACTGCTGGTGACTCTCTGGACTGGAACCCACCAGGCTCTTCTACCCATGGGGTTTTTTAAGCAAGAATACTGGGGTTGGTTGCCATTTGCTCCTCCAAGGGGATCTCCCAGTCCCAGGGATTGACCCCACTTGGCCTGCATTAGCAGGTGGATTCTTTACCATTGAGCCACCAGAGCCAGCGGTAAATGCCACAGCAAGCACCTTCCAGGCCAGGAGGTGGGGGTGGGAACAGATTTTGCAGTATCTCTAGCCATCTTCCAAATAAATAATTGCCTTTCAGGAACATAGACCTTTGTTTCAGCAGTTCAGGAGAATTCATTCTCGGTAGAGAAAACTCATTTGCTGGTGACGGTGATTCAAGCTGCTAACTTCACAGAGACTACTGCAGGAGCCAAATTCTTTCTCAGTTATGGAGGTCAGAGGTGAGGCAACTGTGCTTACAGGGCAAAGCTCTTTCATGGATTCCCTTGGCCTCCTGCTTTCTTCTTTACGGCAGATTAACATCCAATGGCCATTTCTTAAAAAAAGGAAAAGTCAATTCCTCAGTTTAGTTAACTTCCCTAATGTAGTATTCACGACCGCCTGCCAGAATCCAGATGCCTAACTTGAGACTTCGTAATGCTTGATTTCAGTTCAAGGTAAATCATTGCTGTAGTTCTCTAAACATCGCCTCAGGGCTGTGGGGTCAGGATCAGGCTCAGACTTAACCCTTGGTAAGCTCACGTAAGCACTCCCTTGTCAGTGAATTTTGGAGAGCCTGAAACTTTCTGTCTTGGTTTGACATTTTGCCTCAGTTTCATGGTCAGAGCTTTAGAATCAGTCTTCCTTCCCTCTCCAACACAGTTGCTGCCTGCGTGGGTTTTGTTGCTGTTCATTTTAACACACTGTGGCGTACTTCTTCTTGCCTCACTCTTTGAATACCAATAAACAAAGGTTTATTGAGAATCCAGGGAGCATGGTTTGCTTTGCACATTTACTGAGTAGCTGTGGATTTCGACCATCATATGCATTTTTATTCTTTTATTATAGCTCTTCTGTGTTATCTGGTAGAGGCAATAAACTATAATGGCTTGGTGCATGAATGCTACATCAAATTGCCTAGGTTCAAATATAGCTCTGGCATCTCAGGGGTGTGTGATCCTGGGAAAGTTAATTAACTGCCCCGTGCCTCAGTTTCCCCATATATAAAGTAGGAATAATGACAGGATCTACCTTGGGGTTGTTAAGTAGTAACTTTAGCTGACAAATGTAAAGCAGTTAGAATAGTGCCCTGGCTGATAGTATATCTTCATAGTGCTTCTCATAGTGGGTATTTATTAAAGACTATCACTACTGANCCCACTACTTCATGACAAATAGATGGGGAAACAATGGAAACAGTGACAGACTTCATTATTTGGGATTTCAAAATGACTGCAGATGGTGACTGCAGCTATAAAATAAAAAGATGCTTGCTCCTTGGAAGAAAAGCTATGACCAACCTGCTGCTACTGCTGCTAAGTTGCTTCAGTCGTGTTCGACTCTGTGCAACCCCAGAGATGGCAGCCCACCAGGATCCCCCATCCATAGACAGCATATTTAAACACAGAGACATTACTTTGCCAACAATGGTCCATCTCGTCAAAGCTATGGTTTTTCCAGTAGTTATGTATGGATGTGAGAGTTGGACTATAAAGAAATCTGAATGCCGAAGACTTGATGCTTTTGAACTGTGGTGTTGGAGAAGACTCTTGAGAGTCCCTTGGACTGCAAGGAGGTCCAACCAGTCCATCTTAAAGCAGATCAGTCCTGGGTGTTCATTGGAAGGACTGATGCTGAAGCTAAAACTCCAGTACTTTGGCCACCTGATGCGAAGAACTGACTCATTTGAAAAGAGCCTGATGCTGGGAGGGATTGGGGGCAGGAGGAGAAGGGGACGACAGAGGATGAGACAGGTGGATGGCATCACCGACTCGATGGACATGAGTTTGGATAGACTCCGGGAGTTGGTGATGGACAGGGAGGCCGGGTGTGCTGTGATTCATGGGGTCACAAAGAGTTGGACACGACTGAGCAACTGAACTGAGTTGAAGATAGTTACATTGAAAATTTCCCCAACGTTCCAAATTTTCAATTTGAGGCAGAACCAAATTCCACCTAAATTCCTATTTCATTAATTTTCACACTCATTTTTTTAAACCTAAAAACATTATTTTAAAATAAAACATACACTATTGCTATAAATATAAAATGAAGGCTTTTACTGCTAGTCAAATGGTTAAATATGACTTACAATAAATTTAGAAACATTAAAATGAAAAAACACATTTGACTTTTTATCCCTTAAATTCATCTTGAAATAGAATGAAGATCCCTTGAGGGGAAACCTCACATTTATATGTGATTTTACCTGCTCAGATTCATTACTTCCTCACAGCCACTAAGCATTTCCAGACTTCATTTGTATCTACTTTTAAGAAATCTATGCTGAAAAATCCTGCCCAATCTGAACTCAGTGGCTGCCAATTTAGTGTTTGACTCCTCAGTACCCATAATTCCTTTTTATTGTTATTATCAAAGGATGGAAAGTGCCCTACTTTGACTGTAATGACTGACTCTCTAAGGTTGCCTGACACTCTGCCATGAATCCTTACCAACGTTTTAACACAATGATTTTGGAACTTTTGAACAGAGGTCTGATTTTAGCCTAAGGACATCATTTTCAAGATTGGTACTTGTTCTTCAATTTACTTCCATTTTGTAAACCTAGTCGTCATCTTTGACTCAATAGAGCATCACTTTCACATATGGGCAGGATTCTTGTGTCAACAAGATGAGGAAATTCTGTTTATCAGCAAGTGACACTTTCCCCACTTTGTGTGTGCCACTAATTATGGCTGGGAGGCTGTGAAGTTTTCAGCATCCTGTCACAAAGAGCAGCTCATTAACTAATTATTTTTGAAAATCATTGGCTCCAATACACCGAGGCTGGCAGGTGCCAGAGGGTTAGAGTAGCAGAAATTAATTAACAGGGAATGAAAGCTCTTATTAGCTGTAATTTTTTTGCTATCTGCCTTTCCCCACTCCGCCATTTAACCAGTTTAGAGTGGATCTAAGACCTTCAATCTGGACAGAGAGAAAAGTTAGAAACTGAATGTTCAAGACCCAAGAAACCCAAGTGTCAGCCCTCACCTAGGAATGGAGTACTTGACTTGTTTTCCAAATAGTATATCACTATCAGGCCACATTTAGTGAACCCGCAGGTCAGTGGGATCCCAAACCACCTTTAGCTTATGTCAGTGTTTAGTTGTTTCCAAATAGAAGTTAACCCTTAGAAGCATGACTGGAATCCCTCTGCACAGCAGCCTGTTAGTGCCAGATTTCAGTGGCCTATGGAAGTTCTCTGCTCTGTGAAGATGTGGCTCTTTGCTGGTGTTTTTTAAACAGCAAACTAGTTAGAATCAATTGTAGAAGATTCCTCTATTAAATCCATGTCTGGTCTAATTTCTCTCTTCAAAGGAACTTCCTGATGTCGTAAAGTGGCACTCTCCAGCACTACTAAAGACCGTGTAAATTGGCACAGTCCTTTCTTTTGTACAATCTTTCTTGAAAGCAAGATAACCAAAGGCATAAGATGCCATCAAATGTACATGGAGTATGACCAAGATTCCCACAAATATTTTGTCCAAGGAAATAATAAGAAGTGTGCGCAAAGCACAAAGACTTATCAACAAAGAAGTTCATTACAGCGGTAATTATAGTTGTGAAGTGTTAGAAAAACCCAGCCATCCCAGCCACCTGAATATTATACAGCCAGCAGAAGTGATCACATAGACTATATGACACTGGAAAATGTTTCCCTTATGTTGTGAAGTTAAAGAACTGTCATAGAACTATACCGTGTTGTTCTAATTTTTAAGCACTTAGGAGGGAAAGAACTACCATGGTATTTTAATTTTCATCTCTGTATGTTTCTATATTTTTCAAACTTTCTACAGTGAACAGCTTTCACTCTGTTTTTTCAGAGAAGAAACATTAAAGGATTTTTAAAAGAAATAAAAGAAAGCAAGCTGCCTCCGTGAGACACAGCACAACTGTTGGAAGTCAAAGTTTATCACAGAGTCAAGTCCTTATTCTTCCTAAAGTTTCAGGAGGAAGGAAACTATGGCCATGTTCTTGGCACTATGTTGGGACATTTTGCATATTATCCCACTTAATCATCACAACAGTCTTGAAAGGTAAGCACTATTATCTTTATTCTTAGGGATAAGGATGCAAAGTCTGAGAGAACTTAAGAAGCTTGACTTAGTTCAGATAACTGCCAGAATTCAGAGTCAGGTCTCATTCATTTTCATTCATTGATTTATTCATACAAATATATGTGTTTGTATATATATATATAAACACATGTATAAAAATATGTATATATAAACATATATAAACGCTTTACCAGCTGAGCCACAAGGGAAGCCCAAGAATACTGGAGTGGGTAGCCTATCCCTTCTCCAGGGGATCTTCCCAACCCAGGAATCAAACCAGGGTCTTCTGCATTGCAGGCAGATTCTTTACCAACTGAGCTATCAGAGAAGCCCATATAAGAACATATATATAAAAACATATGTGTAATTGTGAGGATGACTAAAATAGTCTAGCATATGAAAAAAGAGAGAATAACTTAAAATATCCATATATTTACTTTCCAGCTTAAGAAGTTAAATATTTCAGATAAGCAAAATGATGCCTATGTACTTGTCCCCTGTTCCATTCTCTTCTCTTCCCTCTAGAGGGAACCATTGTCTTGAGCGAGGAGTTTATCATTCCCATGCAAGTTATTGTTCCTTTGCTACATATCTGTATATCCATAAACTATACTGAATCAGTCATTGTGCAGTCAGGAAAACAGAAACCACACTATGTATTAGACACAAAGGAGATTTAATACTGAGAATTGGTTATAGGAGCACAGGAAGGGCTAAAGATGTAAACAGCATAAGGAGGCTATGATCAGTTTCATCCATTTGCCCTTCCAAGTCAATTCTGTACCTTTCTTTGAGCTCAGAAAGCTGATCTGTACAGACTGCTTCACTAGATTCTTTTCATCTCTGATTTCCGGTTGGTTTTGGCAGGTGGAAAGTGCTGGCAGGAAGTAGGACAGAAGAAGATGACCTCAGTATATATGCTTACTTGGTTTTTTCCTGTAGGGATGCTACAAGTTGGCACTAATGCTGGTAGTATAGCTGCTGATATGACTGAAATGCTTATTTTCAGTCACCTCTTATTACTGCTGCTGCCACCAGGGCTGGAAGCACTACCAGGAGTGGAAAGGAAAACAGCGTCTCCCTTCAGTTTTCGAATCTCCTACACAACCTAACTAGGAGCCAGTAGATAAGGGAACCTGCAACATGTATTAATAGTTCACAGGTTTCTAGCCCTTTGCAATACATAGGGGTGCACAGAAGAACTGGGATGGGGTTGAGACTCAATAGTATAAGCGCACAATATTGTTTCAATCTTAGAAACTTTGTATAGATAGTGATCTGCTGTATATATCCTTGCTTTTTGGTTTAACTTGATACTTTTGAGGTCTATCTATATTAATACATATGGCTCTGGTTTATTCATTTTAACTGCAGTATTGCATTCCATAATGGTATTTCTGTAAACAAATAATTGAAGATAGAAACATAGCATTGATAAAAAGAGATATAAAGATAATATATGGCTAACAACCATTGTGTGCTGAGTCGCTTCAGTCATGTCCAACTCTTTGTGACCCTATGGACTGTAGCCCACCAGGCGCCTCTGTCCATGGGATTTTCCAGGCAAGATTACTGGAGTGGGTTGCCATGCCCTCCTCTAGGACATCTTCCCAAGCCAGGGATTGAATTTACATCTCCTGCAGCTCCTGGATTGCAGGCAGATTTTTTACTGTCTGAACCAATTAGATGAAAGGAAAACATTTCCAAAAGCCGTTGCATCCTTCATTCAATACAGATTCATTGCAATTCTACCATGTCCCAGGCATTGTGCTTGACACAAAGAACAGAAAATCTAATATGACCTGGTCCCTGCTCTCTACTTGTTGACATATACACAATTAGATAAACAATTTGCATCAAGGTAATAAGCTCTATGATAGAATTATGACTCATGTGCTATAGAGGCACAGGGCTTGATAAATAGAGAAAAAAACTATAGAGCAATTTCAGTTATGGGAATAGATTTTAAATTTCTCAATAAATAAAATACACATGGAATACAGTAGCATGGTGAAAAATAATATCCAAAAACTACTTATTTCAAGAATGTAAAATGTTTCAACATTAAAAAAAAAAACCTATAAACATAACACGTTAAATGAGAAAAAGCATGGATTAAGTGGAATTATGTCCAAAGGCATTTGATGTAAGCTAATATTCAGCAGCTTTTCCTAACAAAACCTTGAAGTAAAGCGGGCTTATGAGAATTCCATCTTAGCATTATAAAGATTAGTTAGCAAAAACTGAAAGCAAACATTATGTTAAATAATAAATTGTTAAATACATTTCTATTTAAGCCAGGAGTAACGTACCACTAGTAATCACTTCTTTTTTGGAAGTGTTAAATAGTACAGCAAGTTTGTTGGTTTTTTAATAGTTTTTTTATTGAAGTATGGTTAATTTACAGTGTTGTGTTAGGTCAAGTATACAGTAAAGTGACTCTATCTTATATATATACACACACACACATATATATTCTTTTCCAGATTATTTTCCATTATAGTTTATTATAAGATATTGAACATAGTTAGCTATACAGTAGGTTCTTGTTTATCTATTTCAAATTTCTACGTCCATGAGTCTTTCTATTTCATAAATAAGTTCATTAATATCTATTTCATATATAAGTTCATTTTAGATTCCACATGTAAGCAATAACATATAATGTTTGTCTTTCTCTGACTCACTTTGCTCAGTATGATAATACCTAGGTCATCCACGCTGCTGCAGGTGGCATCATTTCATTCCCTTTTCTAGTTAAGTAGAGTTCTTTGCATGAGATATACGCCACATCTTCGTCCATTCTTCTGTTGATGGCCATTTAGGTCGCTTCCGTGTCTTAGCTACTGTGAAGACAGGTGGTATAAACATTGGGGTGCATAATCTTTTTGAATTAGTTTCCTCCAGGAGTGGAATTGCTGGATCATATGGCAACTTTATTTTTAGTTTTTTGAGGAATCTCCCTACTGTTCTCCATAGTAACTGTATCAATTTACATCCCCACAAACAGTGTGGGAGTGCCCCTTTTTCTCCATACCCTCTCGAGTGTTTATTGTTTGTAGACTTTTTAATGATGACCGTTCTGACTGGTATAAGGCTATACCCATTGTAGTTTGATTTACATTTCTCTAATGATTAATGATGTTGAGTACCTTTTTATGTATATGTTGGCAAGGAAGGCAGATATCAGGAGGTCAATATTGTTCTTACTGAACTAATTACTGGCCCTACCAGCACCTTTCATCTTCAAAGAGCCCACAAGTAATAATTAACCAAAGGACTCATTCCCTAAAATTAGATGCCCATAAAATTACTAGAAGGACTCAGATGGAGGAGACAGTTGAAAGAAGTAACCTGGGAAAGCTTTAAGTGAGTTCTTTTATCTGTTAAAACACACACACATACATATTGCAGGTTATCTCAAGTAATAGAGGTATTAGTTTAAAATACTTGTGGTGATAAAAAGATGATGAAATNCCCATAAAATTACTAGAAGGACTCAGATGGAGGAGACAGTTGAAAGAAGTAACCTGGGAAAGCTTTAAGTGAGTTCTTTTATCTGTTAAAACACACACACATACATATTGCAGGTTATCTCAAGTAATAGAGGTATTAGTTTAAAATACTTGTGGTGATAAAAAGATGATGAAATGTGAAAGAAATGCAAGAGCTTTAGTACATTTTGGGCCTTATTATTGAAATTGTTTGCTGGGAAGATCACACCCAGCTCTAAAGGTTCTTCTTTGACAAAGGTGCAAAGACAATTCGATGGAGAAAGGATTCTCTTTTTAACACATGGTTCTGGGACAATTGAACGTTCCTAAGCAAAAGAAATAAGCCTCAATACACACCTTATACAAAAATGAACTTACAATGCATCGTCAACCTAACTGTAAGGTGGAAAACTATAAAACTTCAAGAAGAAAACATAGGAGAAAAATCTGTGTGACCTTGGATTTCCATGTTGAAAGCAAACTCTGTGAAAAAAAAAAAAAGATAAATTGGACTTTGTAAAATTAAAAATGTTTGCTTTTTTTTTTTTNGCAGAGAAACAATATTTCGAAAGGCATTTGCCCAGGCCCAGCTATGAACAGCCTGGGTTGTACAGAGCTGATCCTTTCCTCAAGGAATTGGGAGTCCTTTCCTCAAGGAAGTGGCACTGTTGGTGATGTGCTGTGACACCTGCGTGAGTGATAACATGATGGACTGTTAACAAAGTGGCCCCAATCCGTGGTGCTATTTCAGGACATAATAGAGTGTAAATAGATATTAGCTCCTCAGCTCCTTACAGGCAAGAGCGTTTTCACTGAAAGTGGGAAAGTGCACTTCCTAGTGCTGCGCTCATCTTCTGCCTTGGGTCCCATGTTTCAGGTGAGAGAACATCTCTTAAGCTAAATTACCAGACATCTGCTTAATGGGACTGTGATCAATCACCTCTGATTGTCAAGATTATCACAGGTAGTTGCCCTCCATTCTGCTAAAAATTCCTCTTGAAGCCACACTCTGGGTGGATAATTTTCCCAGAATATAAAGGGAATCTATATATAAATCATAATATCTTCCTGTTCCGTTTAGCTAAGCCAATCCCCAGGTGCCACACTGATGGGGGAAATGGAAGGAGAATTGTCAGATCCCAGATGTGAAGTGAAAGTTAGTGGCAGTATTTTCCTTTGTATTCTCCGGTTTGATTCCTACCTCTCTGCTGTGGGGTGTGTTATCCAGTATTACGAGCTGATTGTGGCCGTGAATCCTTGGGGGTTCATGATATTTTTATGATAACGTGTTCTAGGTAAAGCACAGTATTAATGAATGTTAAAAGTCTGTACGAAATCTGTACACATCAAAAGGTTTCCAGTTCGGTGACTTCTGTTAATGACTGTGGGATGTTAAAACAAGTTGGAGTGTTTTTTTTTTTTTTAACATAGGTGCGCCTCAGTAAATCATCACTGATTCAATACTGCAGATGCTGTTAATAATCTATAAATATGGTTTTAGAATGAGTAGGGACAACTTTAGTTTCCAATCTGCATCTGGAGCATAAATGTTGCAAAAGATGAAGTAATTCTTTCATTTGAGTTTTATTAGCGGGAGCTTTAAAAATAGTAATGATCATCCACTTTAGGAGAATTTTTAAAATGTTTCAGAGTTCCTAACCCACTCTGCCCCATTCTGTAATTGGTTTCTTTATCTTTGCTTTTAGAGGAGGAAAGTACTATGTTAAATCTCAACATATAAAAATCTTATTTCCATTTGTTATTGCCTAAATTATGGTTGTATATTTTGTCTCTGGATTAGTGAGCTTGTAAACCAGAGTAAATATGACAGGATAATCATGGAATAAAATCACCCATGTTTAGTAAGTTCTAGAATGGTTTAATTAAAAGCTAGTTTTCTTTAACAGTTCTTTGGCTGTTTCCTTGCTAGTGATAAAAACTTGTGTAAGTGTATTTTGAAATACCAGTTTATAGTGCACACATGTGCATTGCTAGTTATGTTATTTTTAAATTGTATTCCTGTAATTCATAGATTGAACTTTCTGTTTTTTCCATTATTTTTCTAGATCCATTGTTAGATTCTGCTTTAAAAAAGTACTTAGGAGACAACTTTGAAGTGATTCCAGATTTTCTGCTATGAATAATTTACTTTTTATCTATTATGTATTAATGCACATTTTCATGTTGTGATCATATTACATACCCAACTCTCCATACTTAACCTAGAAGTGACTGATACAGTTTATGTATCCTTTCAAAAGTGTTTTATGCATGTAAAACAGTCCACACCACACCCCCAACTTTTAACTCTGTTTTCTGTTATAACTGTTAGAATCTCATGATACATACTGTTAAACACCCTGGCCTTCTTAATTTGGAAGAGCATCGTCTCTGTCTTTCCGTAGCAGCACACAGAGATCGGCCTCTCACTTTCTCTTAGCTCCTTAGTGAATCTGTTATAATATAATTTGGTTAAGCACCACCCCCCTGGTGTTAGACACTTAGTTTTTCTAGTCTTTCGTTGTTACAGGTATTTATCTACAACCTTAAATGCTACCTTTTATCTTCACTGAATTGTATTTCCCCATATTAGTGAATTCTAATGTCTAATTATATGAACATAAGTCTCCATTTTAGTAAATTACTACATTGTTTTCTGATTATCAGCACATGTTTATTAGAAATCATTTGGCTAAGTTCAAAAAGTTTAACAAAGAACCTCAATTACCTGTAATCTTACCATCTAAAGGTAACTACTGTTAAAATTTTTTCCCATCTTTTTTTTTTTTTTTTCCCCTTCTGTGACTAACGTTGCCCCTTAGCCACGTTTCACAAAGATTTTCAGTAATTTAGCATATTTAAGTATATTACGGTATGGCCAAAAGTTATCATAGGATGTTAGCTTTACAGCTTATCCAACAGCTGAGGAGCTGTTAAATAAATCAGGGCCTAACTGCAGATTGGAATGCTGTGCATTCAGTGAAAACTATGTTTCGAAACACTCTGGGCTCATAGGTGTGCCTTCACAAATGTGTATGTGCGTATACATTCACGTGCCCAGGAAAATGGAAAGCCAGAAAGCCAGGATATTAAAAGGATAGTTGGTGGATGGCAACATTTTTATTCTTTTAATTTATTTTCCCAACATGTTCACAGTGACTGAAATATTTATATATTTAAAAATAGTTATAAAAATTATTTTTTAAAAGTGGACTACTAGAGGAAGATTTTAAAATTTGCTGAGAAGCTTCCTTTTAAAAAATAATGTTACAGGAAATTTCCTGGCAGACTTCATGAGCCGCGTGGTAAGCCCAAAAGAAAAAGAAAAGAAAAATAACATTATATTTTGGATTTCCATATGAATTGGGTCCGATTCTGTGTTCACCATGCATACCACTTTTCTTCTCATTCTCTAATCCTAACATAAAGCAGGAGAAATGTTAGCCAGGACTTCTCAGCCTTGTTAGAAGTTACTACAGTTGAAGTAACTGTATTTAATAGAGAATTCTTGCCTGGATTTCCTGTTATCAAGTGAAACCATCAAGGCCATTTTCAAAATTTTTGGAGTTGCCTTATGGGTGCCCCTTGTAAGATGTTTCTAAATTAAAATATTCAAATTAATTCCACTCTGCACTTCATACTCTTTGAAATGGGGGATATCTGACGACATTCTGGAGCTGGTGTTCACAACAGTATGGGGACATGGAAAATGTCATGTTCACGATTCCTTATAATTTCCTCTGAGAGAGATTTTGGATGATGGAAGTTTTGAAGGAAAGGCCATTGAGATGAATTGCGTCTCCAGTGTAATAACAGGCCTTTATCTTCTGAGCCATTTGCTGCATACTGGGCAGTATTAGGTATTCTCGCTAGAGGATAAAGGGACAGTAAGTGAAATTATTTCTGTAGAAAACAATACCAAGACCATATCTACTGTTATATAGATGTGCTCTTTCTTAATGGTACCTAAGTAATCTACATTAAATCCTGCAAGATTTCAACTTCATTCTTATTTTGAGAAAATGAAATCCCATTATTTGGTAGTCATAACTTTTTTATTCTAACACAGTGTTTAACTTTTTAAACTCATACCCCCATTTGAAAAACATAAAAATCTCACTATTAGCCCCTTCTCTTTTCACTTACTCTGAAAACAATGGGTGCAAAAAGAAAACAGAGGGTTATTTGATATTTTCCAAATATGATCTTAAAATTGAAAAAGTTTTATAAGCACCATTTAAAGATTCTAACCTGCTCCCAAAATTGACCTCTGCTAATAAAATGCTATGAATTGTTTCATAAACATATTTTGCTTTCAAATGTAAAATCAGAACAACATTTATTACGGATGTTTTATTTAGGCTTCTTTGATGACACTAGTGGTAAGGAACCCAACATAAGAGATACTGGTTCGATCCCTGGGCCAGGAAGATCCTCTGAAGAAGGAAATGGCAGCCCACTCCAGTATTCCTGCCTGGGAAATTCCACGGCCAACGGAGCTTCGCGGGCTGCAGTTTACAGGGCCATAAAGGGTCAGACCCAGCTGAGTGACTGAGCACGGGCACACAGGAGTGTTTTATTCATTGTATGAAAGACAGTGTAGGTGAGCCTTAGGACACTTTTAGGAATTATCAGTACCATTGAACATAAACATTTTCCAATAGTAATAAGCCTCAAACAAATTAGTGCTGTCACGTTGTTTGTACACCCTTATACATTTTCTGTGATGAAGAGTATTCTTACATATGGACTTAAGGATCCTCATTTGGAGAGACCTGCTCTTGGTGGGTGATTATGGTTTCTGGCTCTGGTCATTAAGAAGTAACGTATACAAAACTGGCTTTAGTGGCTTTCTTGGTCAAATATTGACAGGGCTTTTTTTAATAATTACCTTGAAGTTTTCATAAGCATTGAACTTAGAAAAACCACTAACATCAGTACATTCATTTTGTTGGCTTTAATATTCTACTAAAATGGTTAATTATATTGCTTGATTCACTAGTAAAATATCAGTTAACAATCTAAGTAGAAAGTATCCATAAAGATTTGATATGTGCTTTAGAATCTGACTATAGCTAGCCTTGGGAGTTGTAGATTATCAAGTAAGATGACTTTTTTCCACACAATATGTGCAAAGCCAAAGGAGTTACTTTGGGAGACTGTGTACTTACTTTTGACATTCCATATAAATTTACTACAGCATGAAGAGAATGGTGCTTGTGTGTTTGTTTTTTTTAAGCACCAGTGACAAAGCATTTAAGCACATTTTCAGCAACAAGGAACCTTGTGGACATGGATAGATACATTGAGAAACTTTTGTAACTGACTGTTGGAAACCACCATCATGAATCACTAAATTCTAGTGTCATTCCATCAATTCATTGTTTTTCCTTGGACAAATTGTTGAAATTCTTTGAGCTTTGCTCTTTTTATCTGAAAAGTGGAGAGAGTAGGAATGCCTCCTCCAGTAGTAATGCCTTTTTTAAAAAACTAAAAAACACATCAGATAGTGTATATGAAAATACTTTGGAAAAACATTGAGCACATTGTTTATTAAAACTGTGCTGTCCACCACCTCATTGGTTATTCTGAAGATTAAATGGCATATTCCATGTAAAGCACTTAACATAGGGTCTGGAATGTGATTAAAAACTCAATAAATGTTAGCTGGTGCCTTTACGAGCATTTACATTATTTTTGTCACCCATTGAGAACCCCTACTGTAGTGACAATACTGTTAAACTTGTAAATATTTTAAATAGTATTTCCACTTAGTCACTCAGCAGCTACTTTTGGTCCATGTACTTAACCATGTACTTTAATGCGGTTTTAAGTTTTGGATCAGATCTGACCCTTTAATTTTATAAATGTGCTTAATTTTTGAAGATCCTGGTTTTTGAGGAAATTTTATATCTGTGTGTTAAAAGACAGACGAGTGCCGGTGTTTTTTTCATTGCTTTGCTACTTTTGTTACTGAACACGTGAACTAAAATGACTAAAAGTCTATATGATTAAAACGATCTTGTTGAGTTTGATCTACTCTATAGAATCAATAGATGGCTCATCAAGAGACTTCTTTCTTGCTGAGTCGTTAGATCTTAAAAACTATCTAGCCAGCCTCCTCACTGTACAGCTAAGGAAAAGGAACAGGAGAGATTATTGCCTGAGGTCACAAAGCAAGTTTTCTTTCCCTAAGAAACAAGTGCCTGAGTTGGTATTTGCTGCTAAGTCACTTCAGTCGTGTCCGACTCTGTGCGACCTGTATTTGAAGAGTATAAAATGAGGTGGCATGTTGTCAGACTTTTAGTTTCTTTTGGAGCAGACTGATATCTTTTAAAATTGTTTTTCTAACCTACAGATCTATTCTAGAAAGCTATTATGTAATGATGGGTGTTTACTTCATTTAGTTATTCAAATTTCATTTCTAATTGCTCCATATGTTATAGGGTCAGAATCAGGAGAGCGATATCTTTTTGAGTTATTTTGGTAGAACCTGTGAGAAGAAGTGTTTTAACAGGTGAGCCTTACACTCCTCTAGTCTGTTTCACAATTGTTTGCCACACGATTGTGAGTGCGTGTGTGCATGCTCAGTCGCTGGAGTCGTGTCTGACTCCTTGCAGCCCCATGGACTGCAGCCCACCAGGCTCCTTTGGCCATGGAATTCTCCAGGCAAGAACACTGGAGTGGGGGTTGCCATGCCCACTTCCAAGGGATCTTCCTGATGCACAGATCGAACCCACATCTCCTGCATACCAGCCAGAAACTTGGATATCTTTGCACGTAAGCTTATAAAACAGCTCGTCTGGTGATACCCTATGTTCAGAAAGTAGCGTGTGGTTTCCTTTCCTTACTTTAAGGTATTAGTTCTGTATCCTTTAGATGGAAGTACATAAGTAAAGAGATGAGTACTTCACTAGAAATCAACCCAGTATGGAACGATTAGGTCTGTACACAAAGAAGTCAGTCACAAAGATCACATATTGAATGATTTTATATGAGATGTCTGGAATAGGCAAATCCGTAGAAACAGGTACTAGGATAATGGTTAGTTACCAGGGGCTGGGGCAATGCGGAGCGGTGGTTTAATGGGCACAGACTCTCTTCCTGGGGTGACCCTTACTGAGGCATGAGTTTTGGTACTTCTCTATTTTGATATTTGTCATTTCTGTCATGATTAACTAAATCGATCTCAGAATCCACTGAAACTGCCTGCAGTGATTGAGTGAATCCACATTAGGGATTATTTATATATAGTTGGCGATTCAGAATCCAGCTTCCAATCACTGGTGCTAATTTATTTTTATGTAATAGAGATGTCTGCCCCTTCACTATGGAGTTTCTTTCATAAACTCACTTTTTGCTTCTTGGAAGAGTATAAAATGTGTAGCAAATGCCATCTTGCTTATTGTAGCTGTTTTTTCTAGAGTGCTTATGGAGAAGTGTTTCTTTTTCAGTTGTGAAGAAGAATGAGCGATAGAGCAAGTTACTTTGTGGCCTTTATACTGGCTGCTCAGTCCTTTTAGACTGAATTGCTGGCTCTCAAACTGTGAATATTGTAGATGAGGTGTTAGGTATATGTTCTTAAGATTGTGGTGATTTCATTTCTACTTTTTGGATAGAAGGACCATATCTTAAGACTTTTTATATGTAAGTGTACTGCTTGATGAATTTTCAGAAACAACACACTTGTGTAACCAGCATTCTTTCCCTTTCTGGTCACACCCTTCAGTTCAGTTCAGTTCAGCTGCTCAGTCATGTCCGACTCTTTGCGACCCCATGGACTGCAGCACGCCAGGCCTCCCTGTCCATCACCAACTCCCGGAGTTTACTCAGAGTCATGTCCATTGAGTCGGTGATGCCATCCAGCCATCTCATCCTCTGTCATCCCCTTCTCCTCCTGCCCCCAATCCCTCCCAGCATCCGGGTCTTTTCAAATGAGTCAGTTCTTTGCATTGGGTAGCCAAAGGATTGGAGTTTCAGCTTCAACATCAGTCCTTCGAATGAATATTCAGGATTGATTTCCTAACTGGTTGGACCTCCTTGCAGTCCAAGGGACTCTCAAGAGTCTTCTCCAACACCACAGTTCAAAAGCAACAATTCTTTGGCACTCAGCTTTCTTTATAATCCAACTCTCACATCCATACATGACTACTGGAAAAACCATAGCCTTGAGTAGTTGGACCTGTGTTGGCAAAGTAATGTCTCTGCTTTTTAATATGCTCTCTGGGTTGGCCATAGCTTTTCTTCCAAGGAGCAAGTGTCTTTTAATTTCATGGCTGCAGTCACCATCTGCAGTGATATTGGAGCCCCAGAAAATGAAATCTGATACTGTTTCCACATTCTCCCCACCTGTTTGCCATGAAGTGATAGGACCAGATGCTGTGATCGTTTTTTGAATGTTGAGTTTTAAGCCAGCTTTTTCACTCTCCACTTTCACCTTCACAGAGATGTGAGAGTTCCCTCTTCACTTTCAGCCATTAAAGTATCATCAGTATATCTTAAGTAGTTATTTCTCCTGGCTGTCTTGATTCCAGCTTGTGATTAATCTGGTCTGGCATTTTGTATGATGTACTTTGTATGTAAATTAAATAAGCAGGGTGACGATATACAGCCTTGATGTACTCCTTTCCCAATTTTGAACCAGTCCATTGTTCTTTTGTTTAGTATCTGCTAAAACCTTTTCTCCATTTCTTTAAGTTGTCTGTCTTCTTTTTTAAACAGATTTATTGAGCTTATAACTTACATACCATTAAAATCATGTTTTAAACTTTACAGTACAGTGGTTGTTTAGTATATTCACAAAGTTGTGCAGCCTCACAGAGTTGTGCAGCCATCATTAGTGTCTTCACTCAGAACCTTTTTCTCACCCCAGGAAGAAACTGCATACCCATTAGCAGCTGCTCTCTGTCCCCACTGCTCCCATCCCCTGGTCTCTAGTAATTGCCTTTCTGTGGATTTGCCTATTCTGGACATTTCTTATAAATGGAATTACATGTTATATGGTCTTCGTGACTAGCTTCGTCCACTTAGTGCAGTGTTTTCAAGGTTCACTCATGTCTTAGCATGTGTTAATAACTTAATTTCTTTTTATTGCCAAATAATATTCCATTCTGTAAGTGTACCACATTTAGTTTATTCAGTCTTCAGTTGAAGGACATTTGGCTTATTGCTTTCTGGCTATTATGAATAGCACAGATATGAAATTTGTGTGCAGGTTTTTACATAGACATGCTTATTTCTCCTGGTTGTATATGCAGAAATGAAATTGCTAGGTCATGCAGTGACTCTATTTAACGTTTTGAGGATCTGCAAAGCTGTTTCCCACAGAGGCTGCACCATTTTACATTTCCACCATCCGTGTATGAGGATTCTAGTTTCTCAACATCCTCACCAATCCTTGTTGTCTTTTTCCTTCAGCAGTTTTAGTGAATGTGATATGGTGTCTCATTGTGGTTTCACTCTTCCTTTTTGATTTGCAGTAGTTTTGGATTCGTTCTAAATGCAATTCCTTTGGTGAGTACATAGCGTATCTTTTCACTCTCTTAATTGTGCCTTTGATGAGCAGAAGTTCATAGTTTCAGTAAAGTTTGTCAAGTTTAAAAAAAAAAAATTACAGTTAGCTTTTTGTGTTTGAGTTAAGAAGTCTTCATACTTGATGATCCAAAAGATGTTCTCTTGTTTTTCTCTAAAAGCTTCTTTGTTTTACCTTTTATGTTTAGATCTGCTATCCATACGGAACTGAGTTTTGAGAGACAACATTAAAAAAATGATTTGTCTCCTCTTCTTAGCTAACTAATGTTCTGTCTTTTCCTCTTTTTTTANTGCCAAATAATATTCCATTCTGTAAGTGTACCACATTTAGTTTATTCAGTCTTCAGTTGAAGGACATTTGGCTTATTGCTTTCTGGCTATTATGAATAGCACAGATATGAAATTTGTGTGCAGGTTTTTACATAGACATGCTTATTTCTCCTGGTTGTATATGCAGAAATGAAATTGCTAGGTCATGCAGTGACTCTATTTAACGTTTTGAGGATCTGCAAAGCTGTTTCCCACAGAGGCTGCACCATTTTACATTTCCACCATCCGTGTATGAGGATTCTAGTTTCTCAACATCCTCACCAATCCTTGTTGTCTTTTTCCTTCAGCAGTTTTAGTGAATGTGATATGGTGTCTCATTGTGGTTTCACTCTTCCTTTTTGATTTGCAGTAGTTTTGGATTCGTTCTAAATGCAATTCCTTTGGTGAGTACATAGCGTATCTTTTCACTCTCTTAATTGTGCCTTTGATGAGCAGAAGTTCATAGTTTCAGTAAAGTTTGTCAAGTTTAAAAAAAAAAAATTACAGTTAGCTTTTTGTGTTTGAGTTAAGAAGTCTTCATACTTGATGATCCAAAAGATGTTCTCTTGTTTTTCTCTAAAAGCTTCTTTGTTTTACCTTTTATGTTTAGATCTGCTATCCATACGGAACTGAGTTTTGAGAGACAACATTAAAAAAATGATTTGTCTCTTCTTCTTAGCTAACTAATGTTCTGTCTTTTCCTCTTTTTTTATTTAAAGGAGTGAGAATTAATACATAGCCAGAAAAATAATGCAGTGTCCAGGAATTAATAGCTTATAAAAATTTGCCCTCAGGTGGTGGTTTGTGGAGGTAGGAAGTTGAACTTAGATTTCTATGACTCTTACCATACGTCAGAGACTTCACTAGGCATTTCATGAAGTTAAACTCATTCAATCTCTACAGTGTTCTTCTAAAGTAGATGGTTTTATCTCTTCCTGGCAAATGAGAAAATTGAGACACAGGATGGTAAACTTTTCCCAGCTCAAAAAGCTATTAAGTAGGCAAACCATGATTCAAAATCAAGAGGGTTTTGCTCTAAAACTCTTTTATCTTTTCACTGTACATTTGTTCAGAGTCATGTAAAATCTTAATAAACTTTCAGATTTAATTTATCCATTTTAAACTTCCATGATATTTGGCCCATGGTATTTAGCCCATGAGGCCAGGTATATGTATTTTTTCTTTTGTAATTAAGATGGTTCAGGAAGCTGGTGATGAGTCAACAGTCAAGAGATCTCTCGTAGGGGGTAAGGTAGTGGAGTGATAATCTTATGCTTGAGAGATTAGATGCCTGAAAGATTCTCATCAGTGGATAATATTGCTGGAGAAACTTGCCTGTGTGGATGTTTAATTTGCGGTGTTGTAGAGTTTATTTTCCATGCTATAAAATGTAGGAAGTTCTATTTTAAAGTATTAGGGTCAAAGAGAGCATTTTCTAGGGCTCCCTCTGCTGGCTTCCTTGCCATAGTTAATTAAGATACCTCATTGCCAGAGTTGTACTGATACTAACAATGTAAATAATAAATTTAGGAAAGAAATTAATTCAAGGTCCATGAGAAACAGATTGATGTTTGTCGCAGATGAAAATGAAAAATAAAGGATTATCTTGGTTTATTTATGTTGGAATCCAAATTTAGCTATTGAATCTTTTGAATTCTGGGGAAGAATAATCCTAATGGTATTGGAGACTTTCCATTTCAAACAGATAGTGGTAAAACTTGATACTTGGAGGGTGGAATGATAAGAATCAGTGTGTGGGGTCACCTTTCTAGGCTGATGACATTACAAAGATATTGGTAAAGGTAAACTGTTGGCAGCCTCAGTGGAGAAGTCTGAAATTGATCAATGGACTATTTGGTTTCTTAAAAAAAAAAGTAATTTGAGAACATTCTGAATCAGAGAATTATTTGATTAGATGTGGACCCAATTACATGAGAAATTCCTCTCTGAGGGGGCTTCTAGGGTCTGCAGTAGCTGTCTTCTTTTCACACCTCAGGCATTTCACACCTAACTGACAGGAAGCTAACAGAGAGGCATTTTACACCTAGAGGACCGTGACCTTTTGCAAGCTAGCTGTGACTCAACCTCTCCGTTCTTATAGCAGCTATGGGCAGCCACCCTTTTCCTTTTTGAGTTGCCATTTAAGGAGAAATCTGTGTGCCATTTTGGGTTCTAGACATTTTGCTTGGTAATATATGGAATATAAAATAGGCCCCATTTAAGAAAAGGGTATAAAGAAAATAAGCAAGTATGTACTGATTATTAGAACCAACACCTTTAAATAATAAATCCTTTTGATATTTAACTTGTTTAATTTATAAAAATGGTTTTAGTTCCACATTTGCAGGAAATTTTACATAAAGCAAGATCAGTTTTAGTAAGTTAAACATTGAGCCACTTTTATAACAAAGTATTCCTTCCTATGACAAATGAAGAAAATCTAGTTTTTACTTCTTTGGAGGCAATAATAGTATAATTTGGCTTTAAATGAATAAAAGATAGCATTAATCCAGAAATCACGAATGTATCATCAGTTCAAGATTAAGTCTCATTTGTGAAGTCTGGTATTAGAAGGACATCTTCTGGGAACATCTTGGGTTCTGTTTTGAAAGTATTCAAATGATTTGTTACCGTGTGAGTAGCTGCAGATTTGCCATTACTAGCTCCTGATATTTGTGTTATTGCAAATTTAGCAAGTTTAATAGTTTATTTTAATGCATTTCAAATTTGAGATGCTAAACATTTGAGTTGGTGAAAAGCTAGGTAAATCTTAATCTTCCAAGTAAAATCTTCTGTAAGTCTAGCTCTGTTCTTTCTTTCCATCCTTCTTACTGGACTAATGGTTAATAAGAGATACTTTTGAGTTTCATCCCTACCGTTTCCCTACTTTGAGACCATAGGCAAGTTATAAATGGTTTCTTCACCTGTAAAATAAAATAATTGCAAAAATCCATTATTCTAACATTTTATTTGGATCTTGGAGACACCCTTTAGTATCTGATGAAAGCCTGAAAACTGCTGATTCACACAAAATGTTGCACAGAGTTTATTTCTGTCCCCTCCACCTGTTGTCTCTAGCTAGCTACATTATCTTCATTTTTCATACTTCTTCTGGGTTTTTACTCATATTGTTCTTTCAGCTTTCAGGTGTTTTTTTCTCATCCCCCTTATCCTTCCTTAGTTCTACTTTCCTTTTAAAGCACAATTCAAATGTCATTTTTTTCCCTAGGAAACTTCTTCACTCAGATTTAATCTTGCCCTTAGAACTTTGTGTCTGTAACTCAACCTGTTGCTTTCATATCATAGTTACTAGAGGTCTGTGTGTCCTCCATCTCCCCCTCTTCTTGCCTGTTACTCAGCAGATTATAGTGTTTTCCTAACAGCAGCTGTGTTCCTACATGAGTTTTGTAACCAAATGGTGCCTTGCTAGTAGTAGTAATGGGATAAATAGAATAAATTAATTTGAATTTGCCACTTAGTTGTAATGATTAACTGTCTGCTATGTCATGTGCTAAATGCTGGGAGGATTGTCTCCTCCCACCCCCTAAAAAGTGGAAAGTAGTGTGAAATAGCACCAAAGGGAAAACCTCATATATGAGATGAATTTAAAGAATGAGTAGAATTTAGGGAGCTGCAAGGGCATTATCTGGAAGATAAGAGAAATGAGAAAACCAGTGAGTACCTATATTTCCTCATAAATGAGATTAATCTGTTTTGACTGAAGTGATAGGTATTAAACTTGAGCTTTTAATTCATAATTAAGCTTTGTATTTTTCATTTTTGCTTTCACAGGTACAAGAAAATTCCCCAGGACATAGAGCTGGACTGGAGCCATTCTTTGATTTTATTGTTTCTATTAATGGTTCAAGATTAGTAAGTTCGGCTTTTTGTAGTTTTACCTATGATATTTTGTCATCTTTTGAAAATGGAGTTTTTCAGATTATCTGAGATGGATATTTATTTATTCATTAGTTACAAACATTACATAGAGTATGATAACAATAAAATAACCATGTGTTAGTAAATATGAGAATGTAAAATATATTGATAGAATACTACACCTCACACTCCAGTGATTAGTTTGGCGGGGGGAGAAAGACACTGGAGACTTTGACTTTGTATATTAAATATTTATTTATTTTTTAAGCAGAAAGATGTGACTTTGTTGCTTTTTCAAAAAATGTCAGACTTTGGTAGGTTATTGACAAATGATTTAGTAAAGACTCATTCTCAGATAACTTGCCGATTTTCTTATCACTCAGTTCCCTCATATAGAAATAGTGTTATAAAACTAGACAGAGATGTGTTCCAAAAGTGCAGACTTAAAACCAGTTTTTAAAAGTTGCTTTAGTTTACATGTAGTAAAGTCCAGTAGGACGGAAACTGTATTATAATTTCAGTAAATTCTTGTGACAATGGCTGTTTGGTTGGTTTTTCACGACAGTCTAAGTTTTGGTTCGTTACTTACTGACATCTCTTAACATAATGGCCTTTATTCATTTACATAATGAAATATTTAACATTACTATTTCCTACCAGTTTTTACTAAGTGTATATGTGAGGAGTAAAGTCCAAAGTTAAACTTTAACTCCAGCAATGTTTTAGATTTTAAAATCAGTCACTCCAACTCTGTTAGGTATGTTTTCTTGTGGAGTAATTAGAGTTTTTTATCGTTGAAGCCCTGGATCATTTCAAATAATGCTGGGTTGCAAATTCTATAATTCCATAGCTGGCTATTAGAAAAAAGTCAGAAGCTGTTGCTAATGTTACTGAACACAAGTTTGTGTGCCTGACACACAGTGAGGCCAAACAGTACTGAAATGTTAAGAGTTTATAGCAAAGAAAGGTTTATTTTAGGACCAAGCAAGGAAAACTGGTGGTTCCTGCTTAGAAAAACCCTGACTCCCTGAAGGGTTTCAGCAAAGCGTTTTTNAAAAGTCAGAAGCTGTTGCTAATGTTACTGAACACAAGTTTGTGTGCCTGACACACAGTGAGGCCAAACAGTACTGAAATGTTAAGAGTTTATAGCAAAGAAAGGTTTATTTTAGGACCAAGCAAGGAAAACTGGTGGTTCCTGCTTAGAAAAACTCTGACTCCCTGAAGGGTTTCAGCAAAGCGTTTTTGAAGTCAAGGTGAGGGAGGGGTATCCCAGGGTTGTGATCAACTCATGCACAGCTCCCTGATTGGTTGGCGGTGATCAGTCCTTAGGCATCAGAAGGTCTGTGGCTACCTGCTTATAATCTTCAAGTAGTTATTTCTTGCTTTTGGTGGTAGTTTTTAGCATCTGAAAACTTAGGAAATATGCATGAGATACTATAATCTGGGTACTTGAGAGAGGAGCCACAGCAGAGGATAGGGAGGAAGGCCTGTCCCCAGAGGTCTTGCAGAGTCCTACTTGGTTACACTAACATAAGTTCCTAATTTCTTGACATTTTTTGACTTTGAGGAGTATTTGAGTGTTAATGAAACCTCCACTTATTGAATATTTTATTTACATTAGTTATTAATATTTCTCCAACAGGGCCATAGGATGCTTAAGCTAATTAGCATTAGATTTTTGTTTATTAAGAAAAATTTCTATGTTTACAGAATAAAGACAATGATACTCTTAAGGATCTACTGAAAGCAAATGTTGAAAAACCTGTAAAGATGCTTATCTACAGTAGTAAAACACTGGAGCTGCGAGAGACCTCAGTTACACCAAGCAACATGTGGGGTGGCCAGGGCTTGTTGGGAGTCAGCATTCGTTTCTGCAGCTTTGATGGGGCAAATGAAAACGTTTGGCATGTGTTGGTAGGTATCAACTGTGAACTGTTAGCAGTTTAAGAAACAGTGTAGAAAGATGTTTTAATAGTGGTTGTTTCCAATTTGGGAGACTGTAGAGCTGTTATTATTAGGCTACTTTTAGTTTCTGAAAAATCAAAATTGCTTTTAAAATATGTATTAATAAAAAGGAAAAACAGCTTGAGAAAGAAAAGCAAATATGATGCCTAAAATTTTTTTCTAATGATTTATCTATTAGAAGAAGTTAAAGCAAATAGCTGCAGAAATATTTTAAATATTTATAAAAATATTGTTGGGTCTTTTTATGTTTGGGAAATTTAAATAGGTGTATCCTATAGCTTCTGATCTGACATTGTCTCTAATAAGACAAATATAGGAGAATTTAAATTACTCTAATGAAGGACTGAACTGTACAGTTTGGAAGATTATTTTATATACAGTAATTTAATGGGGAAGCTTCACTGGTGGCTCAGCAATAAAGAACCCTCCTGCCAATGCCGGGGACATGGGTTCAGTCCCTGGGTCAGACATATCCCCTGGAAGAGGAAATGGCAACCCACTCCAGTATTCATGCCTAGCAAATCTCATGGACAAAGGAGCCTGTCCAGCTACAGTCCTTGGGGTCCCGACAAGACCTAGTGACTAAACAATAACAACAGTTTGATTGTATCATCCTAGGAAGTGGAATCAAATTCTCCTGCAGCACTGGCTGGTCTTAGACCTCACAGTGATTATATCATTGGAGCAGATACAGTCATGAATGAGGTAATTAATTTATTAATACTAAAAATAATTTAACATTTTCTCAGTAATGTATAAATTCAAGTATATTTGCATACTTTACATTCAGAGTTGAAATTTAGGTCTTTGCTAATCAAGATAGCTTGTGCTCCAGGGTATTAAACAGAAATATAGAAGATATCTTTTGTACCTCAAGATTAAATCAAATCCTCATTTTGAGTATTGATTTCATTTTCTCTCTTTCTAAGGTAGCAAAATTGGCTTAGCTATATGAGTTGGACCCTTTTCCTTGTCTGTTAGCTAGTGGAAATATGCATTACTCAATTACAAATGACATGAAAAAAAGGTACCCAGATAACCAGCTCTTAATAATAGGAAGAAAGCAGAATATGTTGAATTTGGGTGTAGAAAACTTTTACTCAATTGCTGATTAGGTCTTACAGAACTGAACATGAGGCCTTGCGTTGTATAGGTAGGTATTAATATGATTTAAGAAATGCTTTTTATGCCTAGGGGCAGGGCCCGGGATCTGGTTTTTGTGTGTGTTTTCTTGTTGTTGTTCTTTTAGGATGTTTTTTGTTTGTTTTAGATATTTACTAGGTTTGATATCTACTATTTGAGGCCTATTTTTCAAAAGTTCAGTAACAAACATTTTTCTTCTATAATGCTTTTGCAGTCTGAGGATCTATTCAGCCTTATTGAAACACATGAAGCAAAACCATTGAAACTTTATGTGTATAATACAGACACTGATAACTGTCGAGAAGTGATTATTACACCAAATTCTGCATGGGGTGGAGAAGGCAGGTAAGGTCACTTTTTAGATTAAGCTTAAATTTACCAGTCAGATATGTTGTAAGCATTGTTTTTAGTTTGAAACAAGTTACTGGTTTATAGTAAAACTTCTCGAGAAAAGGAAAGAGCCAACCTAGAATGTTGACTCCAATCATTCATTTTTTTTAAGCACAATTTAGTGAATATGGTACACAAACTCTAGTCCTTTTTTTTTTTTTTTTTTAACTGATCTAAGCACAGAATGAGAAAGACTAGAGATCTCACAAGAAAATTAGAGATGCCAAGGGAACATTTCATGCAAAGATGGGNAGGCTGTGTTTTTCCAGTAGTCATATATGGATGTGAGAGTTGGACTGTGAAGAAAGCTGAGTGCCGAAGAATTGATGCTTTTAAATTGTGGTGTTGAAGAATACTCTTGAGAGTCCCCTGGACTGCAAGGAGATCCAACCAGCTAAAGCCATTTTCAGCAGTTTCAGCTAACTCCAATACTTTGGCCACTCATACAAAGAGTTGACTCATTGGAAAAGACCCTGATGCTGGGAGGGATTGGGGACAAGAGAAGGGGACAACAGAGGATGAGATGGCTGGATGGCATCACCGACTCGATGGACATGAGTTTAAGTAAACTCTAGGAGTTGGTGATGGACAGGGAGGCCTGGCATGCTGCGATTCATGGGGTCACAAGGAGTCAAACACAACTGAGTGAGTGAATGGAACTTAACTGAAGCACAAACTAACTTTTTTGGTTTGTTATTTTAGTAAAATAGTTTTCAGTTTTATTTTCCCAGTTCTCCCCTCAGCAGTGGAACAATACAGTATACCTTTCTCTAGCTCCTGGGGAAATTTCTTAGCACTTGGAGGAAACTGTCGGCTTTCAGAAATGAACAGACCAATTTCCACTAAAATTCAGACAGAATTGAAACAACAAAAAGCAGTTTAGAAGAGGGTCAAGCCAAACAGAAAAGCAAACTTTATAAAATCAATTTTCTGGGACTTTTCTTCAAGTCAGTTTCCTAATTTCAGAAAGTCAAAGCACAACATTCCTACTTAATATTATATCTGTAGATCTTTTATTGTTTAAATTATACAAATTTTTCATTTTTTCAAAAGTTCTTAGAACCTTTTTAAATTTGAGAAGTTGTTGAGCGTAAGCTAGTTTTATAAGAAAGGCTAGTATTTGGAAACTTCTCCCAATGTTTTGTAAAAGATCTAGCACTTGCCAGGTAAAGGATGACCTTAGTTGATGCAGACAGAGAAGGCCTCTGTTACTCACAATACCCTAACCCACAAACCTGAGATTCTCCAGCTGAATGTATGCTGCCACCAGAATCCTAACTTACTGCAATTTAAGAAAATGGGATAGAGAATCTGGCCTGTCTGGGGCCCGTACTTGATCAAGTTATGGTGTTCCAATGTCCAGGTTTGTCAGAAAGGTGATCTTCTCAAGGTATTCAAAATTGATTTCATTCTAGAGGGACTGTATCATATAAACTAAATTTGCAAATAAATTTCTGTATTCATTAGAATTGTAGATTTTCAGTTTACATTAGAAAAATGCCTCCTCTCCAGTTAGAATTCTTTGATCCCATTACTACTTCCACCTTGCTTGGTGTGCATGAAATGATGGTCTAAGGAAGAGGTTCTAGATGAAGTTTAACAACAAAGAACATCACTAGTTTGTTTATTTTTAATTATGCTGACTAAATACTGCTACATGCTTGTTCTTGGCACCTTTCTTTTTTAGACTAGCAGTTTCTCTTTTTCTGTGGAAGACTTTTCCTTTTGACGTGATTTTGTGCCGTTGATCAGCTGTTGCTTTAGACAGGCCCATATACACCACCTTCTTGAGTCTGCCCCCATTGGTATATGTGTACCTCTGGTTTTCATTCCTTCCTCAGAGGCTGACCATGTTGCATTCACTACAGCCGAGAATTTTTCTTAGTTTCATTCTTGGGCTGTCTTAAAGTTTTGGAGGACCTCCCTCTTGCCTCAAGTGCCTTCTCTACCACCACTTAGTTCTTTTGATTAATAAGTAAATTTTAAATGCATTTTAAATGTTTTTAAATGCATCTGCCTCCGAAAGGCTTTTATTGATCAGTATATCTCATCTCTCTCTCTTTGAAATCAGTCTGAGATCGAGTTGAGTAAAAATTGCAGCTTGATGGTATAAGGGAGAAAAAGTGAGGAAACAAGTAATTTTGTAATGTGAAGCACTGTTATGGAATCAGATTCAGATAAGAAACTGCTTTCTCTCTCAGCTTTTGGTGATGGTGGTAGTAGCCATGGAAATAATAGGTGCCTTAATGGAATAGGCACAGAGGTATCTCTTACATGTCCTACTCAGAACCGGTACTTTGGGACATATAAGCAATTGTGATGGAAACATAAGTTGAAACCTGGTTGTGAAGAGTCTTAAATAGAGACTTAGAAAGGAAGAACTAATTGGCAGTTTCATCCATATTCTACTGAAGGGACATAGCCATTTTGGTTTTTTCTGTCACTTCTAAGGTTTGCAGTCCTGAGCAAGATGGGTAGATTGGCCTGGCTCTGGCCATGAGACATGCCTAATTTGGGGCAGGATGGGCCCCCTGATTGACGACGGTCCCACCAGCATTGCACACAGTGACTGGGGAGGAGTTCCCCAAAGGGAAAAGGGAAGCAAGAATGGAGGAAGTCAGCAGACTGGAAAGAAGCACTGTGATTGTATCTAGTTAGAAAAATGTCACTGGTGGCATTAGGATGCCGAATTAGAAGAAATTTGGATTCATTTGGATTGATACGCGTTGGTTCTGAACCACACATCTATGGGATGTGTGAATATCATTAGCATGCAAAAGTGTTTGGAACTCTTGAGTAGAAAGACTGTCATTCATTCAGCAAATAATCACTAAGTGTCTGCCATGTTCCAGGAACCATTAAGGCAGTAAACATAACAAGGTCTCTGCCCCCTTAACATTTTATTGGGGGAGACGGAAAATAAATATACAGTGTGTTGGATAGAGATAAATACTTGAAGGGAAATAAAGGAGAGTAAAGTTAGTGTCAGTGATAGAGGGAAGCGTACTTTTCATAAAGGGTGGTCAGACAAGACCTCTGATAAGGGACAGCATTTAAAAGAATGGAGATGTGCTTTTCTGTTTCAAAACCTCAAAGAAACATAAGCTGTGATTGGTAACAGTAACTTTAAGAAAAAATTATTTTTGCAGCCTAGGATGTGGCATTGGATATGGTTATTTGCATCGAATACCTACACGCCCATTTGAAGAAGGAAAGAAAATTTCTCTTCCAGGACAGATGACTGGTACACCGATTACTCCTCTTAAAGATGGGTTTACGGAGGTAAGGTAACTTTACTGCCTGATTATGTCATAACTTTCCACCGAGATGAGTTGATGTGTGTGGTGATAGCACTTACTGAAACTGGGCAGATGAGTTAAATACGGACGTGTAGGATTTGAAGTTCTTGTAGGATACCTAGATGGGTAACCTCTGATTCTAGATTTCAGGAAAGAGGGCAGGGCTAGAGATACAGATTTGGGAATCATCAACATAGGGTAATTTACCCAATGGACATTGATTTAAAAAAAAAACAATGGGTTGGGCTTGGGTGGGTTAGAGGAACAAGGCTGGAATCTTGACCGTTCATAGTATTTAAATGGACAGGCAGAGATGGGAGATTTAGGTGGTCCGGAGACCCCCTAAAGGGAAAAAGCAGAGCGTCAGGAAAGCGGGTACAGGCAGCTATGTGAGGAACTACAGAGGAGTTGGGTGAGGAGGAGTGAAAAAACATGTCCTGGGCTGGAGCAGGGACGCAGATGCCAACTGACTGGAGAGAGGGGGTGACTGGTGCGGGTTAAGGTGACAGATGGCGCTTAACGATTTCAAGGAACCTGATTGAGAAAGCAAGGAGAGCTAGGGGTATGGGAGCAATTACATGATAAACGTGAGGCTGTTTAAGGAGTATGAGAGGTATTTGTACAGGCTTAGGAGCTTTTAAAATGTTTCCTGTGCAGGCCTTACAGGACGGTTAACTCCTGCCTGCATGACTAAATAGAAACCAAACAATCAGAAAGAAAATGCTGCGGTTGTAAAGAAAGGGCTGCTGTCATTTTATGGTTTATGGTTTGGCCATCCCTACTTCTAGAGGAAGTGAAGAGGAGCTGTGGAAATGTGTAACCTCTCCTCACCCCACCCATTGGCTCAAGGCCAGAGCCAGTGTCGTTCCATATTCAGACTCCTGCTATCATATATGCTGCCCCAGTCAGCACTCTCTGCCCCGTAAAGCTCTACGGGCAGTCAGAAAACCAGATGGTGGGTGAAATGGCAGCTGGGGAGAAGGGCCATAATGCAGGTCAGGTCTAAAAGTGCTGGAGGACACTGGAGCTGGAGGAAGATGGAAGATTCAGGGATGAAATCTGAAAATCACCCATCCGCCCATTTGTAGAGTCCATACAGACTTATTCATACCCCTACCCCACTCCCGAAGGTAGAGATCTAGTTCCCACACACATTCATTGATGAGAAAAGATAAGGGGCACTCATGATGTTAAGACATCATAAGAAATTTCTAAGGAATCTCTCATGGTATTAAGACTTCAGCTGACTTCTTCCATGAACAGTGAAAATTAAAAACAAAAATCTGGCTGAGAAATCAGAGAAGAGGAAAAAAGTGGTGTTTTAAGGATTGAGTATAATCATTTTGGCTGGCAAGGAAGGAGAAGAAAGAATCTCCTGGTATCAAAGTGGCCAGAACAGTGTGTGTGACAGGCTAGATGCCCTGTGTTAAGAGAGCAGAAGTGACAGGATGGGGAGATGTCGACAGCGTCACATCCTTGGCACCTTTCAAAATTACGAAGGAGTATCTGAAAGCCAAAGTGCCAGATGAAGGCTTTCCATGGTTTGTACACGATCAAAAAAGTATCTGTAGGACCAGTGAGAGCCAATATGTATATTTTAAGTAAACTTGAGTAACTTTCCTTTTTTCTTTCTATTTTTTGGAAGGTCCAGCTGTCCTCAGTTAATCCCCCGTCTTTGTCACCACCAGGAACTACAGAAATTGAACAGAGTCTGTCTGGACTTTCCATTAGTTCAACTCCGCCAGCTGTCAGCAATGTCCTCAGTACAGGTGTGCAGAAAAGTCTGTTTTGTTTTACATGATACCTTTTCTGTCCCAAGTTGTAGAGTTTAAAAAATTCATTTCCGTGTACTTTGAAAACTGTCAACATGCTCTGCATTGACAGGCCCTGTCTGTGAAAGCTGGTAGGTACTAAATGACCACATGCGTTTAAACCTCTTCTCAGGCAGTGTTAGACTGTGGGCTTCTCTGTGTTCTACCTTTAAATTCAGTTTAATTGCTCTGTTTACTCAACAGATGTTTGCATATCGCTGGCTAGTGTACCCTGGGGATACAGAAGTGAGCAGCTGACCCTTCCTTTCTTCGGGGCCCAGTCTTGCTCAGGGACACGCTCCTGTCTCTTCATTTTCTGTACTCCTTGTTCTACCCACTGTACTCCATTTTTGCATATTTTAGGTTCTTTTCAACAACTTTATTGAGATGTAATTCACATAACATATAATTTACCCATTTCAAAGTGTATAATTTAGTGGGGTTTTGAGTATATTTGCAGAGTTTTGCAGCCATCACCTCAGTTTAGATCATTTCATTACCCCCAAAGAAATCCTGTACCCAGTCACTCTTTTCCCCTGGTCCCCCAAGACCTAGGCACTTACTAATCTACTTTCTCTTTCTAGTCTAAATATTTCATAAAATATGTGTGGTCGTCTGTGACCTTTCTCTGTGGCTTCTTTTACCTTGAATAGTGTTCTGTTTTCCAAGTTCATTGATGTCATACCATATGTTAATACTTTATCTTTTTATGTTTAAATAATGTTCCATTGCGTGGGTATGCCACATTTTGTTGATGGACATTTGGGTGGTTTCTACTTTTTGGCTATTATTGAATAATGTGGCTATGAACATTTGTGTACAAGTTTTTGCATAGACATGTGTTTTCATTTTTCTTGATTATATACCCAGAAATTAGAATTGCTTGGTCACATGATACAGTTCTTAACTTGGTATGTTGACATAGCTTATTTTTCCCTTTCCTTTTGTTAAATATCTTCATCATACCAAGAGTATATTGTATACCCAATCAGTGTTGAATAACTGGATAAAATACTGCCATGGTTTCATTTTATTTTATTAGTAACCTTTTATTCTTGAGCTCTCTTTTTTAATGTTTGTACTCCAGATCTGCTCATATTCCACTTTGTTATGGAATGGACTTAAAACAACCCATCGCAATGCAGTTAAGGTCAACAGTATGGTCCCTAGAGTTTGTACCCTAGGTTGAAATCTCAGGTCTTTTCAGAGTCTTTGTTTTCCAAGATAAGTTTGAAATTTTTAGTTTTTATAAAAAATTAAAAATTTGAAACATACTCAAAAATAGGTGAATGTTAATAAATACAGATATTCATTTGTGTAAAGAGAAGTACAACAGACCCCCCCCACCATCTAGCTTCACCAGTTATCAGTATAATGACATTCATCCCTACCCCCTACTCTTTGCTGAGTTTTTTTCCCAGCTTTATCAAGGTATAATTTGTGTACTATAAAATTTATGTACTGAAAGTATAGAATTCAGTGATTTTTAGTAAATTTATGGAGTTGTACAGTTATCACCAGTCTAGTTTTAGAATATTTCCTAAATGAAATTAAATATTAATATCATGAGTATCAAGTCATAGGTATATTTGGAAGAGATTTTAAAGTTTATTTCATCAAGTAATGTTTGAGGCCTTTTGGTGAGATTGAGTTTTTTTTACTTATATCCTATCAGATATAAGAAGTGGTCCTTTAGTTTATTCTTGAATAGACTTCCCAAGGCGGCAACCCAGTCTGTGTCTGATGGCTCTCACCTGGCTTTACAGTGAGAGTTCCAGTGCATCTGAGAGCTCTTCTGGCTTTAGGCAATAGCTGATGTCTCTTCACGTTGCAGTTCCTATTTTAAATCTTCCCTCACACATGACAGTTATACTTGTGTTGTCTTATAAGCACATGCACTGAGGTCCCTGGTCTTATTACACTGTAGAGAAATGGGCTATTGAATAGTAAAAGAGGTATCAATAAATCAGAAATTCCTAAAGGAGATTGAAAGAAATCAGCATTTTCACTTTGAGTAAGTAAATTTAACAGTATGACATGAGAAACCACTTTTTGTTAGGTATTTATTTTTCAATCTTTGCTTTGATTATATTGCTGGAAAGTAGCCCAAACAGCCGTCTATGGGGTCGCACAGGGTCGAACACGACTGAAGTGACTTAGCAGCAGCAGCAGCAGCCCAAACAGTAACTGTAGAAACATAAAAGTATGTGTTTTTTTTTTTAAAAAAAAAAAAAAAAACTTCACTGTGGATTTGAAAAATTTGGATTTTCAGTAAATGAGTATATCATTTTGAAATGGCATTAATCGATATGACCCCCTCATACTTCCTATCTCCCTTTCTTTTTTCTGCACCTCATCAGAATGTAAATTTCCTGAGGGTAGTGATTTTTATTTTCTTCATTCTGTAAGTTCCTCGGTGCTTAGAATGATGTCTTGACATATAGCAGGTGCCCACCCTGCCGCCAAACTTGAAAGACTAAACATATCAACCAACCATCCAACACCTTTGAGAATCAAATAAAACAGAGAACTCTCTTCTGATTTTTCATGCCTCCAGTTTCTGCAGAAAAGTAAATATGTGACTAAATAAATTTATAAAACTGTCTGAAAATAGTTGCGTCATACTTTTAGGCACATTTCACTTTGGCTTTAAGCAGATCTCTGTAAGACAAAATCAAAATCCACGTGCAGTATTACTGTTGTTTGGATATCAGTGAAACTTCCACTTGAGTAGCTGGTAAGCGTTAATAGATAACCTTTATTAGGTGGTATCCTAAGAGTTACTTGAATGTAAGGAACATAAACTCCTCAAGCTAACATCAGTAAAAATGGAAATGTACTAGACTTCAAAGGCGTGTCACAGAACCAAGGTCAGAAGGAAATGGAGATTCGGGAAGGTCATTCTCCCCATCTCTGGAGGTCCACATGCTCTTGTCTCTTTCAGGCCATCTACATCATTCTCTTTCACAGACCAGCATTCACTGTTTCACGGGGCACATAGCCCCCAGCAGCCCTAGGGTTACATGGCCTTTTAGGTCAGGAGCCCAATAAAGATTGACTGGAATCTTTGTGTCTCATTTCTAAAGTTCCAAAACAGTTTTCCAATCCAGCCCTTTTCAGGGGTGAAACTCATACCTGGTGTTACTTAGCTGGTGTGGGCTTACAGAGCCCCTGCCCCCTTGGCCCATGCTCTACTAACAGCCCTTGCGAAGGGCAGAGGGCAGAGCAGGTGGATGAGCTGTGGAGTGACACATGGAGACCAGCTGACTGAATGAAGTCTCACTGAGGGAAGACCTGACCGTGGTGGGAGGGAAGGGGCTAAGACTGTCCAAGACGGTCTGCTCGTTCTTTACCAACTGAAATGTTTCAAAGGCTGTGCTTTGATTTCAGGTGTACCAACAGTACCATTATTGCCACCACAAGTAAACCAGTCCCTTACATCTGTGCCACCAATTAACCCAGCTACTACATTACCAGGTAAGCTGCAGGAGACATACATGTAATAATAATAGCTTTATTGGTATTTTACATCTTAGAAACAATGAAAAAAATTTATCCCTATGTGGTGACTTTTTACATGTTGTATTCTCATTTTATCTCTGCTATAACTTCATGATAAGTGAGAGCAACTGGCAATGAGTTACAGTCACCAGCTAGTCAGCTGCTGAGCCCGGGGCTCCTTAAGCCTAGCCCACCATCCTCTCTGCCCTCAAGTAGCCTGAGGCCAGAATAAGGAGTGTGTAGATGTTCCATTCCTCAGCACTTCCTTACTTAGGGCATTCTGGTCAGTGCTTAATGAATGCGACATTGTATCCTGGAGACGAGTACTCCTTGCTTGGGTCCTTAGTAACTCTTGAGGTTTTTGTTTATTTCGCTTACTGTTCCCAGTGAAGACCAAGGTCTTTTATCTATAGGTAGGGATCAGATATTATCTCAGTGACCAAGCATAGTTGGCATTCTGAGAGCCTTTAGTTGTATGGCTAAAGATGTTGTTAGACATACTAAGCCATTAACCAGATGTGAGCACACACAGAATGATACAGCAAGTGTGATAAAATGTTAATTTGAGAAATTTGAGTGAAAGATATACATGGGGATTCTTTATTAGCAACTGTGAGTCCGAAATTAAAAAGGGAAAAGGAGGAAAAAAAAAAGGCTGAGAGAGTGTAAACCTCAACCATCAAAGAAAATCAGTCCCTTGATAAATCAGCTTCTTCTCTAAGACACTTAGGCCGGCGTCATTCTTGCCCTGGGTTCAGAGGTTTGTTTTAACCCGTACTCACTTAGCCATCTAATCGCTTAGGTATGGAAAGATGCTTCACTGGGGAGAGATTTTTGTTATTGTTGCTACTGTAGTCATGGTACAAAACTGCCACAGGGTGCATGGACCTCCAGCATTTTCACTTCGGCGTGGGTGGTGTTTCCAGCATGCAAGGGTTTGTCTTTGGCGCTCCATCTTTTGTTCTCCGCCTTTTCTCCAGGTCTGATGCCTTTACCAGCCGGTCTCCCGAGCCTGCCTGTCCTCCCCAATCTCAACCTACCCACCCCGCCTGTTGTGCCAGGCGTCAGCTTGCCAGAACTCGTGAACCCGGGTATGTTGCCCATCTTCCCATAGGACTCTGTCTAATAAAAAGTTTTCTCCAGGAAAGGCAGTCCTTTATTTCAGTCTTTTTCAGGCAAGGGCAAATTCGTCTAACAAACTTTAGCTGCTTCAGATATAAATTAATCTTTTTTATTTAAAAGGGTTGAAAAAGAAGAGGAGGAGAAATGACTTTGTGATGCTCCTCTGCCTGGCTGCCCGTCCCACCCTCTCTCTCCCTCCTGCCCCTGACAGCTCAAGCTCTAAAGGCCACTATAGAATTAAAGAGCAGTGGTGTGGCCTCGCTGAGCTGAGTGGGGTGGGAGGTGTGCAGTTTGCCCCGTGGCAGTGAATGAACTCCCTGTGGTTCTCTCTGTATTTTGGGCAGCTGCCATCCAGGGACTGGTGGTGCCTGTGTTCTGCGTGGCTCAGGCTGGCTTGGCTCGCTGTGCTTGCCTCTTGATAAATATTCTTCATTTCTTAAATTGTGGGATAATTGCTTTATAGAAATATTCATTATTAATGTTTTTATAATAATAACTGCAAGGTTTTAGCTAAAAATAGTTAAGTTCACAGATATTCAAAGTATTTACAGTCAGATTTTATGCACTGATGAAAATGAAGCAGCAGCGTCCCCACAAGTCTGCTCTTCTGGCTGATGATCACCCTCATTAGTTTTAGCTTTGATGCCACACGTCAGGGTTGACTTTTAATTGCTGTTCTCAAGCATTTGGCCCATCGGTGATGTCAGTGAACGATCTTATTACGCCATGGTATACATTGTCATGTTTCTGTTCAGACCATAACAGCCCCTCTTGTGATGCTTATCATCTGTATATACTCATTACTTGTCCTCGTTAATCTATTTTTTGCTTTTTGGCACAATGCGTTAAAAAACAAATGAAGTCAGTAAATTCAGGCTAATGTTCACTGTCTTAGCATTCCCTTTGTCTTTTGGGGGGTACCCCCATATTCTCAGACTTTCGGTTTTGCCCTTTCCACAGGTTGACAGACCAGGCCACAGGTTGCCCGACTGGGCCACAGGTTGCCCAAAACCTGTTTTACAGTCTGCCTGCCTTTTGTTTCTTGAAGATGTAATACTCTTTCCCTTCATTCTGCGTTTTAAAATTCTTAAATCTGCCACGTATATGCAGGTTTATCAATCAGAGGGCTTGAAAAAAGGCTGAGTACTCTGGCTTCAGGCCTGGCCCCAATGCCTCGTATTCCTCTTGTCTGTCCAGAGTGCAGCTGAGAGTCAACCTACAGTTTGCTTGAAGAGCAGAGTTCTGCTCAGCACTCTGTGTGTTGCCTTGCAGGCGGATGGGCTCCTGTCCATCCTGGCTGGGAGAATCATGTCTTCCCCAAGCTGGGCTGAGTCACACGAGGGAACTTTTCCTCTGGCCAGCTGGTCCTGTGGTGAATATTTACCTGTGTCCGAGCCTCCAGCCAAGGATAATCAGAAATGGTGATTTGTGTTGTCGCTCCTCAGCTTCCATTTCCTTAGTGAAATGCAAATGAAAATGACTGTGTGACTGGGACTGTTGCCCTTCTGTGCTGGGTGGATGTGTGATCTCTGCCTTTTTGTCCTAGGTTTGCCACCCCTTCCTTCCCTGCCTCCTCGAAGCTTACCAGGCCTCGCGCCTCTCCCCATGCCGTCCGAGTTCCTCCCGTCATTCCCTCTGGTCCCAGAGGCCTCTCCCGCTGTGGGCTCCGCAGAGCTGCTGTCCTCCGTCCCATCCACCGGCAGCCCACCCTCCGACCCCGTCCCGACCACGGCACGGGCAGACGCCGCCTCCTCACTCACAGTGGATGTGACACCCCCCACTCGCAAGGCCCCGGCCACTGTGGAGGACAGAGTCAGCGACTCCGCCACAGCCAGCCAGAAGCCCATCTCAGCAGTTACGGTTACAGATGCATTTGCCTCTGAGTCACCCTAGCTTTGGACCGGTCTTCAGAATTGGCGTGGTGTGCTTGTTTCACCACAGGAGCGTGTCTGGAAATGCAAACTCTCTTTAATTTCATACTAGTTTGTACCGTTTCTGTAGGCATCCTGTAAATAATTCTAAGGGAAAACTCAGCAAGAGGATGTGGGCTTGTATTCTGCCAAGTGGGAGTACGGCTCACGGGCTGGGGAGGGAAACATCAGGAAGTGCTTGTATTTTAAAACAACCAAAAAGAATTGTAAGGGTGGCTTGCTGCCAGGTTTCCACTGCCGTTCTTGGGGTGTAGCTCTATGGGAAAGGTGGTGACGGGGTGTTCACTAGGCTCCCTGTCCTCCTGCTGCTCCTTCTATACGGAAATGTAATATTTTATGCCTAATACCCACTCGCAACATTTCTTGTATTTTGTAAATCATTTGCAATAATGCAGACCACCTCACTAAGTCGTGGAACAAAAAGATATTTTACTTTTGGTCTCTGTGAGTCACATCTCTATTAAGGTTTACACGAAAAGTCCAACAGAAGATGTTAATTAAAGTTAACACAATGTGCACTATTAATTGAACATCTTTTTATTCAGTCTATACACAGATCTTTGTTTTAGCTCTCAAAAGTACTCAGACAACATTTTATAACTGCTGCTGTTGCTTTATACGTCCACTAAAAAATGGCATTTGAAAAGAAATAAAGGAGATGTTGCACAGTTTTAAACCAGAAGGTGGCGCTTTGTAGCTACTTACAGTATTAAAGCTGTACTGGGAAGCGTAGACAGAGCAGTAAGTCACAGTGCTTCTGCGTCTCTTCTTGTGGTGCATTTAAATCACAGCTCCTGATCACCATGGTGCAGTCCTCAGTCCCCAGTGCATCACAGTGCACTCATGTCATTCCATGCCTGACCTTTGCTTTCTCCTAGATTTTCTAAGAGATGGTAAGTTATGTGGAATTGATTTATTGAATGAAATTAAATGCATATTATATCTCTGCTTCTTAAATAAGGTGAAAGCGATTCATCAGTTACTGACCTGGCACTGGCATGAATGTTGCCGAGGAGCAGCGAGTAGAACAGGGCTGCTAAAACCCACCTGGAAACTAGAGTTATCAGTGACCACCAGTTTTCAGGATAGATCCATCTCCAGGGCCAGGTTTATATTTAAAGTAAATGACAAAAGAAGGCTCCAGCCCAGGTAAAGTTGAGCACGTTATTTCTAAAAGATATTCATGTTTTTTAAAAATGTTAAGGAGCTACCTTAATGGGAAGCAAGTGAGTAATTTTTGAGCTTTAAAGACAAATTTTTTAGCAGTATTTCCAGAGCAGCGATTCTGAAATCTTGTGAGGTCATCTGAGGATGACAGCAGCCTGGGACCATCTGCCCAGAGCAGGGTCTAAAGCACAGAAAACACACGGAGCCCTGGGGGAGGGGGATTCTCAGCCTTCACCTGGAAGGTGAGCACAGACTTGGCCCAGACAGGCTCATCGGGCCTTCCTGCAATGGAAAACACTTACTTTAGATACTCTCTCCTTCCTTCAGCTGTGGTTTTTTTTTTTACACATTGTATTCTATTTCAGGGGCCAGAAGCACAGATGTGAAAGAGAGTGTCACTACCATGAGACCACTCACCGTGACCTAGAGGGGATGGTGTCGGCGGTCAGTCCTCTGGGCACTTGAGGATAGCACTGTACACATTGAGATGAGCCCTCAGTGAGGATGACAGTCGAATCATCTTTGAACCCCTGGGTCACTCAGGGTGCGAGTTCATGCCAGAGGCATGAGGCAGTGGTGGGAGAACAGAGAATGCTGGCTTGAATAGGCTCAGTTATCAGAACAACTCTCGAAATACAGTGGCTTAAGCAAAGTCTTGTCTTCTCTTCCATGGTTGGTTTTGTTGTTGTTCTTTGTTGGGGTGCGTGGTCTTTCTCTAGTTGCAGGGAGTGAGTGGGGTGCTTCTCTCTGGTTGTGGCATGCAAGCGTCTCCTGTTGAGGCACACAGGCTTAGCTGCCCTATGGGATTTTAATTCCCCAACCAGGGATCAAATCCATATCCCCTGCATTGGAAGGTGGGTTCTTAACCACTGGACCACCAGGACCATTGCTCNGTGGGGTGCTTCTCTCTGGTTGTGGCATGCAAGCGTCTCCTGTTGAGGCACACAGGCTTAGCTGCCCTATGGGATTTTAATTCCCCAACCAGGGATCAAATCCATATCCCCTGCATTGGAAGGTGGGTTCTTAACCACTGGACCACCAGGACCATTGCTCTCGCCCAGGTTCAGAGTTGGAGATGGTCAAGCTGAGGCAGGACCGACCTTTGGTAATGTCAGAGACCGCAGCTCCAGTCCTGCAGTGCTGCTTAGCGTGGTTTTCATTTCCACAGTCATCACATGGGCCCAGATGGCAGCCAGAACCCCTGCCATCCCCTCCTCATTCTAGCCAGAAGAAGAGGGCCAGCCCCCTTCTTTAGGGGACAGTTCAGAGGTTTCACGCAGCACCTTGGCTTATATTCTTCAGGCTATTGTGGAGTAACATGGCTGAAAGGCTGAAACGTGAAGGCTGTGCTGCAGGACCTGAGGGGGAAGCAGTGACTAGTAAGGCCCCATGTGCATCCCCCACACAGTGCCACCGTTTGCTGAAGATTCGATGGAGGCACTCTGCCAGGGTGCTGGGCAGGAGCAGGAAGATTTCTGAGAGGACGTGACTTGAACTGCAGGCAGAGGTGGGGCAGAAACCATCTGAGGCTAGAGGAACAGTGAGGGGTAGAGCACACGGGGGCTGGGCCCTGAGTGCCAGCCTAGGCAGCTGGGGCTTTGTCTTAAAAACAGGAGTCTCTGTAGGATTTCCTTGAGGACAAGCTCACCTGCATTTGAGGAAGCCTGTCTAGTAGTGGAGGATGGAGGGGCAGCCAGCCCTGAAATGAGTGGACAGAGGAGACTCAGGAGGCTGCTGTCATCTGAAGGCCGTGTTGGTAGCTGGCAGGAAGTCTGTGATGATGACTTTATCTTTCTTCTTTGTGTTCCTGTTTTATGCTTAGTCCCTTACTAAATTTGCCTACTTTATAACAGTTGGCTTTAGATCATTTCCTAGAAACTGAAAAAGACCTTCCCCATTTGTGAGGCTGAAGTAAAATGGCTCTGCCTGGGCCTGAGGGTAAAGGCCTCCTGTTTAATTATTTGACCACCCAGCAAGGAGGTCAAATCAGAACCACCTCTCAGAGTATGGATTCCTGGGCCCCTGAGTTCTGAAAAGCTTTCCAGGGGATGAGAGTCACTACACACTGACATTTGTCTCCTTCATTGTACCTGCCCCTCCCCCAGCTCCAGTTAGCAGCAGCCACTGAACCATATCCTAGGTGATCATTGAGACAGGCTGGTCTATAACCTGAAGTAATAAGGCAATCAGTTCAGTTTAGTCGCTCGCTCGTGTCCGACTCTGCTACCCCATGGACCACAGCACGCCAGGCCTCCCTGTCCATCACCAACTCCCAGAGTCCACCAAACCCATGTCCATC
>SJYA01000379.1:0-13288 GCA_006410615.1 Neotragus moschatus
AGAGAGAGAGAGAGAGACGTGTGTGTGTGTGTTTGTGTGTATGCATACACGTGAATACATGTGAAAAGAACCATTTGGGGCAGACAACAGGGTATTTAGATCCAGAGGTCAGAAGAGGACTCAGGCAGGGGAGCAGGGCCAGGCTACCAGGAAGGACAGGCCTCAGGTCATCTGTGGAATGGGGAAACATGCTCCTGGGTTGGGACGGTACCACCACCTAGAGCCCTCTGCTCATCCTTGCATCTTTACAAGTATCATCCCAAACCAACAACACTTCTGCAGCTAGAACCCTGCCACCTGGGAAACATCTCAATTGCTGCCTTCACCTTGGAAGCCTGCCTTAGAGGGAGGGAGGGTATTCAGCTGGGAAAGTGACAAAAGTGAGCTGGATGAGATATAAGTCACAGGGGCAGAACTTTGGTGGCCCTGCTTATCCACAGGATTTGGAGCTGGAATGGCTCCTATGGAGGGAGTGGCAAGGGGCTTAGGTGGAGGGCGGGGGGAATTTGACCTCCTTCACCCAAGAGGGTGATGGGTGACCTGCGCCCCATGGGAGGCGGTGGGAACATTCTCTTGGGAGGGCTGACTCGCCTGGGGGATGGCTGAGGCCAGGGGGTCAGCACAGCGGTAGCAGTGATCTTCTGGCCATCGATTTTTCCTCTGTCCATGTGCTTTCAGAACCTTCCCAGCCTCATCTGGATTCTCAAACTTCACATAAGCCTAGCCTTTAGACAGATGGGAGTGCATCTTTTTGGCAGACATGTCAGTCATTTTAATTTTTCCACAGATGGAGAATATCTCCACGATGTGACCCTTGGTCACATTCCTGGTGAGCCTCCCACTGTGGACTTTGGTGGATTTAGGGGAAGGGCTCTGCCTTTTCCTTCTCTTTTCATCCCTTTTGGGTGGTTTGGATTTGGAACAAGAATGCCACCTGTTGTCCTGTCTGCCCCAACAAGGACTTAGAGAGCCTGAGGAGCCTCTGGAGCTGGAGCCACGGGACGTGCTGGGACTTCCGGAGCGGCTGGAGCTGGGCCTGGTGCTACTACCACCAGAATCACTGAACCTCTTCCACCATCTTTCCTTCTCACTTGACTCGTTGAGGGGCCATTTATCTTTAGAGCGATCCTTCAGCTTCTCATCAGAGCAGTCTTTGCATTTGGTAGGAGAAGGAGCCCTTGATGTTGTTGTTTCTGAGTTGTTCAGTTGCGTCTGACTCTCTGTGACCCCAGGGACTGCAGTACACCAGGCCTCCAAGTCCTTTACCATCTCCTGGAGTTTGATCAAACTCATTTCCACCGAGTCAGTGATGCCATCCAAACGACCTGTCCTTGATCGTCCCCTTCTCTTCCTGCCCTCAATCTTTCCCAGCATCAGGGTCTTTTCCAACGAGTCAGTTCTTCACATCCGGTGGCTGAAGTATTGGAGCTTCAGCTTCAGCATCAGTCCTTCCAGTGAATATTAAGTGTTGATTTCTTTTATGATTGATTGGTTGGATCTCCTTGCAGTCCAAGGGACTCTCAAAAGTCTTCACCAACACCACAGTTCAAAAACATCAGTTCTTCAGTGTTCAGCTTTCTTTATAGTCCAACTCTCACATCCATACAAGACCACTGGAAACACCATAGCTTTGACTATACGGACCTTTGTAGGCAAAGTAATGTCTCTGCTTTTTAATACATTGTCTAGGTTTGTCATAGCTTTTCTTCCAAGCAGCAAGTGTCTTTTAATTTCATGGCTGCAGTCACCATCTGCAGTGATGTTGGAGCCCCCGAAATAAAGTCTGTCACTGTTTCCACTATTTCCCCATCTATTTGCCATGAAGTGATGGGACCAGATGCCATGATTTTCATTTTCTGAACGTTGGGTTTTAAGCCAACTTTTTCCACTCACCTCTTTCCCTTTCATCAAGAGGCTCTTTAGTTCTTCTTTGCTTTCTGCCATAAGGGTGATGTCATCTGCATATCTGAGGGTATTGGTATTTCTCCTGGCAATCTTGATTTCAGCTTGTGCTTTATCCAGCCCGACATTTTGTGTGATGTACTCTTCATATAAGTTAAATAAGCAGGGTAACAATGTACAGCCTTGATGTATTCCTTTCCCAATTTTGAAGGAGCCCTAGTGCTGGACTTTTTATTAGTTTCTTTGGCTTCTAGTATGCTCTTGTTTTTCACTCCTGATAAGTTCGTTCTCCCCTTTTGAGGTGTTCAAAGCAGAATGGCGGCCTCGCTTATGTGAACATTCACTTCTAGCTGGAGTCTGAGAAAGGATCCCTAATGAATTGCAGTTGACACCAAAGTGCGGCAACTTCCCGCTGCCGCTACCTCCTCCAGCTCTCCTCAGCCTCTGAGGCCAGCGCCGCCAGAGGTGTTTTTATTTACTCTCAATTCTCTGTTTGATTTTTAGGAAGAAGTGTGTGAAGTGTCAGATCTGTTACCCACTGCCTCAGGCAGATGTGATGTCCAAAAAATACCTAGAGTGATTTTTAATAAATGCCCCCAGAGAAAATGGTGTTTACCCCAGGCAAACTTTGAGTCTGGTCAAATATTGTCAGTTTTGCAACTGGGGTCTTCCAGGGACCCACCAGACAGGTCAAATAATGAGAGTTCTCCGGGAAGGGGTGCTTTACAGGAATTCCAGCCTTGTTCTGTCCTCTACAGCGGCTGCCAGGCTGCTGGTTTTCGCCATGACAGCAGGCTGTTCTTTTTCAAGTCCACAAGGAAGCCTTGATGGATGGAAACAGGACAAGCTGAAATACCACAAAGCTTGTTGTTCTTTTCATGTCCGCCATTTTTCTCATATAAATGCTCCCCAGTCTCAAGTCTGCGACGAATTTCTTGAGTTTAAATTTTTTTATTCTAATCCACTGTCATTACTTTTATGGAGGAGAGAATTTTAGATGGTCCTTCACCATTTTCACTGCCTTCATTCTTTAATTGTAGTTTTCATTTTTACCCTTCAAATTATAAACGGTAGATTTCTTTTCATATATTTTCATGTAAATTGTCTATTCAGTGATTTTGTCCAAATTTTCCTCTGGGTTTTGGTATATTTTCCCCTCAGATTTTAGAGTTTGCCAGTTGTCTCTTGATTTTATCTGTCTGCCTGTTAATCTCTCTATTGTTTGCCCTGTGAAAGATTTTTATACAGACAGTTTTACCAACTCTCTTCTTTTATTGCATCTGGACCTGAGTCCTAGAATTCTTTCTATAAATTCTGGTTATATGAGCCAACTCATTGGAAAATGAGCACCCTACTGCTGAGAAAGATTGATGGCAAAAGGGGAAGAGGGCAGCAGAGGATGAGATGGCTGATAGCATCACCAACTCAATGGACATGAACTTGAGTAAACTCCGGGAGATGGTGGAGGATAGAGAATCCTGGTGTGCTTGCAAAGAGTAGAACACGACTTACCAACTGAATAGCAACATAGAGGAATTCACCTATATTTTTCTGGTGCTTGTTGTTCAGTTGCCCATATGGTTGCATGTTTTACTTTTAAATACCTGATCCATTTGTGTTTACTTTTACATATGGAATGAATTACAGACTTAATTGCAGCTTTCGCTACTAAGTTAAACAGCCATACTCACATTTTCTTTCTTTCTTTTCTTTTTTTTTTTGGCTGCACTGCAGCCAGTTCTCTGACCAGGTATTAAACCCAGACCACAGCAATGAAAGCCCAGAATCCTAACCACTGGACCACCACAGAACTCCCCCAGCACAATTTCTTAAAGTTCATCTTTCTTCTATTGATTTGTCACTTTTGTACTTATTTCTGGTATGTCCTTGTGTCTATTTATAGGTTTTCTATTTTATCCCTCTGGTCCGTTTCCTCATCCATTGGCTCCGCATTACTATTTGTTGGCCTTGCAGCCAGAGCAGAGCCCGGTGATCACCCTCCCACAGCCCTGCCAATGCAGACACTGCACACTGCAGGCCTCCCCCCACACCACCACCCTCAAGCCCTCTGCCAGCCCCCAGGGCTGTCTCCTCTAACTCCCCCAACGCCACAGCCCTCCCACCATGGACGCTGTATTCTGTGCCTCAGCCCACACTAGCACCTCTATTCCCTCTCAGGCACCCAGCCCCGTCTACAGCTCACTTGCACCCTGGAGGGTTCCTTCCTGCTTAATCAGTGACTGTGGACCAGCTCAGCTTCTGCAATGACTTCAGACCTGCAAAATTGTCTACCATCCACCTTATGCAACTATACCTTCTTCAATGAGATCTGAACCCCAATCTCAGAGAGAAGGCTCATCTGCCAAGCTTTCCTCTGCTCCTTAGCTTGTCCTCTTTCAGCCCTAGAGTCCTATATAGTGCTCCCTTATATCTTAGAGTTACTCTTTTATTACTTTCTGTATTTTATTCATCCACTGCTTTCAGTTCAGTCGCTCAGTATTGTNGAAAAGATTCTGATGCTGGGAGGGATTGGGGGCAGGAGGAGAAGGGGACGACAGAGGATGAGATGGCTGGATGGCATCACTGACTCGAGGGACATGAATCTGAGTGAACTCCAGGAGTTGGTGATGGACAGGGAGGCCTGGCATGCTGTGGGGTTGCAAAGAGTCGGACACTACTGAGCAACTGAACTGATCTGAATAATAAAATCCTCACATGAGGGTTTCTCGGCTTAAAAACTCTGTGCCTTGACTGAGATACTCAGCAGCACTTGACTTTGGGGGAAGAGAACCTGTTACATTAGAGGAAGATTTTCTTAAAGTCTCTAGATTATGAATTAAGCAAGATCTTCAATTCTTGGAGTGCATGAGATCTTTTTATTTTTTTCCTTCTAGAAGAAAGTATGAGTTGGTTGAGAGATGAAGAGTGGAGATTTTAGGAAAATTCTGCAACCCCAAAATTATTTTTTTGAAAAAAGAAGTTTTATTTTGAAATCATTTCAAACTTACAGAAAAGTTTTAGGAATAGTACACAGGACTCCTATATGTCCAACCAGATTCCCCAAGTTTTAGTATTTTGCCACATCTACCTTACCATCCTTATTGTAATTTTTTCTCTCTCTCTCTCTGTATATGTGTAGCCATATTTGTTTTTTCCTGAACCATTTAAAGGTTAGGTTGCCACACATTAGCCTCCAATTAAAATAAATACATTTAAATTTTAAAAAAGGTTGTACACAATGCTCCATTAATACACCAGTACTACCCTTTAATGCTTTAGTGTAGATTTGCTAAAAGAAAGGGCACTCTCCACAGATAAACCAACCAACAAATCAGAAAATCAACACTGGAGCAATTTGACTATGTAATTTATATACCCCACTCACATCACTATTATTCTGATATCTTCTATAGGTCCAAGATCCAATCCAGAACCACACATTTAGTTGTTATGTCTCTTTATTCTCCTTCAATATGCAACAGCTCTTTGGTCTTTCCTTGCTTTTTATCATCTCGACGTTTTTAAAAGAGTGCAGATGCACACTCTAGAGCCCATGCTCTGCAACAAGAGAAGCCACCGCCACCGCAGTGAGAAGCCCGAGCACGGCAATGGAGAGTAGACCCTGCTCACCACAACTAGAGAAAGCCCATGCGCGGCAATGAAGACCCAGCCCAGCCAAACTAAATAATTCTGAAAAGAAAGAAAATTGAAATAATGGAAGAAGACAAAAAAAGTACAAAGGAAAGGGTAGGAAGGACTTTTACCAAAGATTTTGAGTGGAAAAGCTTACATTTCTGCAGGCAGAGAGTTCTGGAAAAAATAAGTACCCATACTGACGTCAGTCAGAAGTAATTCCTTGGGGCCACCTCTTTAGTGGGCTCAGAATCAAAACGCACCTCCAAATCTGTCCTCCTCTTATGGGAGCCAAAGAATTAGAAGGTCATTTCCACATTGGGCCAAACTCCTAGGTCACTCGGGTCTTCCTGTTTTCCATACACTAGGTGGCACCCAAGTCAAGGGCTTGTCCCCATGGTCAGTTTGGGTAAGTTTTGGCTTATTCCTCTCTCTTCAAAAATATCTAATGTTGTGGGGATTACTAATCAAAGTGTGACTTCTTCCAACTCTGTCCCTGCAAATGTTACCTTAGGGCCATTCGGCATTTTTAATTAAATCCTTCCTTCCCTGTCAACCTGATGTAGACTGGATGGAAAGGGTTTCTGGATGACACCCCATTCCCCCAGGAAATGAGGGGAGGGAAGCAGGTGGACTTATAAGACTCCCAGACACTTCCAGCCCTCTCTATGGCAGGGCAAAGGTTTAGGACAATGCATGCTTTGCCTCAAGTGTAACATTTTAGCACCAAAACATGCAGAAGCTTGGGGGAGGGCACACAAAGAAAATAAAGGGAAAACAAGAGGGTCTGAGTAGGGCCCTGCAGTGACCACTTCTTGTACATAAATCTATTCTCCAAGTACCTGCTAGGAGCTAAATTGTGCTCCCTTTAAATCCTTGTATTAATGTACTGCTGCTGCCGCCGCCAAGTCGCTTCAGTCGTGTCCGACTCTGTGCGACCCCGTAGACGGCAGCCCACCAGGCTCCCCCATCCGTGGGATTCTCCAGGCAAGAACACTGGAGTGGGTTGCCATTTGCTTCTCCAATACATGAAAGTGAAAATTGAAAGTGAAGTTGCTCAGTCGTGTCCGACTCTTCACGACCCCATGGACTACTAACCTCCAGTTATTTCAGAATGTGACTGTATTTGGAGATAAGATCTTTAAAGAAGTAAGTTAAAATTGAGGTGATTAGGGTGTGTCCTAATCTTGGTGTTAGTCACTAATATGACTGGCATGTTTTTTATTTATTTCGTTGGCTGTTTTGCAGCATGTGAGATCTTTCTAGTTGCTGCAATGTGGGATCTAGTTCCCGAAGCTAGGGATCAAACCCTGGCTTGGATAAAACTCCATGCACTGGGAGCATGGAGTCATAGCTACTGGACCACCAGGGAAGTCCCTGGTATCTTTATAAGAAGAGGAAATTTGGACACAGACACAGAAATGGCAACCCACTCCAGTATTCTTGCCTGGAGAATGTCATGGACAGAGGAGCCTGGCAGGCTACAGTCCACGGGGTCGCAAAGAGTCGGACACGACTAAGCAACTTCACTCACTCACTCACGCACAGAGGAAAGATGCAGGGAGAAGACAGCCATCTATAGGCCAAGGAGAGAGGTCTCAGAAGAAACTAGCCCTGTCAACTCCTTGATCTTGAACTTCTAGCCCCCAAAACTGTGAGAAAATAAGTTTCTATCTTGTAAGTCATTCAGTCTGTAATATTTTGTTATGGCAGCCCAAGCAAACTAGTGCAGAATCTATTGCATCTGGAAGCAGATTCTGTAATTATATCACTTTTAATGTAAGGTATTTTCCAAAAAAGAGCCTTTCTATACCTGGATACCTCTATGGAGGTCACAAAGTTAGTCAAAATATGTTTTTTAATTAAAGATGTCCACTCTGTTAATGAAGCAATACTGCCCTTCATTTCCAGTTGCTCCCAACCCAGTCATACTACTGCTAAATATTTCACAGTCACAACCTTGGGTTCTACCTTTTTCTCTCTTCCAGTGTACTAAGAAAACATTCCAAAGATTATTCATTTTTTTCTAAATGCTTTGAAAGTGTTTAAATAATATTATGTTTCCTGATTGTTTGGTCTCATCTGACACAGTGATGACCTATTGCTATTCTGTTCTTCAGTAGATGCTTGCAAACAAAGCAACTATCTTTCCTGTGTAGCCTAAGAGAGCCACAATGCTTTTGTGAAAAATATTACAAAATTTTATGGGACTCTGGCTCCACTACCTAGAACATAATATCTCTTCAAGGGAACAGCATCTTTCCAACAACTGAGAAAAAAAGCTATTTTCAAGGACTCCAGACATATTGCAGTTTCACAGATGTACCCTTTATTGGACATGATTGGAAATTTTCTCTTTTCTTTTCATGCATAAGAACAAGATAGACCTATGGCTAATGGGATTCCATATTCAAAATGTGTTGGGTTTCTTTGTGCATTTAAATGAACATGATTCATATGTATGAGTTACCATAACAGCATAAGGCACTTAACAAGCTTGGGGCAGTAGTGCTGCCAGAGACATGGTGAGCAGGGGAATCAAATCCAAATCAGAATAAGTATCTATTCCCATGGGGGTTAAATCACTACTATGTTTGATTTGTAGTGCCTGACTGTCCCCAGGTGCAGGAGGCTAAGGGTTTGTGACTTGCTCATAAATCGGGCCTCAGTAATGGCAATAAGGGCTTCCTTGGTGGCTCAGACAGAAAAGAATCTGCCTGCAATGCAGAAGACCTGGACTCGATCCCTGGATTGGGAAGAACCACTGGAGAAGGGAATGGCTACCCACTCCAGTATTCTTGCCTGGAGAATTCCATGGACAGAGGAGCCTTGTGGGCTATACGCCATGGGGTCACAAAGAGTCAGACAACTGAATGACTAACGCTTCACTTCAATGGCAATAAACATATCAACCTTGGGAAGGGGAAGTGTGTGTGATTCAGCTGGGCTTAATTTAATTTTTGAATCCATTGGGCAAGTACTGGAGTGACAGGGTAGGAAGGCTGACTGACATCCACGGAACAGGGCATCTTGTTCACCAGGTTATGGAGCGTCTCCTCCATTCTGAAGATTCTCAAGGTGAATAAATACTCTCATAGGCTAGACCCATTTTAAGAGGGTCTTAAATCCACCTACATATCTCTTCTCCAATCTTCCTTGTCATCGATTTTCTTGTCCCTTTCAAGTCCCCAACCATAAAGTTAACAGTTTACCACTTTTTTGTGTGTCCCTGGGGGCCCTTACCTTGCAACATCTTCCCTAACAAGGAAAGGGCACAAGTTGTGCTACTTGAGTTCTGCCCACTAGAAGGATTTCCCTCCTCTGTAGTCTGTCAGGTGAATGTAATACATGACGTAGTAGTCCACTGCTGGCCACTACCAGTGTCCTGTGTTGAGTATTCTGTAAAAAGTTGAAATACTTTCTCTCTTGGCTCACTGTGGAAACTGTGAGGTCACTGGCGTTGGCTGAGGGATGGATGGCAGGGGATGAGAGTGGATATATTAGGAATGTAAACAGCTTGTGCAACTTTTATGCATATTCAGACTTGAGCCTGGTCTTATAGGACCACTCCCACTTGATGGATGAAGTACCCTCTGTTTTATGTTTTGAGATCAGTTGGGGATGTAAAATCACCAAGTGTTTCGTGATTAAGTGTTGTACGCTGCTGGAGTCCAGGAGCAAGCCAGGTGCTAGTTCCCAAAAGAGCCATTTGCTAAATTCGACATGCTTTCTAAATGATACTCTATTTATTAGGATAAAGTTAGTTGGCAACTTCAGATGATTATACTTGCAGACTTATTGTATGTTTGTTTGTATCACACCAGAGTATCTCAAACCAAAGGCCACCAGCCCCATTCTTTCAGTTCAGTCGCTCAGTCGTATCCGACTCTTTGCGACCCCATGAATCGCAGCACGCCAGGCCTCCCTGTCCATCACCAACTCCCGGAGTTCACTCAGACTCACCCCCATCGAGTCAGTGATCCCATCCAGCCATCTCATCCTCGGTCGTCCCCTTCTCCTCCTGCCCCCAATCCCTCCCAGCATCAGAGTCTTTTCCAATGAGTCAACTCTTCGCATGAGGTGGCCAAAGTACTGGAGCTTCAGCTTTAGCATCATTCCCTCCAAAGAAATCCCAGGGCTGATCTCCTTCAGAATGAACTGGTTGGATCTCCTTGCAGTCCAAGGGACTTTCAAGAGTCTTCTCCAACACCACAGTTCAAAAGCATCAATTCTTCGGCGCTCAGCCTTCTTCATAGTCCAACTCTCACATCCATACATGACTACTGGAAAAACCATAGCCTTGACTAGACAGACTTTAGTCAGCAAAGTAATATCTCTGCTTTTGAATATGCTATCTAGGTTGGTCATAACTTTTCTTCCAAGGAGTAAGCGTCTTTTAATTTCATGGCTGCAGTCACCATCTGCAGTGATTTTGGAGCCTCCCTAAATGAAGTCTGACACTGTTTCCACTGTTTCCCCATCTATTCCCCATTCTTTACTTTGCTCTAAATAGTCAAATAGGAGATTTTTTCATGCCTCTACTTTTTCCCCATCTGCCTCCCATCCCGATTTTAAAAACATTTTAAAAAGAAGAAGAAAAAGAAGGATGGAGTGTTAGAGAGTCCTTTAGGAAAATTTTCTATATTGGGTCCTGAGTTCTATAAAACTGCCATATAACTGTTTATCCTTCTCATGGGAAGCATATGGGATTAACAGACTATGACAATGGTCTTTTATTTTTCCATAGTATTTTAACTTCTATCTGTTAAAAGGCTTTCAAGACCAAAGAAAGCAACTTAAAGAAAGGAATTTATGTTATAAAACTTTTATTTGATCTAACATTTGATCTTGCTCTTTTGAGTTCAATGGTTTCATCTGGGGAGACATAGGAGTGACAGAATTCATACCTTTTTATCACGGAAAATTTCAAACATACATAAAGTAGAGAGAATAGTGTAATAAGCCTCTATGTACCTATCTTCCAGCTTCAACAGTAATTAACATTCTATTCTTGTTATTTATACTCTATCCTTCCGACCACTATGTTTTTTCTTTTGCTGGAGTATTCTAAAACAATCTAAGACAGCATATAGTTTCACTTTGTAAACTCTTCAGTAATATAGACTAATTTTATAAACATAACATAACCACAATTTCATCATTCCCCCCCCAAATCAATAATTAACTCCTTAATATCATCTAACAATTAGTCCATGTTCAGTTTTTCCCAATGGTCTCAAAATGCCTTTTTATAGTTGGTTTATTTAAATCAAGATCTAAACAAGATGTACATATTGCATTTGGTTGGAAGGTCTCTTAAGTTTGTCTCTCTCTCATTTTCTAAGGTAAATACAGTCTTTTCTATTGAAGAAATTTGTGTTTTTTCTAGTTCCCAAAATAGGCATCAGGTTTCTAAACAGAAGGAAAAAGCCTTAGCCAAAGAGTCACATATTATTCAGACTAGTCTAAGAAAACTAATAAATTGAGTAAATGAACTTGACTAGATTAAAAGCACACACCAGAATAGAATTGTAGGCCTTCCCTGGTGACCTAGTGGTGAGGCGTCTGCTTGCCAATGCAGGAGACACGAATGGGATCCCTAGTCGAGGAGGATGCCACGTGCCACAGAACGACTGGGCCCCTGTGCTGCAACTATGGAGCCTGTGCACTGGTACCCAGGAATAGTAACTACTGAGCCCATGCGCTGCAATTGCTGAGCTCGGTGCCCTGGAGCCCTGCTCTGCAAGGGGAGGGGCCCCCACGAGCCTGCGGATAGCAACTGAAGTGTGGCACCTCACCCCCCTCATCGAAACTAGAGAACAGCAAAGACCCAGCACAGCCAGAGATAGAAAGAACAGGATTGTACCTTTTGGTCAGAAACATAGGAACCAAAGGCAAAAGTCTGCCAAGCTTAAGACCAATTAATATATACACAACACCATATTTTCCCCATTTTGCATTTATCTTGATATTGCCTAAAGTGCATTGCCAAGCTAAAATACAAGCTTCCCGGGACCTCCCTGGAGGCCCAGTGGTTAAGATTATGCACTTCCAACGCAGGGGACACAGGTTCAATCCATGGTCAGGGAACTAAGATCCCCCAGGCTGAGCAGCCAAATAAATAAATAATAAAATAAATACAAGCTTCCTAATTAAAAAATAATGGCATATGAATTTCCCTTTGTTTTAAAGTCTTCCTTATACCTATTAATGGTATTTTGTTTTCGCCTTCACTTCGTATAGGACATTGCTGCAACAATCATATGACTCTAAGGCAAAAGTTTGGGCACAAAGCCTGACAGCCTTCAGCTTGATGGCCATAGTAAGGAATTATTGCTTTTTTCTTTGTGCTTAAGTTTGTGTGTATATTTTAATTGTGTATATATTTCATTATGTCATAAGTATAAAAGAAGGTACATTCAGGGAGATACATCCGTATACTTTTCCTTACAGGTAATCATTTTTATTTATTAGTTTTCGGTTTATGCACTTTAAAATTTTGTATATATGTGTGTGTATATATATACATACACTTTTTCCATTCTTATATAAAAAGTATAATACTATACATACCCTTCTGCATGTTGGTTTTCTGCACTTTTATCCTGGAGGTCACTCTTCAGCAAGACATATTCTTCTTTTTACAATTGATGAATACCTCATTGCATGTACGTTGCTGCTGCTGCTACTAAGTCACTTCAGTCATGTCTGACTCTGTGCGAGCCCACAGACAGCAGCCCACCAGGCTCCCCTGTCCCTANTGCATGTTGGTTTTCTGCACTTTTATCCTGGAGGTCACTCTTCAGCAAGACATATTCTTCTTTTTACAATTGATGAATACCTCATTGCATGTACGTTGCTGCTGCTGCTACTAAGTCACTTCAGTCATGTCTGACTATGTGCGGCCCCACAGACAGCAGCCCACCAGGCTCCCCTGTCCCTAGGATTCTCCAGGCAAGAATACTGGAGTGGGTTGCCATTTCCTTCTGCAATGCATGAAAGTGAAAAGTGAAAGTGAAGTCGCTCAGTCGTGTCCGACTCTTAGCGACCCCATGGTATGTACCATTGCTTATTCACCTGTCCTCTATAGATAGACCTGTGAGCTGTTGATACTCATATTATTACACAGTGTGCTGCAATAAAAGCCTTGAGCATTCATCATTTCAAATTCTTGCCATTTTATCCTACCTAGAAGGGAGCTTTCTTGGGCATAGAATAAATGCACACATATGAAATTAAAAGACGCTTACTCCTTGGAAGGAAAGTTATGACCAACCTAGATAGAAGATTCAAAAGCAGAGACATTACTTTGCCAACAAAGGTCCATATAGTCAAGGCTATGGTTTTTCCAGTAGTCATGTATGGATGTGAGAGTTGGACTGTGAAGAAGGCTGAGCACCAAAGAATGGATGCTTTTGAAGTGTGGTGTTGGAGAAGATTCTTGAAAGTCCCTTGGACTGCAAGGAGATCCAACCAGTCCATTCTGAAGATCAGCCCTGGGATTTCTTTGGAGGGAATGATGCTAAAGCTGAAGCTGCAGTACTTTGGCCACCTCATGCAAAGAGTTGACTCATTGGAAAAGACTCTGATGCTGGGAGGGATTGGGGGCAGGAGGAGAAGGGGACGACAGAGGATGAGATGGCTGGATGGCATCACTGACTGGATGGACGTGAGTCTGAGTGAACTCCGGGAGTTGGTGATGGACAGGGAGGCCTGGCGTGCTGCAATTCATGGGGTCGCAAAGAGTCGGACA
>SJYA01000379.1:13696-48979 GCA_006410615.1 Neotragus moschatus
ATTCAAAAGCAGAGACATTACTTTGCCAACAAAGGTCCATATAGTCAAGGCTATGGTTTTTCCAGTAGTCATGTATGGATGTGAGAGTTGGACTGTGAAGAAGGCTGAGCACCAAAGAATGGATGCTTTTGAAGTGTGGTGTTGGAGAAGATTCTTGAAAGTCCCTTGGACTGCAAGGAGATCCAACCAGTCCATTCTGAAGATCAGCCCTGGGATTTCTTTGGAGGGAATGATGCTAAAGCTGAAGCTGCAGTACTTTGGCCACCTCATGCAAAGAGTTGACTCATTGGAAAAGACTCTGATGCTGGGAGGGATTGGGGGCAGGAGGAGAAGGGGACGACAGAGGATGAGATGGCTGGATGGCATCACTGACTGGATGGACGTGAGTCTGAGTGAACTCCGGGAGTTGGTGATGGACAGGGAGAGTCGGACACGACTGAGCGACTGAACTGAACTGAATGTCAAATCTCCCTCCACAGTTGTACCATTTCTCATCTCCATCAGCAATACATGAAAGTACCTGTTTCTGCACAGTCTCACCAGCTTAGTGTGTTATCAAGTTTGAGATTTTTGAAATCTGATAGATAAGTGGTGCTATCTTGTTTTAGTGTTAATATACATTTATCTTACTATACAAGTAGCAAATCAAAGTTAAGCATCTTTTCATATACTTAAGAGCTATTTGTATTTACTTTTCTTTAACTTTCCCATTTACTACTGGATAGTTAGACTAAGATTTGAATTTCTTTTCAATATTTAGAAAAATTTTACATGTTAGGGATACTGGCCTTTTGTGATATCAGTTACAGTTTTGTCTTGGTTTTTATTTAACTTTGACATTGCTCGTGGTATTTCAGGCATGCAATTTTTTAACTTTTGAAAATTTCAGGTTGATAAATTTACCCATCTTTCTGTTACTCAATCCAGATATGGAATCAGAGGAAAGTCCTCCTCATTTCTAAGTTGTAAAAAAATTGACCTATGTTTTCCTCTAGTATTTGTGTGACTTTCTACTTTTACATTTAGATATCTGACTCACTTGGAATTTACCCAAGTGCAAGTCATGAAGAATGGATCCAATTTTGTGTTTATCCACTTGGCCATCAGTTGTTCCAACACCATTTGTTTATCAAACATTAAATGTCTGTATACCTTTGGAATCTATCTTTAGATTTTATATCCTGTTAAATTATAACTATATATCTATTTATGCACCAATACCATGTTTTAATAAAAGAGTTTTTTTTTTAATTAAAGAAAGAAAAACAAAGTCGCTCAGTTGTGTCCAACTGTTTGTAGCCTACCAGGCTCCTCAGTCCATGGAATTTTCCAGGCAAGAATACTGGAGTGGGTTGCTGTTTCCTTCTCCAGGGGCCTTCCCGACCCAGGGATCAAACCCGAGTCTCCCACATTGCAGGCAGAAGCTTTACAGTCTGAGCCACCAGGTTGATATTATCTTTAGATTTTTATATCCTGTTAAATTAACCTACTTATTACCTATTTATTTACCTATATTAAAGAGTCGGACACGACTGAGCAACTTCACTTTCACTTTTTACTTTCATGCATTGGAGAAGGAAATGGCAACCCACTCCAGTGTTCTTGCCTGGAGAATCCCAGGGATGGCAGAGCCTGGTGGGCTGCCGCCTACAGGGTTGCACAGAGTCGGACACAACTTAAGTAACTTAGTAGTAGTATTACCTATTTATGCACCAATACCATGTTTTAATAAGAGTTTTTTAAAAAAACTAGAGTTGATTTACAATGTTGTATTAGTTTCTAATGTACAACAAAGTGATTCATATATATATATACATAAATATATATAATATATGAGTAAATATATTCTTTCCCATTATGGTTTATTATAGTATATTGAATATAGTTCCCTGTGCTATACAGTGGGACCTTTTTGTTTACCTGTTTTATACATTGTATTTTGTGTTTGTTTTTCCCAAATTCTTAGTTTATCCTTCCCCCATCCCCTTCCGCCTTTGGTTACTCCAAGTTTGTTTTCCGTATCTGGGAGTCTGTATCTTCTTTTCCTGGGCTGTGTTGGGTCTCTGTTGCTGCGTATGGGCTTTCTCTAGTTTCGGAGACTGGGCGCTACTCTCTAGTTGTGGAGCGTGCAACTCTCATTGCAGTAGCTTCTCATTGTGGAGCATGACCAGCTCTAGGCACATTCAGCTCTCTTCATGTTGCTGCCAATGGTATTGTTTCATTCAATAAGAGAGTTTTAATAAATGTTTCAATGTGAAGTAGGGCTCGTTTCCCATTTCTCTTCTTTTTAAGGAGATTTCTGGTTAGTCTTGTATTTATTTTCCAAAATAATATATAACCAACTTATCTGGCTCCAGAAAAAAAAATAATAACCTGAAGATAATTCTCTGGGAGCTCAGCTAGTAAAGAATCCGCCTGTGCAGGAGGCCCTGGTTCAATTCCTGGGTCGGGAAGTTCCCTTGGAGAAGGGGTAGGCTACCCACTACAATATTTTGGGGCTTCCCTGGTGGCTCAGACGGGAAAGAGTCTGCCTGCAATGCAGGAGACCTGGATTCAATCCCTGGGTTGGGAAGATCCCCTGGAGGAGGGCATGGCAACCCACTCCAGTATTCTTGCCTGGAGAATCCCCATGGACAGAGAGCCTGGCTAGCTATAGTCCATGGGGTCTCAGAGAGTCAGACACCATTAAGCACAGCACAGAAGATAATTTTATTGGGATCACAAATTGTAATTTGTCGAGTATTGACCTCTTTCTGATATTGAGTCTTCTGATCAATAGTATGGTATGTTTTCTCATTTTTTCAAATCTACTTTTTGTCCTGTAGGAGTATTTTATAGTTTTCCTCATGCGGGAGGCCCTGATTCGATTCCTGGGTTGGGAAGTTCCCCTGCAGAAGGGGTAGGCTACCCACTCCAATATTCTTGGGCTTCCGTGGTGGGCAATTACACCTCATTACGCAATCCTCATTACACAGTTCTCATTAAATTTGTGTCTGCATTGTATTTTATTTTGCTTTTGCTGTTGCGAATGCAATCAGGACTCTCTTCTTCGTTTATTTCTTACAAGTGATTACTATTTCTTCCAAGTGGTTACAAAGCTCTTTATTTCTATATGCTAATTTCATAACATNTCCTCATTACACAGTTCTCATTAAATTTGTGTCTGCATTGTATTTTATTTTGCTTTTGCTGTTGCGAATGCAATCAGGACTCTCTTCTTCCTTTATTTCTTACAAGTGATTACTATTTCTTCCAAGTGGTTACAAAGCTCTTTATTTCTATATGCTAATTTTATAACATGCTACTTGACAAAATACATTTATTCTTCATAGGAATAAATTTTCCATTTATTATAAGTTTCCTAGAACTATATCATTTGCACATGAACATAAATTTACCTCTTCTTTTTCCATTCTTATGTTTCTAATTGTTTTCTCTTGTGTTAAAATAGTGGACGTCCTTGTCTTCTCTATGATTTTTGCGATTAGTTCCAACACTATTTGTCTGATACCAGCTGTGTGCCCTACAATTCAATTCAGTTCTGACACCAGCTACCCACAGTTAGTGAAGATTCCACAGGTTAAGGCTTTCAGTCCCACAAGGCTGCCCCCACATCAGGTCCTGGATGACCCCAGCCCACCCACACTTCTGCCTGGCTGGATACAAATTTGGGACTTCCCACAACATCTTCAAGTGGAAAAGTCACTAGACCCACTCACAGAACTCAGGAAAGTGCTATATTTACAATTACCATTTTATTACAAAGGATATTAATGAATAGCCAGAGGAAGAGATACTACCCTTCTAGACTATTAAGATGTTTCCCAGCTGAGGAAGCTCCCTTAGCATACTGGCCCTGAGTTTTTACATCGTTAGTTTGGTGATTTAACTCAACCTCCAGTTCCTCTCCACTTCTTGAAGTTGAGCGTGGGGCTGAAAGCTACAATACTCTAATCAGGTGGTTTGGTTCTTCTGGCCCCAGCCTTTATCCTGAAGCTACCAAACCCCTCTCTGCTGTGAATTATCACCATGAAACCCCTCACTAGCATAAACTCAAGTATCAAGTTTATAAAGTATTAAATATATAAATTCAAGTATTGAGTTTATAAATTCAAGTATCCAGGGGCTTGTTATGAGTAACAAGACACCCTTATCACTCAGGAAATTCCAAGGAGTTTTGAAGTTTTGTGCCAGGAATCTGGGAGAAAAAGAAAAAAAATTTTTTTTAATTATATCACCAGTAGGAAAGCCTCTAGGGTTTGCCCACTAATTAATTTGGGGCCAAGATATTGTAAAGGAAGTATCCCTCAATTTCTTTTTATTGAATCTTTAACATGAATGGGCTTTGAATTATGTTGAAGGCCTTTTCAATATCTATGGAGATTATCATTTCCTCCTTAGGTGTATAAATTTGATACATTATGTTAACGGATTTCCTAGTATTGAACGATCTTTATATTCCTGAAATAAACCCCACTTAGTTATATGTATTTATTTAATGTGTTATTAATATATGCTTACTAATATTTACCTTTTTTATTCATTTACTATCGATGTTATACTTGTTCCACAAAAAGAAATTGGAAGTGTTTCTTCCTCTTCTATGATCTAAAATTCAAATTCTTTAAATGGCATTCAGTTATCTTATTTATCTTATTTATTTCATCAAGATTTTCTTATTTGTTTGCACAAAATTATACAAATTAATAGGCTCTGTTTTGATGGCTCTGTCTGGCTTGTCATTAGTTTGTGTGTTTTATACTTTCTTTTAAAAATTAAGTTATTCAATAGTTTGTATACATTGTTAGTGTTTTCAAATAAGTCTTTTGATTTCTGTATTGCTTTTACTCTGTTTTATCAGGTCACTAATTTTTCACTCNATTTTCTTGGGTTTTTCTATGTAAGCGATAGTGTCATTTGCAAATAATCACGATTTGCTTCTTCTTTTTAATGTTTATACCTCTTATTGCTTTCCTTCTCTTTTTGAATTAGAGAAAGTAAATGATACCATTTGAATAGTAGTGGTGATAAAGGTCATTCTTGTCTTGTTTTTGACTTCAATTGGAATGTGTGTCTATTACTTCACCATTAAGTATAGCATTTGCTGTAAGTTTTTATCATTGTTTTATTAAAAACAAACAATGCATCAAATTAAAGCTGTTCTTTTCCTACATGCTAGGAAATTTTTTCTTTTATATCGTTAGTGGATGTTGAGTTTAAGACAGTCATTTAAATTTTTTTATTTATTAATATAATAAGTTAAATTGATATATAATCTAATGTTAAGCCATCTTAGCAATGCTGGGATAAATCCTCTTTGGGCTTGATGAATTACTCTTTCAATACACTGCTGGGTTTAACTTGTTAAGATTTAAGATTTTTGCTTCATTGCTCATATGTGGGATCATGAACATATATTTTTTTCTCTTGCCCTTATCTGGCGTTGGCTTCAGGATATGCCAGTCAGTAAAATGTGTTGCATGGCTTTCCATCTTTTTTCTTTCTTTTCTTCTCCTTTCTGTCTTCCTTTCTTTCTTTAATGACAACTTGTTTTTTACACTTAAAGGCTGCTGAGAAACGATTACTAGTCCTATTAAAGAAAATCTAGCCTCATAATTGAAAACTATGGTAACTATATGTACTCATTAACTACTATTGAAGTTTTCTAAAACAACTTGAAAACATCAGGTGCATGTTTAGTTTCAGTACAATGGTTTCAAGAACAAGCATACATGTTACGTGCATTAAGGCTAGATTATAAAGGATTGTCATCACCATCATCACTACCAATATCACCTTCACATTTTCTTTAAACTTGTTTGATGACTCATTGCAAGTCTTTTATGATGGTGTCATGTTAGTGGTAATAATAGTGGTTTTGGACTCCAGTACTCTTGCCTGGAAAAATCCCATGGACGGAGGAGTCTGGTAGGCTGCCATCCATGGGGTCTTGAAGAGTCAGACACGACTGAGCGACTTCACTTTCACTTTCCACTTTCCTACATTGGAGAAGGAAATGGCAACCCACTCCAGTGTTCTTGCCTGGAGAATCCCAGGGACAGGGGAGCCTGGTGGGCTGCCGTCTATGGGGACACACAAAGCTGGACACGACTGAAGCAACTTAGCAGCAGCAACAATGATGGATTAATCCGAATATAGTGAACTGCTGTTGTTGCAAGAACTGATGCTTTTACAGCTGGGGACTGTGAAGCAGGAATCTGTACTGTAAACGTTGGCTCTGTGAGGGACATTGGAGTCCCTACCTTAGTTGAGGGCTACCCTGGTGGGCTTAGCTAGTAAATAATTAACCTTAGTTGAAACAGACATGGTTTGTGGGATTGGGTGACTGGAGTGGGAATACTCAGAGAAGGCAATGGCACCCCACTCCAGTACTCTTGCCTGGAAAATCCCATGGACGGAGGAGCCTGGTAGGCTGCAGTCCATGGGGTTGCTGAGGGTCGGACACAACAGAGTGACTTTACTTTCACTTTTCCCTTTCATGCATTGGAGAAGGAAATGGCAACCCACTCCAGTGTTCTTCCTGGAGAATCCCAGGGACGAGGGAGCCTGGTGGGCTGCCGTCTATGGGGTCGCACAGAGTCGGACACGACTGACACGACTTAGCAGCAGCAGCAGCAGCAGCAGTAGTGGGAGTACGTGGTGTGCCAAAAACTGAGCCAACATTTACCTGTGGAACTGTTACTCTACCTGGAGAGTATATGTCTTCATTTGATAAAGATTAAAGTCTATAGGTCGGAACAGCCAACAATATCTATCGAGTGGCAATCTGCTGCTGTTGCTAAGTCGTGTCAGTCATGTCCGACTCTGTGCGACCCCATAGACGGCAACCCACCAGGCTCCCCTGTCCCTGGGATTCTCCAGGCAAGAACACTGGAGTGGGTTGCCATTTCCTTCTCCAGTGCATGAAAGTGAAAAGTGAAAGTGAAGTCGCTCAGTCGTGTCTGACCCTCAGTGACCCCATGGACTGCAGCCTACCAGGCTCCTCTGTCCATGGGATTTTCCAGGCAAGAATACTGGAGTGGGTTGCCACTGCCTTCTCCAAGTGGCAATCTAGGGCCTGAATATGGCTTGATTGATTGCAAAAGAGTTTGATTTCTTTCTTCAAAGTCTAATAAAAAAAATCTCCTGGGGAAGGAGAGGTAGATTGGTTAGCACAGCACTGGATTGCTGATTGCAAATCGTGAGCATCAACAGTGACTCTCTTAGAAATTTTTGCATCATCTAAAATTGTGGTCACAAATTGAAAGGCAAACTCCAACATCTGATTTACAACTCTTATCTCATATTCTGTAATCTCCATGTCCTTCAGGATTTGTGCCATCATCTCTGAATCTTTCAGCATGCTCTTGGGAGAAGGCATCTTGCCAAGCTCCATATAATATCCAGCGATCAGACTTCTCGAGTTAAATTACTCACGTGAATGTATTTCAGTGGTTCTGATGCAAGTCCTTTGCCTAGTGCCTGGTTTACCTTGCCTAACCTACCCTCCATCTCTGCCCTGTTGTGTACCCTGACCAGTGAGCAGGATGTTCAGCCTTCTCTTATTTTCTTAAATAGATTCTATAATGTGAAAATTATGTATCCTTCAAATGTGTTTCTCTCTTTATTAGGCTCTGATATCATGCTACTTTCCTGAGTTGAGGAAATTTCATCTTATATGCTCTAAAGTCAACTTATTTATCTATAAACAAGGAATAACCTTTCCCCTGAAGGTCAACTAGAACTCACCTATTTAAAATTCTCAGCCTGTTACCTTTTAACTTTGTCATTCAGTGACAATATTTTCAGTTTTCTATGGTTATTGCCCCATTTGGTTTTCTAATTCTTTTTGGAATAATTTTGACTACTTTTTAAAAAAACCTGGAAAACATAATTCAGAACTATGAGCTTTAACTGGTAAAGAAATTGGTATCATAACAGGCATGAATTTGGTATTTATTTTGGGGCAGTGAAAAATCTAGGTAATCTTAAAGGTAGCCCTTGGCCTGCCGCCAACCCATTATCACTTGCAATCAATTATCACCTGAATGAACGATGAAGGCAGAGTGTTGGTGAACTAAGTGCCCTCTGCCACAGAACAGTATGGAGGGAAGAAGGGATTTGTGAACACAGTAAAGAGGAATTTCTTTCTGAACAGAGTGAAAAAAACAAAGACAAGAATGTGAAACTCAATACCCTAAAATTTTGATTCAAGACAAGTCCCAAACCATTGACTTTCTATGTCTATCATAAAAATAATTTATCTCTTGCAGTCATGGGGCTGATCGTAACTGAAAATCAAATCCGAAGTGTGATGTTGAGGATTACTGTAGTATAATACCAATTAAACTCACAGCCTTGCCAGTCTGTTATGTGAGTGTCAGAGTGTTGACCAGAAAAGAAAGCAGTCAGATGACTCAGAGCATCTAAATCCCACCCGCCTTGAGTTTCCCCGGCCAGTGCGAGTGGCTTCTCTTCCCCTGCTGAGGCTGATGGGTGACTTCTGACAATCCTTGTCAGCAGGAGGAAATAGTGACGCAGTTCTGTGAAAGCCTTCTGTTGACCTCTTCTGGTAAATCAAGGTAAATTCCAAGAAAATACATGTGAGTGATGTTTCTGCCGAGCCACTGTTCTAGACAGTATCACAATGTCCTTTCCTAAGTACTGGTTGCTTCACCTGATACCCTCCTACCATATGAAAGTGACAGATGCTATATTTTACTGATTCACATTTAACAAAATAAAATGCTGTTGAGGCAAAAGTCACATAACATAAAATTAATTATTTTAAAATGAACAATTCAGTGGCATTTAGTTCATTCACAATATTTTTTTCCAATATTCTAATACCTCTGAAATGGAATTTACATTACAATCAATGATATGCTATAGTTTAATTGACAATGTTTCACAAAATTCTTCTTCAGTTCAGTTCAGTTCAGTCACTCAGTCGTGTCCGACTCTTTGCAACCCCATGAATCACAGCACGCCAGGTCTCCCTGTCCATCACCAACTCCTGGAGTTCACTCAGATTCATGTCCCTCGAGTCAGTGATGCCATCCAGCCATCTCATCCTCTGTCGTCCCCTTCTCCTCCTGCCCCCAATCCCTCCCAGCATCAGGGTCTTTTCCAATGAGTCAACTCTTCGCATGAGGTGGCCAAAGTACTGAAGTTTCTTCATAGTGGGATATAAATAAAGGTGCACCTTTCAGTTGATGGTGTCTTAGAGCACTTGAATTTGGGTACTTGGTGGTTTTCTTGGATTTCTGAGGAAGCACACTTTATATCTGGATGTCTTGCCAGCCACTCATCTACTGAGTTGACCTAAAGACCATTAGCTTTGAGAGGAATCCAGAGTAAAGGAAACTGTCCAATTGGTCTAGCCTGCAATGAAGTAGATGGGCCTCTTGGTCTCCATGACTCACCAGATTCCAATCACGTTGCAATCACCTTGCTGATGGAGACTATAGCAAGCCCAGGAGCAGCAACGCAGAAGTGAAGAAAACCATGCTCTGCTTGATAAATAACTGATCTCCTTTGAGAGACAGCTTTATCTTACTACTAGGCCCCAATAGAGACTGCATGCTTGTCCCTGGGACAACTAGGTGACCTTCCTTCCATAACCTGGAAACCTGTTGATCCATTTCAAGTCTGTAGTGTCCAAAAGCATTCATCATCAGATGGAAAGGATACAAATGAGACCAGGCCTAAGCGTCTTCTCCTTTGCCACCCATCCCTCAATAAACAGTTATGTCTTAACAGGCAGAGGTTGTTTGAATGGATAAAGAAAAGCAAAACCCAAATACTTGCTGTATATAAGAGATGCACTCTAAAAGATGAAATAAAATGGAAGGAAAAAGTATATACCATCCAAACAGTAAGCTTGTGAAGGCTGGAGAGACTATATGAGTTAAAGTATATTTCAAGACAAAGACTAGAGATAAAGATAGATACTTCAGGACTTCCCTGGTGGTATAGTGGTTAAGAACCCACCTTCCAAAGCAGGAGATGCAGGTTTGATCCCCGGTCAGAGAATTAAGGTCCCACATGCCAGGGGCCAACTAGAGAAATCTCACGTGCTGCAAGGGAAGATCACACGTGCCACAACTAAGACCTGACCAAAATAAATAAATAAAATAAATATTTAGAAAGATAGATATTGCATAATGGCAAAGTGATCAATTCACCATGAAGCTATAAGAACTATAAATTTGTGACAACAGAGACCATAACCTATTGACAGAGTTTCAAAATTCATGGAACAAAAGTTGACAGAACTTAAAGAAAAAATACACAATTCTATGATCATAATTGGAGATGAAAAGAAACCCTCAGCAATAGACTAATAGACATAAAAATATCAAGAAAGACATAGATTATGTGAACAATATCATCAAATATCTTGCCCTAATGGAAATTTATATAACTGTGTATCACAACCGCAGGATATATATTCTTTTCAAACATTGTACACATTGTACACCTCAATGGACCATATGCTGAGCCATAAAACAAGTCTCAATAACTTTGAAAGCTTTGATATCATATAGAATATGTTCTCTGACCACAATGGAATTAAATTAGATATCAATACTCACAAGCTACCTAGAAAACTCCCAAATATTTGGAAATTAAGCAACATAATTCTAAACAATCCATGGATCAAAGAAGTAATCACAAGGGAAGTTAGAATGATAATGAAAACACAAAATGATTAGCAGGATGCAGGATAAACTTTATAGCTCTAAGTACTTGTGATTGAAAATAAGAAAGGATATAAGCATCTGAATGCAGAGTTCCAAAGAATATCATGGAGAGATAAGAAAGCGTCTTCTTCAGTGATCAATGCAAAGAAATAGAGGAAAAGAACAGAATGGGAAAGACTAGAAATCTCTTCAAGAAAATCAGAGATACCAAGGGAGCATTTCATGCAAACATGGGCTTGATAAAGGACAGAAATGGTATGGACCTAACAGAAGCAGAAGATATTAAGAAGAGGNGCCCCAGGCTTAGGCCCCTGACCAGCCTGCCTGTCCCTAACTCCTGATTCTCCCAGCCAGTTTCCTCCTCACCCAGGGCTCTTGCTTGCCTCCTAGGATGCAGGAGCTCCATGTCTCACTCCAGGACGTGACTTCCTGGCTCTAGGCTAGGGCAGCAGCCTGGGTCCAGAGGCTCGCTCCACACCTTCTGACTCTAGAATCTCTCACCTCCTTAAACCCCGCTCCCAGGGATGCACCCCCATTGCTACCCAGTGACACCGGTCAAGGCTACCGCACAGTGAAGGCCAAGTTGGGCTCCAAGAAGGTGCGGCCCTGGAAGTGGATGCCATTCACCAACCCAGCCCGCAAGGATGGAGCCATGTTCTTCCACTGGCGAAGGGCAGCAGAGGAGGGCAAGGACTACCCCTTCGCCAGGTTCAATAAGGTGAGCCACCACTGTGGGGACATAGGCCAAGGTTGTGCCCACCTACTCTGAGCCACATGCCTGAGCTTTCCAGTCTCCTGGTTGGCTCCAGAGGCACTCTCAGACCAGGTCTCGAGCATGTTTGCCCGCTCAGTCCTTGGGACGCACACCTGCAGGCCCTTCTCTGCCCATGGGGTCCTGCCCTCTCCTGGCCCTGCTCTGGTTTTTGGTGTGCTGCCTTGGCCTTCCAGTTGTTGCTGTTCTTCAGAGCTATGTCCTGGGTGCTCTACTCTGCTCACTGTCTACTTTCTCCCTGCTGCCGCTGCTGCTGCTAAGTCACTTCAGTCGTGTCCGACTCTGTGCGACCCCACTAGTGTGTCTCATTTACACCATGACCTCAGTTACCCTCTCTATGTCACTAACCCCAACTTAATATCTCCAGTCCAGAGCAGCAGTTCCCATATATCCAGTCATTTGCTTACCTTTCTCCCTAAAGGCCCCACAGTTACTTCAGATCAAGTGGATTCCTGTAAGCAGAGCTTACCATCTTCCCTCTGTTCCCTACCCCGAAACCTGTTCCCCACATCAGTGAATGACACCACCATCCACCCAGTTACCCAAACCAGAAATATGGGACTCATCCTTAACTAAGCCTCCTTTAGCACTTATATTATTTCAGTCAACAACAGAACAAAGAAAGTAGGGAAGACATATAACAAACGTGGAAACAAATAAGTTGGATTCTTTCAGATAGGACTGATCAATGAAATCAGGATATGAAACGAGATAAAGAGGGAACTTGTAGATGTAGGGGAGGCCTAATTTAGGTAGGGTGGTCGGGGAGGGCCTCTTTGAGAAGCTAGGATTTGAGCTAGACCTCAGTGATACATCTCGTCATGAGTCCTGCTGATGGTTTCTATATAAATGGCATCTGCCTATGTTCTTCATTCTCTGTACCAGCACCCTAGACCACGCTGATTTTTCTCTGGTCTAGATGGCTGAGGCTCAGATGGAGCTAGGCCCTACCCAGACTCACCCAACCAGTGAGAAACAGCTGGGCTAGGCTGATTCCCTAGCCATTGTTTAAGCCACTACACAATATGGACCCCAGTCCCTGCAGCTTAGAGCAGCCTAATCTTTGAGTCTGAAAGCCCAAGGGGCTTGTAGCTGGACTCCCAAGGCCTGACTTCTTTCCCCTCAGCCAGTACATCCACTTGCACCTGGATACGTTCCCCTGAATGGCTCACAGGCTTTTCAGACTCAGTATGTCCACGTGTGACCCATCATTCTCCCCTACACCCCCAAATTGCTTTTTCTCCACCTCGCCACCATCTTTAGGCCCTTCAGGTCCAGTGGAGGGAGAGGCTGGAGTTGTAAGACTGAGAAGGGATATCTAAGAGGTAAGAGGTTTGAGGTGGGGGAGGAAAGGTTGGATGAGACAATTCAAGGTGAAGACAAAAGAGTGTTCATTTTGCATTTATAAATACTGCTCCATGCCAAGACTTCCCTTGCAGCTCAGTGGTGAAGAATCCACCTGCTAGTGCAGGAGATGCAGGTTCGATCCCTGGCCTGGGAAGATCCCCTGGAGAAGGAAATGGCAGCCCACTCCAGTGTTCTTGCCTGAGGAATGCCATGCGCAGAGGAGCCTGGTGGGCTACAGTCCATGGGGTTGCAAGAATTGGATATGACTCAGCGACTAAACTATATATGTGACACACACACATATATACATAAATTTTCTTATTCTTTTCTGTTTTAGTTTTTTACAAGTTAATTGAATATAGTTCCCTGTATTATGCAGTAGGACCTTTTTTATCTGTTTTATATATGGTAGTTTGTATCTGCTAATCCCCAGTTTCCTAATTTATCCCTCCCCCATCCCCATTTGGGAACCATAAATGTGTTTCCTGTGTATGTGAGTCTGTTTCTGTTTTGTGAATAAGTTCATGTGTATCATATTTGGATTCCACATATAAGTGACATCATATGACATTTGTCTTTCCCTGTCTGACTTCTCTAGTTGCATCTGTGTTGCTGCAAGTGGCATTATTTCATTCTTTTTTATGGCTGAGCAGTGTTCCATTGTGTATATATACCAGTTTTCTTTATCCGTTCACTGTCAGTGGGCATTCAGGTTGCTTGCATGTCTTGGCTGTTGTCAGTAGTGCTGCTGTGAGCATAAGGGTGCATGTGTCTTTGAAATTAAGAGTTTTCTCCAGATGTCTGCCCAGGCACAGGATTCTGGGTTATAAGGTATTGAATTGACTCTTGAAGGATGTTACCAGGTAATAGTAGGAAGGAGTACAGTGACTTGTTCAGGCAGAGGAGTCATCGTGAGCAAAGACATAAATGAAAAAGCAGTCGTATGTGTGGGATGCTGTGGGCATTTCCCTGTTGATGAAGCCTGAAGTCCAGGACAGAACATGGTGGAGAAGAGGCCTGAGAGGCTAGCAGGGCTGGGTCAGGCAGGGCTTGGCACCCAGAAATGGGCTTTGCACTGATGTCTTTGGGGAGCCACTAGTAGGTTTTAAGTAGAATGGTGTCAGGATCAGATTTGAGTTTTAGAAAGATTGTGATTATGGGTGGAGAATGAAGCCAAAGTAAAGGAAACTAACCGTCTTCCTGCCAGTGCTGCTCATTCCTGGGGTCGTGCTTTCAGTCAGTGGCTCCCCATCCGATTTCTTGCTCAAGCCAGCAACACAGGAGTTACCTGTGACAGCATCTTCTCTCACCCCTTATGGCCAGTTGTCACAACCTGTGATGTTTAAAGCCTCTCGAGTCTGTGCCCTTTTCTTTACCTTCTGCTGCTGCTGCTTTATTTCAGGCCTCTTCACTTCCTACCTGGATTATTTCTTAAAACTGCCAGTTGGTCTCCCAAGCTCATATTTCACCCCCTCTGTCTTCACTGTTGCCAGGATGGTCTTTGTAGAAGAGAATCATGACCATCTCACTCCTCTCTTTAAAACTAACCTTTCTGGTTCCCATCACCTACAGGATGAATTTCAGATCCTTAGCAGGCGTATAGGCCTGCAGCAGCTCCCTTTTGCTGACTCTCAAGGCTCCCTCAGGCCTTTCCCTGTCTTGCCCTTTTCGTGTTCCCCTAGTGTATCCTGATGCTTCAGGCCATTTTTCTCCTCACTGTTTACGTGGTCCCCCTGCTTAGGAGTCTCTCCACTGCATTCCCTTACCAGTTCACTTCTATTATACTTAACCAGGCCTCATTTATCTCTTCCCTGTCAACCCTTGTCCCAGGCTGAATCAAGTGTCACTCATTACATCCTAGGCATACCTTTGTCATCGGTTTTGCCTCACTGTACTAAATTAGTTTTGTAGCTGGACTGTGAGCTCCGAGAAGGTAAGGCCCATCTTACTCAGTATTGTGTCCCTAGCGTAGGTCTAGCAGGCCCATGATATTAATAAATATTTGCTGATCTCTCTTGCTTGACTGTGAACTTCTTTTTATTTTTATGGCTGCGCCATGTGGCTTGCGGGATCTTAGTTCCCCAAGCAGGATTCAAACCTGGGCCCCAGCAGTGAAAGTGCCAACTCCTAACCTTTGGACCACCACGGAGTTCCCTGATCATGAGCTTCTTGAGAACAGGACCAGCTACACTGTTCCTGAGCATATTTTTTTTAGTTAAATGGGATTAAAATGCATAGGAGGGATACTTAACCAACTGCAGAGAGATCAGAAGGATGAGAAGTTATCTAGGTAGAAGGAATGTGGAAGTGAAAAGGCATTTCAGGCAAGAACAACAAAGGCTGAGAGGGAGAGCCTGGTATATTCCAGTAACTGCTAGTCGCCCAGCTGGCACTTAGTGTCCATGGAGGACAGTGGATGCAGAGGGAGGCCAGGTCACTTACCATGTGTTCACTGATGGATTCAATTAAATACTCATTAATACCTACAGTGTGCAGGGCCTATGCTGAACCCAGGAGGTAGGAAGTGATCCAGACAACCCTTGCTCTTGGCAAGTTTGAAAAGTATCTAGAAGGCACTTTGAAAGTATCAGGGAGCCTCTGAGGGGTTTCATAAGGGATGGTTGGGTAACATCAGTTATATATTCTAGAACAGTGCTTTTCGAATTATCTGTGATAAAGGACATTATCTTAAATTTCCCAATTCATCAGAGACTACTAAAGATAGTAAAATTGTAAGAAAAGATGAAGTATCAGTCCATGTTTCTTCTAAATTATTTAGCAGCATATGATGCTGTAAAGTTGTGAAGCTTTCTAAATGCTTATTCTCATTTCTGTACTTACTGTAGACAGGTTTGTAGCAGCACTGGTCTAAAGGCTGCCCTTTAGCAGTGTCAGAGAGGTCACATCTTGGCTGCAGATGGAGAATTTTCCGGAAGAGGATTAAACGGAGGCAGAGAGACGAGTGGGGAGGCTGTATCTCTATCCAGGCAAAGGGGTAGTGATGGTCTAGACATGGGCATGGCAGTGGAGAATTGGGAGGTAAAAGCCACAGATTTGGGAAAGAGGAGGGGTTCAAGGATAAAGGTAGAAATTAAAGATGCCTCCTAGGGTTCTTGCTTGGGTGATGCCAACATTGAGATCTGAACTGGAGGAGATAGAAGTTTGAGGGAGCACAGTGAGCTCAGTACTGAACATACTGAATTTTTTTAATTGAGGTATAACTAACATATATATTAGCTTCAGTTTAGAAGGTAATGACCCCGTATTTGTATACAGTGTGAAATGGTCCCCCCAGTGAATCTAGTTAACACGCGTCACCTGAACACATTCAGTTTGGGATGTATGTAGGACCTCCACTAGGAAATGTCCCAGAGGCTGCTGGACACAAGGGTTTTGAGAGCCAGTGTCGTTTGATGGAGAAACTTCCGTGGTCCAGCCTAACACTGTCTCCTTCCTGGGGTCTCTGACTGACGACCCAGCCCATAGTGGTGCTTTTTCCGCTGAGGGAGGTCTGGGGGATGGGGCATGGGGGTTGGGATGGGGGTTATGCTGGGAGCAGGATTCAGGTGCCTTTTCTATAGAGATGAAACCTTGGCCAGCTTGGGGAGCTGCAAGTCTCTGTGTCACCACTGGGTGGCAGGAGTGCTTCAGACAAGTGTTCCCTGCTAGGGGCTCCTGGACCTTTCTCTGGAACTTAGCCCTACTCCAAAGTTGACCCTTGGATTCCACAGACACGCTTACTTGTGGGCCACTCACCTTAACCATGGGGTCAGGAGCATGTGTTTTGTGCAGTTGGTCCTGGAGTGGATCCAGAGGTGGGTGACAGTCCTGGAGCCTGTCAGGGCCTTTGGTCAAGCCATCAGTTTCTTTCCTTGCTCTGGAAACATCATCTCCAGGGGTCCTGTGCAGGGTCCCAGGCAGAGGATCTGCTTTTGTCCACCGCAGGGATGGGCAATAAACAGGAGGGACCGTGGTCACGGGGCTGCAGCCTGTGCGACGTGCCGTGACGTGGGCGTGCCCGTCCCTCCCCGCCCCTCCACCCCGCCTGTAGACGGTGCAGGTGCCCGTGTACTCAGAGCAGGAGTACCAGCTCTACCTTCACGACGACGCTTGGACAAAGGCAGAGACCGACCACCTCTTTGACCTCAGCCGCCGCTTCGATCTGCGTTTTGTCGTCATCCATGACCGGTACGACCACCAGCAGTTCAAGGTGAGCTGGCGCCTTGTTATCTGCCTGTGTGCCCAACCCTCAGGCCCGGCAGGCCACTAGCTCCTTGCCTCCCTTTTCACATACCTCTGAGCGTTTGTCTGTCTCCGTGTCTGTCCTTAGAAGCGTTCTGTGGAGGACTTGAAGGAGCGGTACTACCACATCTGTGCCAAGCTTGCCAACGTGCGGGCTGTGCCAGGCACAGACCTCAAGATACCAGTATTTGATGCTGGGCATGAGCGACGGCGGAAGGAACAGCTGGAGCGTCTCTATAACCGGACCCCAGAGCAGGTCAGCCCCGAGTCCCACAGACTCTTCAAGCCCTGAGACCCTGACCACTGCCTCCATCCTCCCTGCCCTCTGCTCCCCTACTACCCCTGCCCGGACCCCATCCAGTCGCACCCCTCACCAGCCACCCTCCCTGCTCTCCGCCTCCCTCACGGCCCCCTGCTGCTCAGAGTCCCTCACAGACAGCCCAGCACCCCTCCATCTCCCTCTCCCCCCTCGCTGCCCCTTGAGTTTCACGCTCCTCTCAGTGTCTCTCCCCCAGGTGGCAGAGGAGGAGTACTTGCTGCAGGAGCTGCGCAAGATCGAGGCCCGGAAGAAGGAGCGGGAGAAGCGTAGCCAGGACCTGCAGAAGCTGATCACGGCCGCAGACACCACTGCCGAGCAGCGGCGCACGGAACGCAAGGCCCCCAAGAAGAAGCTGCCCCAGAAGAAGGAGGCTGAGAAGCCGGTGTGGGGACTAAGCCAGCCAGTCAGGGTGGGGGTCTGGGACTAATATTGGGCCCTTTCCCCGTGACACCCTGGTCTCCGTAACTGCTCCTCCCCAGGCTGTTCCTGAGACGGCAGGCATCAAGTTCCCAGACTTCAAGTCTGCGGGCGTCACTCTGCGGAGCCAACGGGTACGTGAGTCACCTTGTTCTCTGTGTCTGGGCCTTGGCTCTATGGCTTGAGCGCTGTGGGCCAGGGGCCTGGAGCAGGTGGAGGCAGACATACCAGGATCTCAAGGGGACACCAGGCTGAGCTCAGCTTTCAGCCTTTTCTACTCACTGGTTGTTTCCTTCTGTGACCCAGAGCTGCCTCTAGGGCTTAACTTCTCTTCTAGCTCTCCCCACCCCAATTCCTTTTGTCCCCTTCATTCTAAACCGCTTGTCGGGAGAGGGTCCCACTTGAGCTGAGCTGCCTGGGTCATTGCAGATGAAGCTTCCCAGCTCTGTGGGACAGAAGAAGATCAAGGCCCTGGAACAGATGCTGCTGGAGCTGGGTGTGGGTGAGTGTGAGGGCTGGGCCCCTCAGGATAGACCTTCCCGCCAACCCCCGCCCCCCCGAGGTGAGGTTGTGGATGAAGGCCGGGCGGCAGGGGGCAGTTCTTGCTGCTGGCCTCCCACCACTGTGCCGCCTGCCCACCCACAGAGCTGAGCCCGACGCCCACGGAGGAGCTGGTGCACATGTTCAACGAGCTGCGGAGTGACCTGGTGCTGCTCTACGAGCTCAAGCAGGCCTGCGCCAACTGCGAGTACGAGCTGCAGATGCTGCGGCACCGGCATGAGGCGCTGGCCCGGGCCGGCGTCCTAGGGGGCCCCACCGCCCCGGTGTCGGGCCCGGCCCCGGCCCCGGCCGAGCCAGCAGGGTCTGAGCCCACTCTCGGTTCTGACCCCAGCAAGGACACCATCATCGATGTGGTGGGCGCACCCCTCACACCCAATTCGGTAAGAGGCCGGACCAACCAGGAGAGCTCCAGCTGGCCCTGCTAGTGAGCACACACGTGTGCATGCACAGGCCCCACCCCCTGTAGCGCCCAAAACGGGGATCATCGCTCTGAGGGGTTCTGAGAATGAGTGGGTGGCCAGTGGGCATCACCTTCCTGACTCAGAGCATGAAACACAGGCACCAAGCGCGAGTCCAGCCATTGACCTCGGCACCTTGTGTCTCCTCAGAGGAAGCGGCGGGAATCGGCCTCCAGCTCCTCTTCTGTGAAGAAAGCCAAGAAGCCATGAGAGGCCCCACGGGGTGTGGGACGCTGCTGTGTAAATAGAGCTGCTGAGCTGGACTGGGCTGCCTCCTTTGCCTCTCACCACTTCTGACACCCCTGGCTGGGAGGGTGGCCGGGAGGGGTAGCCCTGGGGCTTGCCTACACTGAGGCCCTTGGCAGCCCTTTAACCACTGACCAGCTCCCCCAACTCCTGTATCCGGGAACATCCATCGTTCTACACTTGGGCTGGTTCGCACACAGCATCCCAGCTGCTTCTCACACAGCCTCATGCTCAGACAGTCCCCACTGCCCTCTGCATATTCAGAGGGTCTCAGGTGCTCCGCTGATGCCAGCTCTGCTTACTGGTGGCCTTGAGCACAGGGCAGCCTGGCACGTGTGCTGTCCCCCACATGTCCAGACGCCGTCAGGCCCAGCACCACCTGGTCCACACACACACACACCCAGGGCCTCATTTCCCCGACTTTATTCAGTGGCACGTTCACAGCGGGGACGGGGGCAGACACGAGGTGGGGCCTGATCTGTCCTGGAGCCCTGGGGGCACCACACACCATGCACTACAGATGGGAGGGGGCACAGGGGGGCTTGGTGGCCCCAGCAGAAGCCTGTGTGTTGGGAGGAGGCGGTAAGGAGGATGTCCCCCAGCCCAGGCCCACAGTGGGAGGGGCTGATCCTGGGCTGAGGTTGAGAGGTGGGGGTAGGGGGCACAAAGTGTCTGTTCCAGAGGGGCCAAGTAGCCAGGCCTTACCCAGGGCAGAAGCCCACAGGGCGGGCTGGGGGACACTCTGGATGCAGAGCTGTGCCACTCTCCCTTTGCCCCTCTGGTGAGGGAGAGGAAGGTTCTGGGCTGGGCCAAGCAGCTACCCTGTCCTGCCCCAGCCCATCCTCGGCCAGTCAGAACGGCTTTGACGTCTGCTTGAAGATGAAGCCTCGATACGCGAGTGTCTTCATGATGTTGGCAATGTTCTTGCAGTCATCTAAAAGGAGGGAGAGGAGACAGTTAGGTGGGCCCCAGATCCTTCCCCTGTGGGCCCACAGATGCTCCTAAACGGGTGTCATGGGAAGCAGGATCGGATTCAGAAGCCAAAGGCTCTAAACCAGGGGGGGTCCTGTACCCAGGTGGCAGCATCTCCAGCTTCAGGTTGGGGAGGCAGGAAGCCTGGTCTCGGGGCCTCTCAGTCCCATAATTCATGCTGGAAATTGGCCAGCGTGTCCCGCCCGGCCCCAGCGGTGATGTATGGGTGCCGTCGCAGTAAGAAAAAGGCAGAGTAAATGTGTAATTTCTCCCTTGACGGCCCCCGGCCGCTGGGCGATCCTTCTTGTTGCCGCCGCGTGGGGACGGCCCGTCCGCCACACTCCGTCTTCCCGCCACCCTCCTTGATGTCTCCATTTCATTACTGTGCGGCCATTCATCACGCCCACGGCCAGGGTGACTTTGCCGGCACTTGCGTGTGTGTGGGAGATGTGGCCCAGGACATAATCACTGGTGACAAGGCACAAGCCTTGGCACTTCCAGTCAGGGCCCCAGGCTCCCATGCTCCAGCAGCAGCTGCCTAGGTGCCTGGTTCTGTGCAGCCCTGGCCAGCAGAGAAGGGCCAGGTCTGTGGTCCTCTCTCACCCCAGCCAGCAGCCTTCTACCAGACATGCCTGTGGAGCTCAGCCCAAGCTCGCGCTCCTTCCCAGGTAGGCTTCAGATCCTGACTCTGGCAGTATCTCAGATTAAAGACATCTGCGCCTGCCAGATCCTGGCAGCAGTGTCTTTGGTATTGATTCCCATGAGAAACTCCGTGGTGAAAGCCATCCCAGACCCCAGACGCGGGTAGCCACAGGCGCAGGTACTCCTGGAGCCTCAGTGTCATGGTCATGGACCAGGACTCCCTGCACCACCCGCCTCCCACATCCCATAGGTGGCTCCTATACCACAACCGGGACCTCAGCTGCCACAGCCCTTACAAGATCGATGCTAGGACTGCAGAAGTATTGTACATCGATGTCATAATCAGGTGTGGGGGGTGGTGAGGTCAAGGTGAGGTCAGGAGGCCCTGCATCTGTCAAGGACCAACCCCTTCCAGTGAGCGCCCAGCCTCTCCTTGCCAGAACCTTAGACTAGAAAAGGGGACCAACCAGAGCGAGGACAACTGTGGGAGTGGGACAAGTCCGATCAGGCCAAGCCTACGCCATCAGCTGGACCCCAGCTCTGCAGACCCTGCACAGGGTAGACAAGTCACACACGGTCCTGTTTCTCAGAGCTCGAAATGAATGTAGCCAGCTGGGTGGATGTGGGCATAGACAGGTGACCCAGGCATTTGGGAAGCCATGAGGCTGGTCTGAGGCAGAACAGTGCAAAGACGGATGGGTGGGTGGTGGCAGCCATGGCAACTCCAGACGCGACTCATCCTTGTGGCTTATGAGCTGGACACGCACCCGACTCAGCTGCCGCCCTGCCATTTGTCTCCCTTAGTGTGCACGCCTAGTCTGTGGGGGGAGGGGGTGGAGGGNGACGGATGGGTGGGTGGTGGCAGCCATGGCAACTCCAGACGCGACCCATCCTTGTGGCTTATGAGCTGGACACGCACCCGACTCAGCTGCCGCCCTGCCATTTGTCTCCCTTAGTGTGCACGCCTAGTCTGTGGGGGGAGGGGGTGGAGGGAGGGGGCTGCGACAGGAGGAGCCAGGCAGTCGACAGGAAGGGGAATGGGGCAGGAACGGCTGTGCAGGAGGGGCAGGACAGAAGGGCCTTAACGACAGGGTCCAGGAGCTGTGGTGGTACTGTTGATAGGGTGATTTTCTTCCCAAGTAAATTTGGCCTTGTCAGGGCACCTCCAGTCCTTCCTGTCTCTGACACTCTGGGGACCATGGCCACTGTGCATATTAAGAATAAGTCCCCTCGTTATCTGCAATTACCCAGCGGCCACACACCTCATTTCTTCCAGCAGAAAAGAAAATTAGTTTTCTATTGACTTCATCTGGCTCCTCCCTCGTTGCTGGACAAATCGCTCAATCTGCCTCCCCTGGCCCAAGTGAATGTGCTCAGCCCCTCCCCCCAGACCACCAGCCATCCAGTGGGCGAGCACTGACCTCCCACCTGTGCCTGGTCTGAGGCTGGGTGAAGGTCCATGCACCCGTCTCAGCCCTGACCTCTCCTCACTCTACACCCTGGAGGGGTTCATCTACATCCCAAGCTCCAACTACTTCTGAAAACTGCCTCCTGAGCTCCAGACCACAGATCCAGATACCTCAGGAACATCTCCTTCTAGATTCACACACAAAACGGCCAGCAGTGAGCTAGTTTCCTCCCCCCAGCTCCTTCACTCTCCCTTGTTCTCCATCACAGTGAATGGCACCCCGAAATGTCCCAGAAGAAGCCCGATTCAAGCCTGGCATCCTGCCTCCTCCCCCAGCCCAATCAAGTGTGAACTGAAGGCTTTGCCGTCGTCCTCTGTCTCCTCGTCCCTTCACTCTGGCACCTCCTCCCAGTCCAGAGCCCAGCATCTCCTGCTCTTCCAACAGCAGTGGCTTCTCTTTCTCCCCTTTAATCCATTCTCTCACAGCCAAAGTGATCTTTCTCACACAAATCTGATCACGTTCTTTTCTCCTTGAATCTCTTCAGTGGCTTCCCTGCCCTCAAGTCCACACACTCATTATGACTTCAAGGTTAAAGCCCTGCAAAACAGGATCCCTGCTATCTCTAGTCTCACCCCTGCCACTCTCTACCCTCAACCCCCAGATTCCAGCCTCCAGGGGCCACTTACTGTTTTCTGAAAATGACAAAGTAGGTTTTGGAGTCAGACAGACCTGTTTCTAGTCTTCACTTCGCCCTCTGGCAAGTTTCCCCAAACTTCAGGTTCACCGGGGCGATAAGAGGTGCTACCCGAGTGTTATGCAAGGAATGAGCGAGTGAAACCGCCACCTGTCTGCACATGCTTTATGTCTGGAATCTCTCTTCTCGATGGGCAGGGAAGGATGCTAGTTTCCAGGATAGCCCCGTGGTGAGGAGGGGTGTACTGTACAATCTGTGGCACAGGTGACATAGGGGTCAGCACACTTGGTAAAACCGCTCACCACTCACGCCACAAACTCTTGACTACTGACTTCGTCCACCGGGGATTCCGGAGTCTAACTTGTTGCAACTGGTCTATCATGATGAAGAGAGACCCAGACGGGGCTCATCCAGCAGGTCAGTACTACTGCAGTTTTGGGCTTCCACCCCTGGACGCTGACCCAAGAGTCAGCACTCCACTGATCAGCACAGACACAAATCTGGGCTTTTAATAGTAAGTTCAGATAGAGCTCTGGGTGAGCCTGATAACAACATGGCCTCCCGAAAGTCCTCGGCTCGAAGCCCTGGGTCAGCAGTCCCATCTTGTGGCCCATCACTGAGCGACTGGAACAGCCTGAGGCTGTTCTGGAGGGTCAGGAGCAGGGAACCTCGTGCCCACAGCAGAGGCCTCTAAGAGTAGGTCTTCCATACATCCAAATTCTAGAAGACTAACCTGTATTTGGAGGAGGCAATGTACCCCACTCCAGTACTCTTGCCTGGCAAATCCCATGGACGGAGGAGGCCTGGTGGGCTGCAGTCCATGGGGTCGCTAAGAGTTGGACACGATTGAGCGACTTCACTTTCACTTTTCACTTTCACGCATTGGAGAAGCAAATGGCAACCCACTCCAGCGTTCTTGCCTGGAGAATCCCAGGGATAGGGGAGCCTGGTGGGCTGCCGTCTATGGGGTCACACAGAGACACAACTGAAGTGACTTAGCAGCAGCAGCAGCAACCTGTTTTTATGTTCCTGCAGGATCATCTACTTGTGACAAGACTGCCCTCATCTTTTGGGGGGCGTTAATATTTTTAACATTGGAATTAATTCTTAATGTTTTTATATTGCCAAGGCTGTAATGGGGGGAAGGGCTAGTTGCATACATCCCTCAAAGGTGAGTGGGGTCAGCACTTAACAGGATGAGCTTGCTGGCTGGGCCCAAGGGTAGTCAAATACCTGCTTGGCAAGGTAGCTGCTAGTGGAGGGTGGCTCAGATCGCTCAGGACAGCCTGTGAGAATTCACACAGGGCAGCCCCCTGCAGCTGACACGCTCCAGCTGGTGCCCTTATCTGGGACCTGAAAGAGGACAGGATGAGGAGCCTGGGCCAGGGCCACCCTCAGGAGGGAAGGGGCCCCAGGACNGTAGCTGCTAGTGGAGGGTGGCTCAGATCGCTCAGGACAGCCTGTGAGAATTCACACAGGGCAGCCCCCTGCAGCTGACACGCTCCAGCTGGTGCCCTTATCTGAGACCTGAAAGAGGACAGGATGAGGAGCCTGGGCCAGGGCCACCCTCAGGAGGGAAGGGGCCCCAGGACGCTCTTGGAGGGCCATCTATCCACACACACACTCATTCAGCAGACACCGTGACACCTCCTGGGTGCCAGGTGCACAGGCCCATGCTGGGCCACGGCCTGCAGACCCTGCAGCTCCCGGCCCTCGAGGAACTTCAGAGACTGCACCTGCAGGTGGCGTGGGGTGAACAATGCTATGGGAAACGCAGGCACCAGAAAGGGCACTTCGTTCAGTCGAGGACCAGGAGAAGATTCCTGGGAGGAGTAAGTTAAAAACGCAGAGGCGGCTAGCCAGCAAGGTGGGAGCTGTTCTCAGCATAGTGAACAGCACAGGCACACTTTCCGTAGGAAGTGTAGGGTGTCCCCCCAAATTTAAGATGAGCAGATGGTGGGCGGAGGTGAAGAAGAGACAGGGGAGTGGCGAGGTCAGCACTGGCTGGCCAGAGGAACGCCTGCAGAGCACCAAGTGCCACACTAAGGAGCTTTCATCTCTTCATTCTGGGAATGACGGTGAAGACACATGCTTGAGGAGCGTGACAGGCTCCGATCTGAGCTTCAGAATTATCTTCTGAGGGCTGGAGGGGTTGATCCAGAGAGATCCAGCTAGCAGCCTGTACTATGTATTTCTGGTCCAGGTCAGAAACACTGGCCCAGAACAGGCCAGTGATGGTGGAGGCAAAGGTGGAGAGATAATGGTCATGTGGAGAAGTGGATGGAGACGAGCGATTTTCAGGAAATAGAATGAGCGAGACTTAATGAGGGGACTAGGAGGGCTGGAGGAGGCACAAGTCTAGGATGCGAGTGCTATTCACTGTAATAAGGCAAACAGGAGAAAGTACGAGTTTAGGTCAGTGATGAATTCAGGTTCAGATGTATTAAGTCTTGAGACGTCTATAGGGCAACTAAACTTACCAAGCATTTCTTTTATGGCTTCTGGGCATTATAGCTTGCTTAAACAGGCCTTCCCTATCCCAGTGTTATCTGAAAACTAACATATATTTTCATCTAATACTTTGTTTATAAAAACTTTGACTTTTTAGTCTGCCTGGAATTTACTTTTGTATGTGGTGAGTAGAAGATCTAACTTGCTTTTTCCCCAGCTGTCTTGTCACCACTGACTGACTGTCCACACCTGCCCCACACTTTTGAAATCCCTCTCATATATACAATTTCCATACGTAGGTCTGTCAGAGCTAGGAAAGAGAATAACATGAAATGACCAGAGACGAAAATCATACTGAGAGGACACCCAGAGCAGAATGGTAACAAGCTGCTGACCTTACGAGGATGTGAGGTCTAAAGGAAGACTCAGACAACCTGAGGTCCCCTGCCTAAAACGTTCAGCATGGCAACACACTGTATAGTGATCTCCAGGAGTCAGCGAGGAATGGGGCTGGAGCACGCAAAGCAGGGACCCACGAGACGGGTGGAGAGAACAGTGCAAGGAGCAGGAACCACTGGAAGGAAGACGGCAAGAACCTGGCATGTGTCAGCATTCTAGAACCTCAGCCCGTCTCCACCTCCTTCTGCTAGATGTCTTGGCCGCAGCATGCCTGAGCACAAAGGGTCAGAGGGACTGCCAGAGCAAATTCGCTCCCAGCCCCATGTGGGACATATTTATTCTAAGTTATTCGCTGTTTATCTGAAACCCTAGTTTAACTGGCATACTATGTTTTTATTGCAAATTCGGCTACTCGGTGCTGGGGGCAGCATCTCAAGCTATGGCTGGGCACAGTTCAGGGCACAACAGCAAATGGGAGCTCAGAAGACAGGAGGCCAAGGCAGGGAATACAGGACTAAGCCAGCAGAGGGCCCCTGTGTATCCCTAGATTCTGGGTGCGAATCCTAACTCCATCACTGGACAACTGCGTGAACACGAGCAGATTACTGTACTTTATTTAACCTCTCTGTGTTTCAGATTCTTCTCTAAAATGGGAATAATAATTCATAACTATAGCAACTACTTCCCTCAAAGGGTTGTTAAAGAGATGAAATGAGTTTTTATTTGTGAAGTGCTTAAAACAGTGGCTGGGTTAATTATTAGTAGTAGTATTGGTAGTGTTATTCCAATAGTATCCAATGATAATATTGTTATTTCAACAGAAATACTCTGCTATCCCCCAACTCCCATTCCTTGTCCCAGACACAGCCCATGCAGTCCCCTGGACCCGAAGACAGGGTAACCTTGGCCCATCAGAAACACCCCACCCCAGACACAGATTCCCTTCTCCCCACCAACAGGGCTCCTGCAGCTCCCTGCCCTCCCCCCAGACAGGGCCCTCTTAGCCTCAACTCCAAAGTGACCCCTTCTTCCAGCCGCCCTCTACCCCGCACAACCCCCCTCCACCCCACCGAGGTGCCTGGAGGTGCCACAGGGCTGATGGTGAAAGATGACGGTGGTTCCACAATAAGGGGAAAAGGCAATTTCATCTTGATTAGCAGGCGATTTCTCTCTCCGTAATAAGCGCGCTCCAAATAATTAGCGTGTTTTACGTAATAATGAAATTACAGAAATGCAGTCCACTTATTCAAACAACTCACCATTACCATATTTTTAAATATTAGACTTAATTAGAGTTTATCACTTCAGAGAAGTATGCGGACCGAAGATGTTTTTAAAAAAATCCTCATAAAGTGTTTATTAAGCGCTGGTAAAGCTGGGATAATGATGTGTTTGGAAATTAAGGCAATCAAACACTTACCGCCGCTCCTGGAGGCCGGGCATGGAAATGAGGCCATTACACGCCCATTACCCGCCAGCTCGAAGCCACTTGGGGGGCGGGGAGAGGATGCGCCTGGCCGAGAGGGCACAGTGCCTGGAAACGCCTGTGCCAACAGCCCGAGACAGCCTGACCAGTAAGCACAGAATCACTTATAGGCCACTGACATGTGGCCACCAGGAGCCTGACTCAGACTTGGCCAGGCAGATGACAGGACAGGTTCCAAATGCCAAAGGCACCCAAGACTAACCTGGGTCCAGATTCCCAGGCCTGGCAGGACAAGTGAACTCCATTCAAACCCCAGTACAGTGTGGGGACAGGAGCCCGATTGGGCAGCCAGAGAGGTCAATGAAAAGAGGCGGAAGCTGCAGACCCAAGTGTCCTCTCCCAATTCTAGGCCACACAGGAAGGGGAGCTGGCGTGGCAGAGGAAGGTCTAGGAGGAAGCTGGGGGACTGAGTCAGGGGCCGGGCTCAGGAACATACCTAGGGACAGACCCGGACTGGGCAAAGTAGGCAAGAAGGGTGGCGGGAGAGAGGGGCGGGTGGCTCCAGGCCCCACTTATCCCGGTGAATAACTAATTCCAGAATTTATAGTGCTGGGTTTTTGTTCTGTGGCCATTTATATCTGCGAGGGGAGGAAATGAAGAGGCAGCGCGGACGCCACATCTTTCTGTGTTATTGCTTGTCTGCCATTTGCAAATCATTATTAATTGTGGGCCCTGGTGGCGGGCCGGGCGGGGGCCGGGCCGGGTACATCCACATAGCTCTTCATCAAGGACCCCAGCCGCTGCCCCAGAGAGCCAATTACCCCGCCCTGATTGGGATCAGATAAAGAGGGAATTTTTACAAATTAGGGAATAAATAGAATTTCCACACAGGGCGCGGGCAGGACCTGAGAGGCTGTAATGAAAAACCATCCGTCACCATCAGCGCGGGCTGGGCACGAAGCCCCGGCACTCCCTCCTTTTGTGGGCCCGCCCTAACGCTCAGGGGCCCAGGCGTACAGGTCTAAGGACACCCCAAAGCCCTCTGAGGCCTGGAAGCAGGGAGAGGAATTCCCACTGGGGCGCATGCACACCCACCGGGCCCAGCTCTGAGACGATCCCTGTTGCCTCACCCTTTCCCTGTCTGCCTATCCCTCAGGGTCTTGACAGGAGGAGACTGAGGCAGTCCTGAGTTGGGGACCATGGGGCAGAGACCACATCCATGCCCCTCCAGCTATGGCAGCCCCAGGGCAGAGCCCCAGCCCCGTGGACCAGTCACTCTGGGCTCCCATTAGCGCTCCTCCCCTTGGATCATTAAATATGTATATCTTATTACACGCCTTGTTAGAGTATCGAGCTCTATTGACTGATGATAAATCCTGAGCCTCGTCCTGGCCATAAATTTATCTGGAGATGATGAAGACTCAATAATCTAGTCAGGCAGATAATATCATCGGGCCTTAAAAAAGATCATTACATTATATGTCAGAATTAAAAGTGAAATACGCCGTAGTAACAGGGCGGCTGCTCTGGCCATTACAATGGGTGCCTCCCCCCACTCATCCCCAGCCAAGACCCCACAGGGGTAGCGGGGCCAAGAAGCCTCAGCTTCCTCTTGGCTCTAGATGCCATGGCTAAAAGTGCTTGATAACCTAGGCCAAGTGAAGAGGATCTGGCGTGGGCGGGGAGCAGGGAAGAAGTGGCCACTAAGAACTGTGGAGCACACCCGCCATGCCTGGCAGCCTCTTCTGCCCCAACCAAGCTCCCAACTTAGCCTGTCCCTAGGGGTCTCCTGTGGAACTGTCTTCTGGGGGCCCTGGAGTGGCTCCACTGGGAAGGTGACGGGGCTTCGCCTCCTTCCAGAATGGCCTGACCAATGAGGGCAGATTCTTTCCAAAATGGACACCCAGGATAAAGAGAGGTCAGGCTGCTTGTCTGCATGCCCCAGGCACCTGTGACCTGGCCCCAGACCCACGGGCCAGCAGCCTATCTGAGGCCTGTCCTGTGAGCATGCGCTATCAACACAGACCACGGCCACCTCCCTCCCGGGAGCCCTGCCTGTCACGGCCTCTGCATCCTGTCGTTTGAGAACCTTGCTGCCAGCCTTAGTGTTTGCCGTCAGCACTAACAACCATCTCCATTACATCTTATTTTCACCCATGTCCACAGTCACACCCTCCACCTTGTTAACCTCCTCCACTGTTTTTCCTTTGAAATGCTAAATTCATATATCCCTAGTGAAAGTGAAGTGAAAGTGCTTAGTCGTGTCCAACTCTTAGCGACCCCGTGTATCCCACCAGGCTCCTCCGTCCATGGGATTTTCCAAGCAAGAGTACTGGAGTGGGTTGCCATTTCCCTTCTCCAGGGGATCTTCCCAACCCAGGGATCGAACTCGGGTCTCCTGCATTGCAAGACAGACGCATTACCGTCTGAGCCACCAGGGAAGCCCAAAACAGGGGTCTTCCCAACTCAGGGATTGAACCTGGGTCTCCTGCACCTCAGGAAGATTCTTTCCATCTGAGCCACCAGGGAAGCCTTTCTTTCTCCTCACTGGAACCTCAAAACTATTTTGATCCCNCCGTCTGAGCCACCAGGGAAGCCCAAAACAGGGGTCTTCCCAACTCAGGGATTGAACCTGGGTCTCCTGCACCTCAGGAAGATTCTTTCCATCTGAGCCACCAGGGAAGCCTTTCTTTCTCCTCACTGGAACCTCAAAACTATTTTGATCCCTCGTCTCTCCAGGTACATCCCCTTTCTGGTCTTTCTGTCCACTGTTGACTGCTTATCCAACAGCCACTCCCTCTCTGCAGAGCTGGTGGAGCCCGCTCCTCCTTCACTGACCCAGGGGGAACCCTCAGGGTCTGAGCCATCTGTGGGGATCCTAACCCCTTGCCAGTCATGGGTTTAGGAGCAGCCAAGCATTCTGGCTACTGGGATATGATGGTAAGTTTGCTGAAAGACCTTCAAGGAAAATTTCTTGACTCTTAAGAAGAGAAGCATGAGGGGGAAATAGTCCTTTATATTCTGGCTGGACGTTTTCTTGTCTGTACATCGTGTCTGGGACCAAAGAAGCCATCTCCCAGCCTTGAAGGCAGTTAGTCTGTGAAGAACATGCTGAAGATAAAAGAACAGAAAAACGAAAAACAAAAAAAATCCAGAATGTCCTGATGACACTGCTGAGATGCTAAGTGAACCAACCGTAGAATAACCTTACCTCTCTTGTGCCGTAATAAACCCTCTTATTGTTTAAGATTTAAATTGGGTTTTCTTTTTCTTGTAGCCAAAAGCATAGTAACTGATACAGAATGTAAAGGCAGGAAAGAGAGTGAGAAAATAAATCAGGGGAGGCAAAGGGCAGCAAGGGCACTATTTGAGGCTAGGGAATTGGTAACCCCTGTTATGTTCTTTTAAAATATTTGCTCAAACTGTTTTCCTGCTATATCTCAGGATACAGGCCATGTTACCACAAAGGCTAAAAGAAGTCAAGCTTAGATGGGAACCCAGGAGAAAACAGAGGGAAGAAAATACAACTTTACTGGAAAGGATTTTTATGTATGTGACGTGCAATTTAAGTAGACTTTTTCAAAGTCCCACAGCAATACAAAGTCAACAGACTCACTCACGGTTTCTTCTTCCTCCTGTGCCCTTCTCAGCAATGTCACTTCCAATTTCTAGATTATCTCATGGTCCAAAATGGCTGCTGAGGCTCCAACCATCACATCCACATTTTAGGAAAGAGGAAGAAGGAAAAAAGCAAGACTAATGTACTTTCCCCTTTCAGTATTGCTCCTGAAAGGGACAAGTGTGTTCAGTGTGTTCAGGCCCGCACACTTTTCATCTCACTAGCCAGAACTCAGAGATATAAACATCTAATTGTATGAAAAACTTAAAGAAAGTAGCATTTAACTGGGTACATCATGTTACCCTTAATTATCCAGGGGCTCTATCTAATGAGGAAGAAGGTCAATGGCTATTGGGTACATACCAAGTAGTTTTGGTCCAGGCAACGTAACCTGGATACACCTTACTTTGGAGCCTGGATTCCACAGTCCATCATCTCAGTCCTTTCTTGCCAGTAGTTTCAATTCTCTTGTTCCCTTTTCCTCCCATCACCCTTGCCTGGAAAAACCAAACTCTGCCTTCTTTAAGCTTACATCTGGGCTGAGTGTGACTAGAGAAAACAATAACCTTACAGGCTCTTGTGACTCATAAAATCAGAGTCATCAACCTCACCTGGGTGTATAACCACCGCCCCATTTTCTGTGTGCATGCTCTTCTTTTTCCTGAGTGACAGTCTCACATTTTCTCTGCTTTCTACTACTCTCTAACCCCTACCCCCAACATCACCCCTGACTTCTCACCCACACAATCTTGTCTCCTACTTCACAGGAAACACAGAAGCCAGCCCCCTGCACCCGGGCCGGTCACTGCCTTTCATCCTGATACAGCAGAGGAACTGTCCTGAGGTTACTTCCGAAGCCCACCCTCTCCCCAGCTCTACCTGGCTTCTGGAGTCTACCCTGACTGCTTGTCAGGGGTCTTACATTGTGAGTAACCCCCATTCTCTCTCAGATAGCTTCAGTGGGCTGACTCCGGCCTTGAGACGCTTCTCTGGGTTTCAGTGGCACCACCCTTTCTCCCCTCCCCTCCTTCAGCCCNCGGGCCGGTCACTGCCTTTCATCCTGATACAGCAGAGGAACTGTCCTGAGGTTACTTCCGAAGCCCACCCTCTCCCCAGCTCTACCTGGCTTCTGGAGTCTACCCTGACTGCTTGTCAGGGGTCTTACATTGTGAGTAACCCCCATTCTCTCTCAGATAGCTTCAGTGGGCTGACTCCGGCCTTGAGACGCTTCTCTGGGTTTCAGTGGCACCACCCTTTCTCCCCTCCCCTCCTTCAGCCCCCTGGCCAGGAGTCAACTTCTCTCGACCAGGTGACATTACTGCCCCCTCTCCACCTCCTCCTCCTTGGTGTCCTTCTAAGCCACAAATCTGGTCATTTCACTCCCTGTCTTAAACCCCTTCAATGCTCCTGGAACAGAAAAAGGACATCAGTGGAAATGTCGTGAAACTGAAATAAGACCTTTTGTTTAGTAAACGGTAAGGGACCAGTGCTTACGGCCTGGTGCTGATGGTTCCACTGCAACTGGGCAAGAGGCTAACACTAGGGAAAGCTGGGTAAGAGAAGCTTCTGCAAACAGAAAACCAGTTCCAAGTAAAAGGTTTAAGAGTTCATAATTCAAACAACAGATACCCACCACCACCAGTACTTTCAATAAAGCCTCACTGCTCTAAGGACAGTGTCCAAACTCCTCCACTCAGTTCCAGGGATCTATCCAGGGTCCATCTCGGGCCTCAACTTTCCCACACTCCTGTCGGACTGTGGAATTCAGCCTCTTCTCCTTCCTGGCTTTTCCACATGCTCTTCCTTCTGCCTGGGCAGCTCTTCCCCCACTGCTCAGCCGTCCTGAGGGACAGAAGTTTGCTGCGGTTCCCTGAGGTCCTCGCCTGCACCCCCATGTTGACGTTAGGAACCCCTTCTGTGTGCTCCCACAGCACCCACTGTTCCTCCATGTGGCCGCCTCTGTCACCCCCTGCTGGATCACAAATCCCTTGAGGGCACTCATGTTATCTCCACAGAAGCCCTAAATAAATATGTAATAAGTGGAAGAAAGGAAGGACTGGAGGAAAAGTAAGAGGGGAGGATGGGGGGACAAGATCACATGAGCCTACTCTGGCCCTGATACCTGCCGCCTGCAGCCCAGACAGGCCCCAGCCCCAATCCTGCCCCAGGTTCCCACATGCTGGCAGCTTCGGCTCCTTCCCCACCTCCGCTCATTCCGAGTATCTTTATCTCCCCAAGATCTCCTGTGCCAGGAGACAGGTTGGGACCTAAGCTCTCATTGACCTGGCCAGCCCATCCTGAATCAAGACATCTAGGGGCAGAAGGAGCAGTGCTGGGCTCCACAGTCCCTGCCAGTGATGCCCCGGAGAAGGGCCTGACTAAGCCTGGGGACTCTGGGAGTGGGGGCTGCCCTCCCTAAGCCCAGTCCCACCTGGTAAATATTTCATCCTCAAGCTGCTCAGCTAATCCCTATTAATTTCAATACCGCCGCCTTGCCTGGCTCAGCTCCCAATGCATTATTTATCCCCTTTGTTTGTTTGTCGCTAACAGGTGGGCCCCAGCGGAGGCGCTGACTGGGGACAAGCCCACTCCATCACAGTGTGGCTGTGAATTAATCATGAGGACTAATGGGAACCACCTCAGCTCCAGGCACTTCCCTAGCCCTCTCCACCTGCCCTGGCACCCAGGGGTGGGCCTGGGCTGTCTCAGCACAGTTTAACTCAATTCAAAACAACACATTTTATTCACTATCTACCCACAGGAGTCAGACACTATGTTTTGCTTTGGGGACACAAGCTGAACAAGAGAGACAGAAATTCCTGCCCTCAGGGAACTTTCAATCTAGTGCAGCGGAGCGGGGGAAAGGGGCATTTAACAGCTTCTTAATGAGGACTATGACCGCCTGCTCCAAAGGTCGAGTGTGCAGGGGAGGGGATCTGACCAAGGCTAGGAGTCAAGGACTCTTCCTTGAACAGCAAACTGAGCTGTGGTCTGAAGGATGCGCAGGACTGAATTAGGCTAAGGGTGGGAATGGGGGCTCCCAAGGAAAATAAAGCCAGGTGGGAAAGCCCTGAGGTGAATGAAGGCATGGCAGGTTCCAGAGAATAAGGAAGGGTGCTGTGTGCTGCAGTACAGGGGGCATGAGAAGAGAGGCTTCAGAAGGGGCCCCCACATCAATGAGGCCCAGCCTGGGTATGCTCCTCTCCCTAAGTGACCAGCATTTGTCCCAGGAGATTAGCACAGAGTCCTCCCGAACACCTGGACACAAGCACACACTCACATCACCTCTGCTGACTTGAGCAGTGTTTGAACTGCTTGCCCTTTGTGCCTGTGGCACTGGACGAGTGGTTAAGACTGTAAGCCTTCAGCTGCATAGATCAGGAAATTCAGGTGAGCACTTGGCCTGGAGGACTCTGAGGAGGCCAGTGTGGGCCTCTGAATGCCTGGAAGCTTAGGTGTGGCAGGCTAGGGCTGGGGACACTGACTGGCCTCAGCCACTATGCTCACATCACCTCCCAGGAAAGAAGTGGCCTCATCTCTGAAAACTCAGCACCAGACTGGGCACCCAGAAGACCCCAGCAAACACCTTCTGAATGAATCACTGCACAAAAATGAATGCCCACCATCTCCCACAAAGATCTTTCCCCAGACACTTGCCTCAAAAGTTTCCCAGAGATTTATATAGATAAACGAGCTATCTCATACGCAGGGTGCTACAATACTTTCATGGTAAGCCTCACAGGTAGGAACCATCAACAATCCCACTTTAAAGAAGAAGAAAACAGAGGCCCTGGAAGGTGAATGACTTACCCAGGACCACACAACCTGAAATGATGGGTGTAATCAGAACGAGGTCAGCATGGCTCCAGGCTTCTGGCAGGTCCATACATCTGCCCCTTCTGTGGAGGGATTTCCCTCAGGAATCTCCCTTGGTGACTCCAGGGATCCCCAATCTTGAGAGCAGTCCTAAAAGGGTCCTTGTTTATGAACCAAATGTAGCTCTGCCAGGGCAAAGACCTCACAGTGAACATGCTTGGGGGTTTGTAATTCTATTCAAAGTGGCCACTTTGAAAATCCATATGTCTCCAGGCTCTCCGTACATCACGGTGTCAAGTCACGGAGCAGTGGCATCCATCAGCAGCTCCCAACGCCAGGGCCTGGGTGCCCGTATGCCTGATCCCACCCCATGTGCCTGTCCTAACTAGGGGCTGCTCTGGCAGCATCACCCACGCTGTGAGAAGGCTCAGGCTAGCCTGCCTACTTGACTCAGCCTCACCCTGACCCAAACGCCTGCTCTACCCTGCTCGGCCTCTGTCCTCGGAGCTAGGCAGCCAGCATGGAGGCAGCCTCGATAACTCGCTAACGTGCTGCCCATGCTGTCCTTAAAAATTTATGACTGTGCAACATGAAAAATCCGGCTGAGGAGCCGTCATTAGCAGCGGTGCCTCCCTCCCCCACCAGAGCCGCCCTCGTAAATTGAGATTTATGGCTGCAGCAGGCAGGGCGGGGGCGCGTGCAGACGATGAGGATGTTGTGGGGGAGACAGGAGACCGATGACGCCGGGGGCTCCCCCCTGCGGCAGCTGCGGTTCATCGCAGTCTGC
>SJYA01000380.1:6589-52694 GCA_006410615.1 Neotragus moschatus
TTCCCGGCAGCACGCAGAGCCCCTGCCCTCACATGCGTCCCAGCCCTGCTCGCGGGTTGGATGCGGGCTTAGAGCCATGAGGTCCTCGTGCGATCCCGCTGACCCGCTATGGCCTCCTGCCCACGGTCAGGATGACAATGCCCACCTCTCCGGGGTCATCGTGGGGGCGGCCCCAGCCAAACCGAGGCTGTAGATCCCAAGCCTTTATTGTTGTGCCCTAATTGTTGCCTGGACGCCATCTAGTGTCCAGAAGAGGAACTGAGGGACTCAGCAGCTCTGGTCACAGGAGCCTGGGGACCCTGGAACGTAGGCCTGGAAGATTCCACGAAAATTTTCCTTCCAGGGGCCACTCATTGTAGGAATCCCTTCACCAGATCCAGCCTCCAAGGGACTCCTGGTGCGTTTTTTTGAGCAACTATTGCACAATTGTCGCATTCCTTATATTTTTAAACTTGCTCCTTGATCCCAAAGTTTCCAAAAATGAATAGGAGTAGGAGGTAGAAAGCATAAGATTAAGCTGAGCCTGACTCTTGATATCCCTGTTTCCAAGCTTCCATCTTATTTTCATTTCTTTCTCCTGGTTATTAAGCACTTTAACTGTTCCCTATACGGCTTCCAGGGTGACTCAGTGGTAAAGAATCTGCCTGCCAATTCAGGAAATGCCGGTTCGATCCCTGGGTCCCTTGGAGAAGGAAATGGTAACCCTCTCTGGTAGTCTTGCTTGGGGAATCCCATGGACAGAGGAGCCTAGGGGGCTACAGTCCGTGCGTGCCTACTAAGTCGTGTCCGACTCTTTGCAACCCTGTGGACAGTAGCCTACCAGGCTCCTTTGTACATGGGATTCTCCAGGCAAGAATGCTGGAGTGGGTTGCCATGCCCTCCTCCAAGGGACCTTCCAGACTCAGGGGTTGGACCTGTGTCTTCTGAATTGACAGGCAGATTCTTTACCACTAGTACCACCTGGGAAGTCTGGGCCATAGTCCATGGGGTCGCAAATGAGTCGAACATGATTTAGTGACTAAATAATTGTTCTCTATGTGATACTAAGGTCTAGGAAGAGAAAGTAACAAAATACACACAGCCTCTGCCTTCATGGTGTTGAGGCAAGTCTGGCTAGGAGCCAAGTGCACTCACTGGATAGGAGGTGAGGAGGGCTTGGACCGGGGTCCTCATCCCTACTGCCAATTGCCATTGCCTGGGAGGCCTGGAAACTCACAGCCAGGTGGCCACAGATGCTCACATTTCACTCTTCCCAGTTAGACATAGTGCTTTAAAAGTCTTTGGTGCATGGTTGCCCCATGGAAGGTGGGCTCAACTCCCATTCTAAGTTGGTTAGGATAATAAGACTGAGGTCCAAGAGGACAGGGAAGAATGTATTGCTCACATCATAAGACTTTGGGGAGACTGGATTGGTTGCAAGCCAGCCTAGGGGCTGGGGGGATATTGGCAGTGGCTTCGGTTGAGGGAGTCAGCAGACTGGGGTTCCGCACATAGGCTAAAATTTGAACATCCCCACTGTGCCAAGGGGGGTTCCCTCACAGCTCAGCTGGTAAAGAATCCACCTGCAATGCAGGAGACCCCAGTTTGATTCCTGGGTCGGGAAGATTCGCCGGAGAAGGGATAGGCTACCCGCTTCAGTATTCATGGGCTTTCCTTGTGGCTCAGCTGGTAAAGAATCTGCTTGCAATANGATTGACTGGTTTGATCTCCTTGCTGTCCAAGGGACTCTCAGGAGTCTTCTCCAGCACCACAGTTTGAAAATATCAATTTTTTGGCATTCTGCCTTCTGTAAGGTCCAACACTCACAACCATATGTGACCACTGGGAAGACCATAGCCTTGACTATACGGACCTTTGTTGGCAGAGTAATGTCTCTGCTTTACAACACACTGTTGAGGTTTGTCATAGCTTTCCTGCCAAGAAGCAAAAGTCTTGTTATTTCATGGCTGCAGTCACCATCCGCAGTGATTCCCATTTTAAAAACTCACGAAGGTAGCCAAATATAAAGATAAAAAGCCAAAGATCAATTTCAAGGAGAAGTTCCTGCCGTAGGATAGACTATAAACTTGGGTCACTTCTCAGTATCTTGGCCAAGGGCAAGTGTAGTGTGGGGGTTTCCCTGGTGGCTCAGTGGTAAAGAATCCGTATGCCAGAGCAATAGATGCAGGAGGTACACGGTCGATCCCTGGGTCGGGAAGTTCTCCTGGGGGAGGAAATGGCAGCCCACTCTAGTACCCTTGCCTGGGAAATCCCATAGACAGAGGAGCCTGAAGGGTTACAGTCTATGGGGCCACAGACAGTTGGATATGACTGAGTGACTGAAAACAAAGACATGTAGATGAATTAGAAAGATACACTCCATCTTCCCAACTTAAAAAAAAAAAGAAAAGAAAGAAAAGATTCTCCACAATTTCCTGCTGCTTTTTTTTTAAACCAGAAAAACAAAGAGAAGCCAAAAAGCCAGAGAGGCATCAGCCAGCTCAGGAGAAACTGTCTCCTGGATCAGGTAGGTCCAGATCCCATCGCTCCCCACCAAGCCTTCCCCACATCACTTACTCTCTCCATCTCCCATCGCAGACTGGAGCTCTTAGCAGGCTGCAGGATGGCAAGAGAGGGGATGTGCTGAGGCTGCTGTGGCCTGGGAGGGTCCAACCTGTGAGGAAGGGGTAGCTCCAAGCAGAAGAAGCCAAGGCTGACATCCGCGGAACTCGTCAAAGAACTTCAACTCACCACCAATGTAAGTAGGAGAAAGAAAGCGACTGACGGAGCAGGACAGGAGTCGGCCTTAGTCCTGCACTAGCAGCGGCAGGAACTGGTCTTTACTGAAGCTTATTCTGACCTGGTAGTGGTGTGTGCTGTCGTGTGGGTTGTGGCCCGGCAGGCCCCTCTGTCCCTGGGATTGTCCAGGCAAGAATGTTGAAGTGGGCTGCCATTTCCTCCTCCAGGGGATCTTCCTGACACAGGGATCGAACCCAAGTCTCCTGTGTCTCTTGCTTTTGCAGGCGTGTTCTTTACCACTGCTCTGGACCTGGAGCTGTGTTCATCTGGCTAAGTCACAGTCTGACTCCACAGCCTGGACACCTAACCTGGGGGCTCAAAGAACTGGAAGTACCTAGAAGGCTTTGCACATTGGCCATGGGGATAGATAGATACTTAGAGAGATAATAGATAAACTCATAAAGGGACAGATGAATAGATGGATGAACAGATGGGTAGATAGACAGATGATCAACAGATGGATAGATGGACAGATAAACAGACATAGACCTAAATCAAGCTGCCTTTATGTTGAGATCTGAAAGCTAAAGCTGTCAGCCTCCCAAAGAACTGGGAGAGGGGCAAAGCCTGCTCCAGCCTTCCTGTCTATTGGCAAATGCGTAGCCTGTATGGCAGTCTCCTCATTCTCGAATGAATGAGAGAGAAAAAAACCCAACAGCCTCAGCCCTCTGCAGTGTCTGCCTCATAATGGTATGCAAATGATGATGCAAGTAATTAGCATCAGTAATTAGAAAATGTGTTGGAGATACTGACGACCTCTCCCAGAGACGCAGTTCGCATCAAGAGCAGCAGAAAGATATGTTCGCAAATTACTTCCCATCAATTCTATTAGANCTCTGCAGTGTCTGCCTCATAATGGTATGCAAATGATGATGCAAGTAATTAGCATCAGTAATTAGAAAATGTGTTGGAGATACTGACGACCTCTCCCAGAGACGCAGTTCGCATCAAGAGCAGCAGAAAGATATGTTCGCAAATTACTTCCCATCAATTCTATTAGAATTTCACTTCTGGCCCATTTATTTATTTATTTACGCCACACAGGATATTCAGGAATCAGCTCATTGCTCTCTGGAGATGACTTCCACTGATGAGGACAAAGACATCTCCCTGTCACTCTTCACACCTTCAGTAGCATCCGTCCACATCCTCCTGTGGCTCTCCCCATTGTGTGATTTCCGAAGTTCACCTTTGCATCCAAGATCTCACAGCCTCTCCCCAGGAAGGGCCTGGGAGACCTGCCAGGAGACCCTCTGGTAACAGGGCACGTCTTCTCTTGCCCGCATCACCTCTGGGGTCAGGGGCTCTCGACCCCATCGCTGCAGCCAACTTGCTCTTCGATTCCTGAATGACCCAGAGAACAGTTCTGGGTGCTAGGACCCTTTTCCTTTCGATTATTAATGGTGTCCGTCCACCGTACTCACAGTAATTCATGCCCTGGAATCCTAGTTCTGGACCCTTGCAGAACATGCCTGGGCAACAACTGGAGAAGCAAAAAGGGGATACAACTTTGATTTGGAGGCCAGTTGAATTATTTGGTACAAGTCACATTCTCTCTGAACCCATTTCTTTCTCTGTGAAGACACTGTCTAGTTTATATCAAAATCATTTTAGAAAATTCTGTCTCTCGANGAACATGCCTGGGCAACAACTGGAGAAGCAAAAAGGGGATACAACTTTGATTTGGAGGCCAGTTGAATTATTTGGTACAAGTCACATTCTCTCTGAACCCATTTCTTTCTCTGTGAAGACACTGTCTAGTTTATATCAAAATCATTTTAGAAAATTCTGTCTCTCGATTTTGTCTAAATGCTATCCCTTCCAAAGGGAAAACTCAATCACATGCTTTTACTATAATATTTCTTTTAAATACACAAGTAGAAAGGAGACACTAGCTTGTTATATATAGTACCTTCCTGTCCTCTACAACCAAAACAAATGGACAATATGATGATGGGAATGTCCTGAAAACCTGGTCACACAGCCTGGTGTGGAGGCTGGAGGAGGGACATGGGGGAACCAGCAAGTGGCCGGCAGTGTGAAGAGCCTTCCTTCCGGAGCCAGGGACCCCAAACACAGACGGGGATGCACAAGGTGGTGGACTCCAGCCCAAGGCTCTAAAAGCAGCAGCAGGACCATGTGAGACCCACTTTCTGTTCCTACCACGGACTCCCAGGAGGAGTGACTGGGTAAGAAAACATCACAAAGAGCCTGCTAATCCAGCAGGTGGGGGTTCAGAGTATANCCATTTCTTTCTCTGTGAAGACACTGTCTAGTTTATATCAAAATCATTTTAGAAAATTCTGTCTCTCGACTTTGTCTAAATGCTATCCCTTCCAAAGGGAAAACTCAATCACATGGTTTTACTATAATATTTCTTTTAAATACACAAGTAGAAAGGAGACACTAGCTTGTTATGTATAGTACCTTCCTGTCCTCTACAACCAAAACAAATGGACAATATGATGATGGGAATGTCCTGAAAATCTGATCACACAGCCTGGTGTAGAGGCTGGAGGAGGGACATGGGGGAACCAGCAAGTGGCTGGCAGTGTGAAGAGCCTTCCTTCCGGAGCCAGGGATCCCAAACACAGACGGGGATGCACAAGGTGGTGGACACCAGCCCAAGGCTCTAAAAGCAGCAGCAGGACCATGTGAGACCCACTTTCTATTCCTACCACGGACTTCAAGGAGGAGTGACTGGGTAAGAAAACATCACAAAGAGCCTGCTAATCCAGCAGGTGGGGGTTCAGAGTATAGCAATTGGTGAGTGCCTGCGTGCTCGGTCGCTCGGTCATGTCCAACTCTTTGGGACCCCATGGACTATCACCCACCAGGCTCCTCTGTCCATGGGATTCTCAGGCAAGAATACTGAAATACTGGAGTGGGTTGCCATTTCCTCCTCCAGAGGATCTTCCTGGACCAGGGCTCAAACCCGTGTCTCCTGAGTCTCCTGCATTGGCAGGCAGGTGGATTCTTTACCACTAAGCCACCTGGGAAGCCCATTGCTATTGATGGGATTTCCCTAAAGTGTTACTTTTGATGGGTGCAGCTGGAAAACCAGCGGCCTCCCTTCTTACTGCTGCTGCTGCTGCTAAGTCGCTTCAGTTGTATCCGACTCTGTGTGACCCCAGAGACGGTAGCCCACCAGGCTCCCCCGTCCCTGGGATTCTCCAGGCAAGAACACTGGAGTGGGTTGCCATTTCCTTCTTCCCCTTCTTACTAATTACTCGTAGTTTCTAAAAGATAAGCCTTCCGGTACGGAAGAGTTAGTGTTGAGTCCTGTGATCTTTGTTTTATAGAACGATCTAATATATGCTGTTATGTAAAGTGAGAATTAAAATACTCCTGCTGTATCAGTAAACAAAGGATGTGCAGCCATTAAGCCATCACATTATAGCTACTGCAGCTACTCCCAACAGTGAACCTGAGGAAACTCGGGTGAGAACAGAGCACACGGGCCCCAGATAGCTGAGGTTCATATCCGAGGAAAGATTTCAGTGAGCCCAGGCTCTTGCATCTTCCCATGTGCAGAGAAGCGCCATATTCCTTATCTTGAGATACCTGTGTTTTTTCTATTAACAGCAATCTTTTGATGTTTCAACGACTTGGCCTTTGTTGCAAAAACACCTATGTATCCTGGCTTCCTGCCCTCTCTTCAGAGCAATCTCTCAGCCTTATTTGAGATGTCATCTCCCATGCTTAAAGTCCTAAGAGTGTCCCCCAAATAAAACACAACTGTCAATATTTAGGGGGTGAATTTTTTTTCAGTTGACAAAAGGCTTTTAAAATTTATTATTAATTTCCTTCCCCCTCCTAACTCAATCAAAAAAGGTGGTCTTCGCTCCTTTCTACTTCTCACTCAGAGGAATATGGTTCCTTGGCAAATACTTGTTCAATGGATAAATGAGGGATTTAATAAAACTCACGGCTTGCAAATAAAAACATAAAACCCAGCTAGCACAAATTACCTCTTTGTAGGCTTTAAATTAATCAGATTTGACTACAGAAAGCTGCCTACTCCAATCAGGAAACGAAAGAAATGAGACTGGAATAGGACTCAGGGGGGTGCTTCAGATTATTTTTTCTCCTTCTTCTTTTCTGGTTCCAGCTTTTCCCAGGCTCTTGCTGTTTATTGGGGCATGTGTGTGTATGTGTGTGTTTAGCAGTCGGATACAATGAACCAAACAATATGAGNCTGCTGCTGCTGCTAAGTCGCTTCAGTTGTGTCCGACTCTGTGTGACCCCAGAGACGGTAGCCCACCAGGCTCCCCCGTCCCTGGGATTCTCCAGGCAAGAACACTGGAGTGGGTTGCCATTTCCTTCTCCCCCTTCTTACTAATTACTCGTAGTTTCTAAAAGATAAGCCTTCCGGTACGGAAGAGTTAGTGTTGAGTCCTGTGATCTTTGTTTTATAGAACGATCTAATATATGCTGTTATGTAAAGTGAGAATTAAAATACTCCTGCTGTATCAGTAAACAAAGGATGTGCAGCCATTAAGCCATCACATTATAGCTACTGCAGCTACTCCCAACAGTGAACCTGAGGAAACTCGGGTGAGAACAGAGCACACGGGCCCCAGATAGCTGAGGTTCATATCCGAGGAAAGATTTCAGTGAGCCCAGGCTCTTGCATCTTCCCATGCGCAGAGAAGCGCCATGTTCCTTATCTTGAGATACCTGTGTTTTTTCTATTAACAGCAATCTTTTGATGTTTCAACTACTTGGCCTTTGTTGCAAAAACGCCTGTGTATCCTGGCTTCCTGCCCTCTCTTCAGAGCAACCTCTCAGCCTTATTTGAGATGTCATCTCCCATGCTTGAAGTCCTAAGAGTGTCCCCCAAATAAAACACAACTGTCAATATTTAGGGGGTGAATTTTTTTTCAGTTGACAAAAGGCTTTTAAAATTTATTATTAATTTCCTTCCCCCTCCTAACTCAATCAAAAAAGGTGGTCTTCGCTCCTTTCTACTTCTCACTCAGAGGAATATGGTTCCTTGGCAAATACTTGTTCAATGGATAAATGAGGGATTTAATAAAACTCACGGCTTGCAAATAAAAACATAAAACCCAGCTAGCACAAATTACCTCTTTGTAGGCTTTAAATTAATCAGATTTGACTACAGAAAGCTGCCTACTCCAATCAGGAAACGAAAGAAATGAGACTGGAATAGGACTCAGAGGGGTGCTTCAGATTATTTTTTCTCCTTCTTCTTTTCTGGTTCCAGCTTTTCCCAGGCTCTTGCTGTTTATTGGGGCATGTGTGTGTATGTGTGTGTTTAGCAGTCGGATACAATGAACCAAACAATATGAGAAAGAATTTCGTATGATGAAGCATGGTTGCTGTGTTTTCTAGACCAATCACGGCCAGCGCTCCATCAGGACAAAAGAGGAGGTTTCTCAGCTACAGCTTGATTCTTTTTCCCATTTTTAAGCTGCCTGGTTTTCCATCTCTCCCTTTCTCCAGGGATTCCCTGATTGTTTATATAATTCCAGGATCTCTTTGCAACATTCACGTTAGGGAACATCACAGGGAGGGGTGTCTCTGAGGAACGTCTTCCATCAGAGCTCTGAATTGTGATTGTTTCCCGACTTGTAAATCATGGGGGTGTGCTCACGCGCATAAACTAAGAGGAAGGTATATTTGATCTTTTATTTCATAACATTGTTTGAGCAATTCATTAGAGAGTACCCATGCCTTCAGCATTTCATATGGATGTTACAGAAAATAATTCATATGTCCATCTTTTTAATATTCAAAACAAGCTTCCCATGGGCACTTTTCCACTTTAAGATTTAAGCCAAAAGTTGGGATAAAAGCAGAAGAAGGAGAAGAGTGAGAAACAGAGCAGAATTTGCTGCTTGGATCATCCTTTGTTGAGGGGCTTTCTTTATAGTCCAGCTCTCACATCCACACGTGACTGCTGGAAAAACCGTAGCTTTGACCCCACGGACTTCTGTCGGCACAGTAAGGCCACTGCTTTTTAATATGCTCTCTCATTTGGTCATAGCTTTTCTTCCAAGGAGAAAGCATCTTTTAATTTCATGGCTTCGGTCACCATCTGCAGTGATTTTAGAACCAAAAAAATACACTGTTTCCATTGTTTCCCCATCTATTTGCCATGAAGTGATGCGACTGGATGCCATGATCTTAGTTTTCCGAATGTTTAGTTTTAAGCCAGTTTTTCTTCACTCATTGACTTAGTAGTAAACAGTAATTCCTAGCAGTTGTTGATGTCTAAAACGAAAATAATGAAAAATAGCCATTGTTGCCATTCCTAAGCCCCTTCCTCATTCTAGACACTATGCTAAACGCTTTGAAGCTATTAACCTAATTTATTCTCTATTCAGTGAACATTTATACTCTGTGCTGCCCAGGAGGAAACTGTGACCCAGGGAAGCCACCCAAGTTTTCCTGAGGTCACACAGACACCAGCACCAACGCACAGAGGCCAGGCAGGACTGTGGGACCCTTGGGCCAGGGCCCACAGGGAAGGTGGCTCGTGGCTAACAGATCATCAGAGGGGTCCTCACTCCAGAATGGGGCACAGGCTGGCTCCCCTGACTCAGGAATGTGTCTTGAAGCCGCTAATTTTGAAGAAAACCAAACTTCTTCCACTTAGTGTCTTTTTAGTCTAATAGTGCCCTTCTGAAATTGTCCTTTAAAATGTCCTCTATTTGGTCAACTGATGGTGCTAAGACAAGGTGGTTTATTTCTTTTAATGTCATTAACAAACAATGAAAATCTGTCAACATGTATGGTCTCCCAAATACATGCTGATAAGCCATTGTGAACCGTGTTCTCCAAGGGTCTGTGAGGGACCCGGCCAGCAACTTCCTCTTTCACATGCTGGCAGAGGAAGGGTGGAGGCAGGACCTGGGACAGGGCAAGGGGGGATGCCCACCGCTGTCCTGGCCTCTGGGCTGTTCTCAGCCAGTCCTTCTCCATTGTCGCCTGGTCAGAGGGTGAGGTTTACACTTCACAGGCCATTCCTGCGGCCAGGTGGACGGATTCCACCCTCTACTCAGAGGTGGGATTAAGAGGGCCCTGCCTGTGGGACCAGAAGATGTGCCAGTGGGGTCTGCACTGAAGAAAGCTACCTGGCCACTGCATCCCTTCCACTCTGCCCGCAGGATGCCTGCTGGTCCTCCTTCCTCCGCACTGGGAAGACTCTGTCCCTTCCTCCTCTTTCCATCCCTTTCCAGCATCTTCCACTCCCCCAGCTAACCTTTCTAGTCCTCAAAGTGGTACGCTGGTTCTACAAAAACCCTGTGGGTTTGTGCCTAGGTTACTCTCTTCACAGGTTTCTTGGAGTCTGTCTCTCATCTTGGTGTAGACTGGGATGGCCGGGGTGCTAGAGAAATAGCAGAAGAGAGGATTAAGAGTCCAGTGTGCCGTGGATGGAAAGTCTGTGTGCTGTGATGGAACGTCTGTGTCCTGCCCCCTAAATCTTATGTTGAAGCTTAAATCTCCAATGTAATGGTATTTGAAGGTGATGCCTTTGCAGGGGTGATAGGTCATGAGAATGGAGCCCTCATGAATGGGACCAGTGCTCTTATATAAAGAGGAGGAGATTTGGGGTCTCTCTCTCTCTGCCCTCTGCGATGTGAGGAAACCATGAGAAGATGGCCATCTACAGACCAGGAAGCGGTTCCTCACCAGACCCCAGATCTGGGGCCTTGAACTTGGACTTCCAGCCTCCAGAACCGTGAGAAGGAAATGTTGGCGTGTCAGCCCCCTTGTGTGTGGTAACTCGTTATAATAACCTGAGCTGATTGAGCCATCTCCCTGCCACAGTCCAGATGCACTTCACTCTTCTCTGGGTGGTTGGAGTATTTGCTGGCAGATTCTCAGTGCTCAGCCAGCACTGAGTGAAGCTCTGGACTTCCACTCCTCCGTTTGGTCCTGATCACAACTCTTTGTGGGAAGTTTTATTGTCCTGACTTGGCGGATGAGAAGGCTGAGATACAATGACTTTGAGCCAGTTTGTCCAAAGGCTCAGGTAGTTGGTGGACCAGGGTCAAGTGCCAGGCCCATCTAACTCCACAGTCAGCTGGTCTCTCTGTCCACGCAAACAGCAGGTACCAACACCTGTGCAGGGCAGGGCACTGGCAACTCCCGTGGCGTCAGCCTGTCAGGAACGTGGCTCCCACGTCAGGCATAACTGACATCAGCCCTCTTCCTTCTACCTGGAGGCACTTCCCTATGCAGAACAAGGAGCCTCTCTTCAAGACTAGCTGAGCAAGTTCAGCTCTGCCCCTTCTTACCCAGAGCCCTTCCAGAGGGGATGTTTCCATTGTGAGAAAAGAGGAGGTTTTCTCTCTTTCCTTCGAAGGAGGCCAAGGGTCAGCCATCCAGGCTGGTGTCACAGCTTCAGGATGTTCAAGGACCCAGGCCCCTTCTCTCTTCTTGTTCTACCTCCCCAATCCCTGGCTTCCATTTTATTTTTGCTTCATAGTCCGAGACGGACAACTACCAGAGCTCCGTCAGTCTCAATTCCAGGCTATCATGAAGAAGGGCAAGCAAAAGCAAAAAAAGCGGCGAATCTCCCCGTGGAGCAGCTTGCAAGTCCCCAGCGATGCTTCTGCTTATACCACATTGACCAGGGCTTAGCCCCGTAGCCGCATCTACCTGGGAAAATAGTTGGGAAATGTAATATTTATCCCAAGTGACTAAAATCAGGGTTATTTCTCTGATTTTCTAAAGAAAAGCAGTAGAACAGAAATTGCTCAGGAAAATAGCAGTCTCTACCACAATTGGCAATCTTTATAAGGCATGATATATGCACTTACAAAAAAGACTGGCAAATTAAAAATATCAAAAAAGCAAAAATGTATTGTACTAGGACTACCTAATATTTCCAAACGTGTTGGTTTGTTTAGTATAGTAAGGACTGATTAAAAGTCCTTACTAAAAAGGAAACTTTTTAATAGTTGAAATATTTGAGCTTATTAAATAAGTTTTCAATGATACAAGTGGCCATTGAGTGAAGTGGTTTATGAACATTGGTATAAATTTAGATTGTCATGTTTTTACCAAACACTGTTTTAAACTTTGAAAATATGAGTCAAAGAGAAATAATAGGTAATCGATATTTTTATTGCTTTTGAAAAGAAAAGAAATGCTGTGTTTATGATTTGAGAGAGATAATAAAATTTCAAAGTAACTTGGGGAGAATAAAAGAGTTACACAAAAGTTAATTCTAAAGGATTTTGAAGTCATAAAAGCCTTTTCTTTAAAAGGGATGAAATACTGGGGAAGGATGAATGAGGATTATAGTATAATGTGGTTAGTGGATTAAGAGAACAGCATGAGATTAGTGTCTGACTCTTTGCAACCCCATGGACTGGGGCTCGCCAGGCTCTTCTGTCCATGGGATTCTCCAGGCAAGAATACTGGAGTGGGTGGCCATTTCCTTCTCCAGGAGATCTTCCTGACCCAGGGATAGAACCCAGGTCTCCTGCATTGCAGGCAGACTCTTTAACACTGAGCCACCAGGGAAGTTCTCCCAGAAAAGTTCACCAAGTCCTCTCTAGCTTCCATTTGCAGGGCTTCAGGCACAGGGCCTTTTGAGTTCTCAGTGAAGCGAAGTCAGAAGGGTAAGAGAAAATGGAAACCGTTCATGGAGAGGGTTGTACCCAGATAGTGGAGGCAACTCAAAACATTTGAAATCAGTACACATTTCAATACAATCAGTACCAATGTTTGGATACTTATTGTAAAACTAAAATTTACATTTTAAGGTAACTTTCTGAAAAAAGAAAAAACATTTATAATTATATTTAAACAAAAGCAGCCAATAGACAAGGCATAAAATACATATGTGCAAAAATTTTACAAATTCATTGTGAAATACAATGCCAGAAGTTCAATATATATAGAATTCTCTAATCACTTCTCTGTTGCTATCTAAGTATTACTAATATTAGCTGTTTGTTATATGGTCTTCAAAAGAAAGTTACTGGGTTGTCAGCACTATTAGATTTGGGGTTGACCTAGTCTATCACTACAGTAAGGACAAAGGGCTCATTTTCAATTCTATTTCCTAAAAATAAATTTACACAGCTCAGGGAGGAACAGAGGCTAGAAGATTACTGATCTGACAGATTCCTATGGAGTGGAAATTATAACCAAGTTCATGGAGCTTGAAGGATTCACTGTTGGTGTACAAAACTGAGAAAAGGTGATGGTTTATTAACTTAATTTCCCCATGAGAGCTTTATACTTCAGTTACTGTGAGTTAAAGTTAGAAATGTAAACTAGAATTCTAAGATTACTCTTGTAGCTGTAATTATGTCTTTATTTCTTTGAAGTAAAATTTTAGAAATTAAAAATTCATTTTACGAAATATTTTTGTACTATCCAGAACACTTACTGGACATTTCTAGCCAAGATGGATTAACAGAGACCTTCCTGCCTTAAACAGCTAATGGATGGTCAAAATATATGACATAATGTCCTTTAGAGAGTAGGTAATTGAAAACACAGTTTCCCTGAGAGGAAGAAAACATAAAATAAGCCCTAAGATCATCCCAATTTATGAGCTGGAAACAGTTTCTAGGCTGCAGAGCAGAACTGAAAATTGCTCAGTCGTGTCCAACTCTTTGCGACCCCATGGACTATACAGTCCATGGAATTCTCCAGGCCAGAATACTGGACTGGGTAGCCACTCCCTTCTCCAGGGGATCTTCCCAACCCAGGGATTGAACCAGGATCTCCTGTACTGCAGGCAGATTCTTTACCAGCTGAGCCACCAGGGAAGCCCAAGAATACTGGAGTGGGTAGCTTATCCCTTCTCCAGGTGATCTTCCTGATCCAGGAATCAAACTAGGGTCATTACAGGCAGATTCTTTTTCAGCTGAGCTACCAGCAGGATCAAGGGGGAATTCCAATGGAGTCCAATGGTCTCCCTGAGTTGAGGGAAAAGACATCAAAGCTTGGAAAGGCAAAAGTGGCTAGAATTTTCCCGGTAAAATACTAGAAGGGAAAGAGCTACTGAGGGAAAGAGAATTCTGGAGACTGCCAGGGACGAGCCTTCAAATCTTGGGCTGAATGGTGACCAGTGGGGGCTTCCCAGCTGGCACTAGTGGTAAAGAACCTGCCTGATGTGGGAGATGCAAAAGACCTGGGTTTGATCCCTGGGTTGGGGAGGTCCCCTGGAGGAGGCAATGGCACCCCCCTCCAGTGTTCTTGCCTGGAGAATCCCATGGACAGAGGAGCCTGGTGGGCTACAGTCCATAGAGGTGCAAAGAGTTGAACACAACTGAAGTGACTTAGCACGCATGCATGTTGACCTGTGAATATGTGAGAGGAAACTGAGTCTAGGGCAAGAATCACCAAAGTGGAGGCAGGAGGATTCCCCAAGTCCACAGAGTTGGGACTAGCTTTGTTCTCCCTCTTGCAGAATGGAATGACCTTGTGACGTATGGGTCCTTGGGTAAAATTCTCAGAATGTTGCTTTAGTATTGGGGCTACTAGTCTGGGCATTAGCTCCAGACTTAAAGTTTCCTGGATGACTCCTAACAAAGCTTAAAAGCAGCTTAGAAATATCTAACCAATCCCAAGTAATCTAACCAACTGATAGAATAAAATGCAGCACTAATAATGGAATATAGAAAAAAAATCTAGCACTCAAGAACAAAAAAATGATAATGCCCTGTGTCCATCAGAAGCTAACAGACAAATACAGAGCTTGAGAAAATGTGGTCGACAGAAACTGAGCCAGAAATGAGAGCCATATTAATACCAGCAAAAAGGATGATAAAATGTCTGTGAAGGTATTAGAAAACAAGAGCGGCATGAGGCAAGAACTAAGACATATCAAAAAACCCAAACAGAACATCTGGAGGTGAAAAATAAAATATCCGGAACAAAAAACGCACTAGACAGAATTAATGTAAATAGGTGCTACAGAAGAAAGGATAAACAAATGAGAATACGAAGCAACAAAAGCTATTCAACGTGAAACAAAAAGAAAAGGGGCAGGGAAAAAAGTTCAGGCCATCATTTACTATGGAACAAAATTAGCTGGCTTAATACACAGGCATGGAATCCCAGTAGAAAATGGCAGAGGACAGAAAAGACATTTGAAGAAAAAATGGCTATCTGTAATGCTTTCCAAATTTGATGAATGTTATAAACCTTCAAACTGATAAAAGCCAAGCAAAATTAACTTGAAGAAAACCATAACAAGGTACATAATAACAAAATTTCTAATGACAAAGAAAAATACATATTAAAAAACTGCCTAAGAGAAAAGATAGGGCTTCCCAAGGGGCCCAGTGTTAAAGAATCTGCTTGCCGATGCAGGAGACATAGGTTCAATCCCTGGGTCAGGAAGATCTTCTGGAAGAGGAAATGGCAACCCACTCCGGCATTCTTGCCTATAAAATTCCATGGACAGCAGAGCCTAGCAGGCTACAGACCGTGGGGTCACAGAGAGTCAGACACAGCTGAGCAACTGAGCTCTACCACCAAGTGGAAAGATATTTTATGATCAGAGAGAAACAGATAATAATGACATCAGACTGCCCATCTGAAGTTATACAAGCCAGATGACAGTGAGGCAGTATTTTTATAAACCACTGCAAGAAAAAAAAACTTTCAACCCAGAATTTTTCACTCAGTAAAAAAATAAATAAATAAAATAAAGATATTTTCAGAAAAACAAATGCTAAGTGAATATATTTCTATCAGAATTCTATTGCAAGAAATATTAAAGGAAGTTGTTTGTGCAGAAGGTACCAGATGAACACTTGGTTTTATCAAAAGGAGGACAGTGCACTGAATATGATCATTACTTGAGTCAGCATAAAAGGCCTTTTTCTACCTTTAAAATACAATTACCCATTTATTAAAATTAATAACATGTTATTGGCTTGATAGCATATCTGAAAGTACAATGGAGGAAAATGACAACACAAAGTGAGGGTCCAGTGGTTAAGAACCCATCTTCTCATGTAGGGGACATGCGTTCTACCCCTGGATGGGGAACGAGGATCCCACGTGCCATTGGGCAGCTAAGCCCGTGCCCCACTACAGAGAAGCCTGCACACCGCAACTGGAGACACCCAGGCCCCGCAACAAGAGCATGCATAGCAAAACAAGAGCGCTCGCACGACACAAGGAGGTCCCTCGTGCCACAGCTAAGACCCGCAGCAGCCAAACAAATCCGTATTTTTAAATGAAAAAAAAAAAAGTGCAAGAGACAACGGAAATATACTGTTGTAAGTTCTTGCATTATATGTAAAGAGCTGAGTGCATGCTAAGTAGCTTCAGTCGAGTCCGACTCTACGACCCCATGGACTGCAGCCCGTCAGGCTCCTCTGTCTATGGGGATTCTCCCGGCAAGAATAGTGGAATGGGTTGTTGGGCCCTCCTCCAGGGGATGTTCCCGACCTGGGGATAGAACCCGGGTCTCCCACATTGGCAGGCAGGTTCTTTAACACTAGTGCCATCTGGGAAGCCTTATATGTAAAGAGGTATGATATTACACATATTTACCAATAGTACATATTTTTATATGTGTATAAATGTATACATACATATTTTTACGTAAGAGAATAGGCATGTGTTTCAGAGTTCATCAGAAAGGGAGAGCTACTACAAGTCTATATCTGCATGTCTGTGTTTGTTTCCATGTGTTTCTAAGGAGGCTGTCTTTCTGTTTGATACTGCAGGCTGAGTCAGAAAGGTAGGCTGACTTAAAATGGAGGTGATCAAGGCTGCAACCCCACAAAGGTAGACAGATGGCGAGTCTTCAGAGAGCAGCGGAAGTCTGCAAGTCATAGACTCACAACATTCTTGATACCCCAACCTTGTTAGAAGCAGGAATCCTGCAAAAGCCAGAGCCCTACCTAACTGAACACACACCCAGCCAAGGGGTGGAGAAGCTGAAGGAGGATCTTGGGGAAGGTGAAGGGCTTGCAGCCCAGCATCCCTCATGCAGACAAAGTGAGAGGTGAGCCTGCTGCTCAGAGAGGACACACAGGACCTACAGGATGACTGCTGCATCCTTCCGCCTTCAGAATCTCCCAAGAACGTCCACTGTGGTCCTCCCTAATCAGAAACCTGTAGGAAAGGGAATTCTGGGAAATATAGATCAACCTAGCCAAGTTGACATGTTACAAAGCCCTGGTTCCAAGTTGTTTTTAAAATTTTACCTTTTTACCTCTAAACACTTCAACTTTTATCCCAAATTCCATTCCTGAATGGTAAGAGAAAGCAGCCACATGAGGGATTATCATGGCAAATGTACAGCTTCCCAGTGTCATATGGATGTAAATGTCTGAAACAAGCCCCCAGGAACTGATGCAGTCTGATTCTACTCTTATTTAATAAAATATCTGTGCTTTAAAAGAAAGAGTTTGTTCAATTTATCTGGCCCAGTCTAGCACTGATTTTTATTTTGCTTCATCAAACAGAGATTAAGATTATCAGGACCATTTTGACAACAGCTAACCTTTTATCTTCAGGAAAAAAACCATAAAATTTCTAATGGGGAGACTACTGCCCAGCTAGCAGCTTGAGTTTTAAAGTGAGTCCATTGACAAATGGCTTTTTCTTTCACTCTCAAGCTGTTACGAGAAAAATTTCCATCTCTTACAGAGAAAGCATTCCAAATCATTCTTCTTAAAGATCTGTGTTGGTGCACTTACAAGATAGCTCTGTTTCCAGTTTTGTTTTCATCTCTTGGCACTCCTTGGCTAGGCCCTGCTATGAAGTGAAGAAAAGTGAAGTGAAGTCGCTCAGTTGTGTCTGACTCTTTGCGACCCCACGGACTGTAGCCTATCAGGCTCCTCCGTCCATGGGATTTTCCAGGCGAGAGTGCTGGAGTGGGGTGCCATTTCCTTCTCCAGTCCCAGCTACAGTGAAGATTAAAACCATCAAAAAATTTTTCGTGTGGTCGCCTTGTCTCTCAGTAAAGTCAGAATACCCCTTCAGCCACTGAAACTTCAGCTGAATTAGGAGCAGCAGATGAAGAATTTATAAGCAAGCAAAACTTCATGGCAACAAGTAATTAAAGTTGGTTATAACTGTAAGACATTTACTTGGTGGTGGTGGTGGTGGTTGTTATTCTTAAGAAAAATACAGCATGAAAGAATGTCTCAGAGATTGGAGGCACCCGAGGTGGCAATAAGTAAGACACATTCATGTTACATTCAGTCATTCAAAAAGTGGGTGCCCGTGTTATATTTCATTAAAACTTTGCTTTGAGAATGACAGCAGAATCGGCTCTTCAGTGAAACCTGGGCTGAACTCCCCGCATGTGCATCTAACCTGCGTGCCCCCGGGGGGATTCTCCCCTCATGATCCTCTCCTCTATCCCTGGTGGTGTGGTTTCCAGAAGAGAAAACAAAAGCTTGTTTTACCCCCAAACATCCAAATCACAGCTGTAATGATCCTATTTCAACTACATTTAGCTGTGTTGTTTTGCAGAAAGTGAATTCTGAATTCCAAGTTTAATGCCAAGAACACATCTTCCCCAAACCCAAAAGCCAAACAGGAAACTGTAGAGGGTTTAAATTTTACTTAGTAAAATATAACTCTAGGTTGGCACTTCCCAAAACTTCCTCTGTAAAGCCTCACAAATGAGTGGGGGAAGGTGAAGACTGACCAGATAAACTTGGGAAATTGCAGAGAAGGAAAAATCATTTCCCCTCTACTCGTCTGAGTTGAGACCCCTGTACTAAAAGACAGATCAACAAGGGAAACTGAAGTCTATTAACATATATATATATATATCATATATATTGGGTTGGCCAAAAAGTTGGGGTGTTTCCATCAGTTCAGTTCACTCACTCAGTTGTGTCTGACTCTTTGTGACCCCAAGGACTGCAGCACACCTGGCTTCCCTGTCCATCACCAACTACCAGAGCTGGCTCAAACTCATGTCCATTGAGTCAGTGATGCCATCCAACCATCTCATCCTCTGTCATCCCCTTCTCCTCCTGCCTTCAATCTTTCCCAGCATCAGGGGCTTTTCAAATGAGTCAGTTCTTCACACCAGGTGACCAAAGTATTAGAGCTTCAGCATCAGTCCTTCCAAAGAATATTCAAGAGTGATTTCCTTTAGGATGGACTGGTTGGATCTCCTTGCAGTCCAAGGGACTCTCAAGAGTCTTCTCACAGTTCAAAAAATCATCAATCCTTTGGCACTCAGCTTTCTTTAGAGTCCAACTCTCCCATCCATATGTGACTACAGGAAAAATCACAGCTTTGACTAGACAGACCTTTGTCAGCAAAATAATGTCTCTGCTTTTTAACATGCTATCTGGGTTAGTCATAACTTCTTCCAAGGTGCAAGCATCTTTTAATTTCATGGCTGCAGTCACCATCTGCAGTGATTTTGGAGCCCAAGAAAGTAAAGTCTTTCACTGTTTCCATTGTTTCTCCATCTATTTGCCATGAAGTGATGGGATCAGATGCCATGATCTTTGTTTCTGAATGTGGTGTTTTAAGCTAGCTTTTTCACGCTCCTCTTTCACTTTCATCAAGAGGCCCTTTAGTTCCTCTTCACTTTCTGCCATAAGAGTGGTGTTATCTGCATATCTGAGGTTATTGATATTTTTCCTGGAAATCTTGATTCCAGCTTGTGCTTCATCCAGTCTGTTGTTCCATGTCCAGTTCTAGCTGTTGCTTCTTGACCTGCATACAGATTTTTCAGGAGCCAGGTAAGGTGATCTGGTATTCCTATCTCTTTAAGAATTTTCCTGTTTGTTGTGATCCACACAGTCAAAGACTTTAGTGTAGTCAATGAAGCAGAAGTAGATGTTTTTCTGGAACTCTCTTGCTTTTCCTATGATCCAATGGATGTTGGCAATTTGATCTCTGGTTCCTCTGCTTTTTCTAAATCCAGCTTGAACATCTTCAAGTTCTCAGTTCATGTACTGTCGAAGCCTAGTTTGGAGAATTTTGAGCATTACTTTGCTAGCATGTGAGATGAGTGTAATTGTGTGGTAGGTTGAACATTCTTTGGCACTGCCTTTCTTTGAGACTGGAATGCAAACTGACCTTTTCCAGTCCTGTGGCCACTGCTGAGTTTTCCAAATTTGCTGGCATATTGAGTGCAGCACTTTCACAGCATCAGCTGTTGCAGAAATATAGACGTATATATGAGATGTGAGCGTGCTCGGTTGCTCAGGGGTGTCCAACTCTTTGCAACGCCATGGACTCTAGCCCACCAGGTTCCTCTGTCCATGAGATTTTCCAGGCAAGAATACTGGAGTAGGTTGCTGTTTCCTCCTCCAGGGGATCTTCCCAAACCAGAGATCAAACCCGAATCTCCTGTGTCTTCTGCATTGGCAGGTGGATTCTTTACCTCTGAGCCACCTGGGAAGCCTCATAGGTGAGATATTTGTTGTTCAGTCTCAAAGTCGTGTCCGACTCTCTGCAGCCCCATGTACTACACCAGGCCTCCTTGTCCCTCACTATCTCCTGCAGTTTGCTCAATGTTCATTGAGTCAGTTATGCTAACCATCTCATCCTCTGCCACCTTCTTCCCCCTCTGCCCTCAGTCTTTCTCAGCATCAGGGAATAAGTCAGCTGTTCACATCAGGTTGCCAAATATTGGAGCTTCAGCTTCAGCATCAGTCCTTCCAATGAATATTCAGGGTTGGTTTCATTTAGGAATATGAGATATGCGTGTTACATATACACACCCAGGGAAAAGTAAGTAATTTCTCAAGGTGGCCTAACCGCCCAGCTTAAATACCATCTGTAGCTAAAGAAAGGGTATGTGGGGTGGGGAAGGCTAGTTACAGAGAAGGTCCTAGTTATTTTGAATATTCACCTCCGAGCCTTCTCCACTGATAGAAGTTTCCTGTGAGAGATTTAAAACCCTCTCTCTCTTCCTGGTAGAGAAAGCAAGGCAAATTTATAAATAGCAATTTCCTTTATACATGGAAATTTCCCTTTCAAAAGGATAACTTCCATTCCGTTTTCAGAACTTCTGCTGTATCTGCTCTTTCTCAAAATACTCAACTCAAAATAATCCTTATGCCAAAGAGGAATATTTTGGGGTAGAATACTTTGCTACTCTTCAAAATGCTGCATACCCTGTCTTAGGAAATTTCAGTTCATATTAGTAAGTGGTAAAAAGTGATTAAAGAAGACAGTTATGTGATACCAGCAAACTTTATTCATGATGTGGACAGTTTCCTTTTGGAGAACTGCAAAATGAGCAGAAGGCAGGAAGCTTTTATGGCATAAATGATAAAGAACAAGAAAGAGGAAAATAGACAATATCTGACTGACGAAGACCATATACTAACCTTGTTTGAGGTAAGAAGGTACAAGAAAATTAGAGCTAAGAATGTGCTTGGCTTTGGGGGCTGACTAACCAGATACATTGCTCTCTGGTCCAGTGGGGGCACTTACAGAGACACTAAACTTATCGAAATTTTGGTTTGCTGATGTGGCACCCTGGACTGGAGTGGCTGCATGTTGGACCTAGAAATTTATTTCAACAGATATCAATTCTCCCAGGCATCCCACAATAAAGGCAACTGCTTTACTTTTATTTTTATGTTTCCCAAATATATTTGACTCCAGAATCCTTTTTTTCTAAGGCAGATCTTTCAACGAGCTTGGCAGGGTCAAAGTTGTGAGGAACCAGGGCTCTGTGGAGTGAACCCTGTGAAACAAGGTCCTACAGTCACTCCCTGGGGGAAACTGAATCGTTGGGTCTCAAACTTGGCTGCACCTTGGAATCATGAAGGGAATTTTCAACACCCAACTGATGCCCATGAGTCCTGGTTGCCCGGGCATAGGTGTGGTCTGGCCATCAGGACTTGTTCTGGCTCCCAGGCCATTCTTAGGAACAGCAGGCCTTCTAACTTGCTCCATGGGGCAGATGTGAGGCCAGAGTTGTTGACTTTGGTTCTGACCATCAGTGTTGGCAGCCTGTGGGCTGTTCCTAAGTCCATCCAGGCTGCATAAGATGCCTGTCAGGGTTACGAGCAACACTGGCAGATGGTGACTGGTAAACCAAGTCTTTGCTGTTGTGTAGTCACTAAGTCTTGTCAGATTCTTTGAGACCCCACAGACTGTAGCCCACCAGCCTTCTCTGTCCATGAGATTCTCCAGGCCAGAATACTGGCGTGAGTTGCCATTTCCTTCTCCAGGGGATCTTCCCAACCCAGGGATCACAGCACATCTTCGGCATCAGCAGGCAGGTTCTTTACTACTGAGCCCCCAGGAAGCCCAAAACCAACTCTGTCGACCAAAGAAGTTTTAAATCTCACAAAAAAGTACCATGTTTTGCTTTCCATGATGTCACCTACTAATTCACGACCTTCAGAATGTGACCAAGGCCACATTGTGATTTTTATTGGCCTTTACTCCATTAAAGTATTAAAATTCATATTTTACAGCTCCACTTAAATGTGTTAGTCACTCAGTTGTGTCTGGCTCTGTGACCCCATGGGCTGTGGTCCACAAGGGTCCTCTGTCCTTGGGGTTTCTTCCAGGCAAGAATACTAGAGTGGCTTGTCATGGCCTCCTCCAGGGGATCTTCCCAACCCAAGGATCGGACCCAGGTCTCCTGCACCTCAGGTAGGTTCTTTACCATCTGAGCTACCAGGGAAGCCCCCGATATTTTTGAAGTGTTTATTTAATGCTGGAAATTCACCCTAGGGGAAAGAAGGATGTGAAAGGAAAAGGCACTGCAATTAAGCTGTCCTTGGAAATAATGAGGTTTCTGGGTTTTTTTCCTCTCTCTCTCAAATACCTTTACTTTAATGTAACTGAACAGTCTGGTAGCTATGAAGGACAAGAGGCAGGATGCGCCCAGGAGGAGTGGGGCCCTGGGGTCTGGCCACTCCACTGACTATAGCAAGGCCTCCAACACGAGAGCCCAAGCAGCTGAAGGCAAAGGTCTCCTGAGGTTCCCACATGAAGGCTCCCCTGAGAGCATCTCTGAACAGGGCTGGGCAGAGCCACTCCAGAGTCTGGCTCCAGACAGTGACCCAGAGAAGCAGTGCCCAGGTCTCGAGGCCACAGGGGTCCCTCTCGCCCAGCCCAGCACTGACTCCACTCAAGTAAGACACGTGGTCTGTCTCAGAGAAAGAGGGACTTGCCACTGAACTGTTAATACAATACTGGCTGAATTAAAAACTAAAACATTTTATCCAACACAAAAAGTTCTTTTTAAATATTTTTTTTCTTCTGATTTTAACAGAAATGTAAACATTTTCCTGGATCCCTAAAGTGTCGCATGCCCCATGCCCTCTATTGTCTAATGAAGAAACCAAGCCTGATACAACTTCATTGAAGGAATGGGGAAACCATATGTTAGACTGTGCGCGGTACATCGGTAACTTGTAACCAGATGCGTAACAGCTTACCATTAGGTCTGAGTAAACAAGACTCAAAGTCACCATCAGTCTGAATTGCAGACTTACCCACTGACCCAAAGGAGGGGCAGAAGACCAGAGCAATATGAACTTGTGTCTTAAATACCAAGAAGTAGAGGCCAGGTTTGCTCTGCTGCTGCTGCTGTTAAGTCATTTCAGTCGTGTCTGACTCTAGGTGAGGTCATTTAATGAGGGTTTTGCTACAGTGGTAGTAGTGTTAGTCCTTCTCTTGTGTCCAACTCTGTGCGGCCCCGTGGACTGCAGCCCACCAGGCTCCCCGTCCATGGGATTATCTAGGCAAGAATACTGGAGTGGGCTGCCATTTCCTTCTCGAGGGCATCTTCCTGACCCAGGGATTGACACTGCCTCTCTTGTGTCCCCTGCACTGGCAGGTGGATTCTCCACCACAAGTGCCACCTGGTGGAATGGTAGAGATTCCTACCACTCGAAATGTGGTTTTCCTCCCAGGAGTACCTGGAATCATCATTTGGAAACTTGTCAGAAGTGCAGATTGATGGGGTGAAGGACACGCTACCCTAAAATATGGAACCTCGGCATATTAAGTTTTTTAGCCGGAGGAGCTTGAGAAAGCAGCAGAAATGGCAAGGTCACTTTGACCTTCCCTCTCACCCATCTGCCCTGGATACAGAACCCTCATGTGAGAGATGATTTCCCTATGCCTGGAACAAAGAGCGAAATTGTCTCCAAAGACACAGAAACACTGAGAAGAATCTGAACCAACAGACTTTGCCAAGTTTCTCCTAGTTGGTGTCGTGATTTGCGTGCGGCTTGGAAAAGAATTTCCAGACAAGAGAGAGAATGAAAGGAGAATAAAGCTTATTAGAGTGGAGGAGGGGACAGTCGCTGCCAGTATAGTGGGCCAGCTTCCTGACAGTCAGGGAGAACCGACCTTGGACGTGGGTTCTTGCTTTGTTTCTATAGCCAGGGGATAAGGAGTGGGGTAGGGGTCTTGCAAGTCATTTGCTGATTGGAGGAGCTATGTGCACTGGGCAGGAGAAGAGTAAGGCAAATATCTCTCCCTTATATGGGGACCTGGGGTAGAAGGAGAGACAGGCCATACTACTCCAGAGGGTCCAAAAATTCCTCAATAGTTACAACGTGGCATGGGGGTAGGGGGAGAGCGATAGAATCTGGTTTTCTCTGTTCCTACATTCCAAGACCCTTCTCATTCACCTTGTTCTTTTGTCCTTGGGACACCACAGTTTGTACACTTGCCTCACACTTTTTGATTTATATTTATTTCTACGTGACTGTCCACTCTTCACCAAACCCAGAAAAAAAGAAAAAAAAGATTCAAGTTTAACTGTCTCTTCGGGTCTTTGCTTCCTCATGAAATGTCCCATGTTAGGTAAAATTTATAGTAAATATATTTCTGTGCTTCCCTCCTGATCATCCATCTTTTTCAGACCCAATCAAGAGCCTCAAGAGGGTCAACATTTTCCTCCCCATGAAAGAATCTCAAGTGCAAGCTCAGACCTAAATGAAACAGGTTTTACATTTTAATAAGAACCCTGGGGTGGTTTGTATGCACATCAAAGTTTGAGATGCACCCTGTGAATGAAAAATATTGCTTGCCACATCAGTAAACAAAGGATGTTGGAGCCCAAGTCATCCCATTATAGCTGCCCCGTTGGTGAGCCCTAAGGGAACTCAGGATGCAGGCAGCATGCCTCCCTCCATCTAGCAATTAGCCGTTGCTGCCATGGCGCACCCCTCCCTTGGTGCATCTGAAGAAATTCAGGATGAGAAAACACAGGATGCTGGCCCCAGATAGCTGAGGTTCATATCAATGAAACGATTTCAAAGAGATCAGACTCTTGCATCTTCTCGTACACAGAAAAGCACTGAGTACCTTAACCTGAGATGTCTGGTTTTCCTTAATTAAGAGTAAACTTTTGATGTTCCAACTGCCTGGTCTTTGTTGCAAAAACTCCTACGTATCCTGGCTCCTCACTTACCTCTTCGGAACAGTCTCTTAGAGCTGAGATGCTATGTCCAGGCTTAAGCCCTCAGTTTTGTGTGCCAATAATAGATAGCTCTCCACTTTTAGGTTGGGCATTTTTTCAGTCAACAACTCTATGAATAACCCGTTTAACAAGGCATAATAGTTGGTGATTTCTTGTTCCAACAGAAAGCAAGGGAAGAGAAGGGGGAATTTCAGAGACAGAAAACCTACTCATTCAAGGCAGAAGGCAGGAAGGTTAACTTGCCTCATGGAGGAGCTTTGGGTGGTCAAGGGAGTTTTCAAACAGTATCAACTAGAAATACAATGTGAAAATAGCACAAAAATTGCAAAAAAAGGTTGTGGTATCCCAGTAGGGGATTTTGACCCAATAAGGGGCAGGACATCATCTCTTCCAAAGGTCTTGACCTCCAGACTGGGATTCCAGGAGGAGGCTGTGATTTCTTGATTGAGAGGCTGGAAGGAGTCAGAGCAAAACAAACCAGCACAGAAGCCCCAGGCAGGGAGCTGAGGGCACAGACATCACCAAGGCTGCAGCACAGGCTATGGCAGACTCCAAGGGCGGAGAAGGCATTTAGGGCGGAGTCACTGCAGGTCCCCCATGAGGCTCAGACGCCATCCGAAATACCCCAGAACCAGGACTAGGGCAGAACTATCAGAAAATGGGCAAGGAAGGCTGGTAGGCGGCAGTCCACGGGGTCACAGAAGGCTGGACACAACAGAGCGATTGAACAACAACAACTTCTACTCAGTTTTCAGAGCTTTTGCTATGTCTGTTGTTTCTGAAAAAATGACCACATTTGGGGGAGACAGATTCTGCTCCTCTTCACCGGCCATGAGGATACACAGGAGACAGGGGTAAAAGCCACATGTCCATAGTAGATGTCACTTGGACCTGAAAAGTCTCCTCAGCCACCACTTTCACTTAAAAAAAATAAAATAAAACACTACACATCAACATAGTATGCTGAACTTGTAAAAGGATCTTTTGAATGTTTGCCACAAGAAAAGTACAGGCTAACAGTTAAGCCCAAGACAAAATTTTACACTTCCTTTGCTTTTCCTTCTCTGCCTTCTTTTCTGGCCTTGTGAGCAATTAAATGGCTTCTCTCCACTCCTATCGGTTGTGGCAGAGATGGTACAAAACTCTGCCTCATCGTTTGGCTTCTAGTTGACAGAAGAGTAAAGTCTAAAGTGTTGGCCCATCTTATTTCATGCTATCTTAAAAAATGCATTATTTATTTTTTGCGTATGCCAATGCACCTGGGATGAAATCAAAAGAAAAACAGAAAATGTTATGTAATAAAGAGCAGATCCCGCCTTCGTTTTCTCCAGCTACACAGTTCCCATCTTTGTCTCCTGGTTTTCATTGATTCTATAGTTTTTAATGCCCGTAACCAAGTCCTTTGGTCTTAACCCCAGAGTGTAATGAATTCAGCCCTCACGGGTGGTCTTTTTTGCTGTATTTTTTCCCATTGACCTTTCAAGTAGCTGAATGTCGTCTAGTAGTTTCTTTAAAAGCAACTCATGGGAATGCTATTCTCTAGGCTCTTGCAGTTCAAAGATGCTTTTCTGCTGCTTTTATTTGTGACATAAGGCACAGGAGGCTATAAATTCTTGTGTCATGGGGTTTTTCTTTACGACTTTGTAGGCTTTGCTCTGTCACTTCAAGGATTGATTGAGGCTGTGAGTTCTCTGAGCAAGACTGATTTTCCCCACCAAGAGGTCATTTGATCTCTTGGTCTAAGTGTCCAAAGGGTTCTTTCTTTCTAAAGTTCAGTAACTTCACTAAGATGAGCCTCTGCATTGATGGTCCAATGTAAATGTTTCCCTCTAGGACAAATGCTGTGATCTTTTGACCTGAAAGGCCACTTTTTTCTTTAATTTTGGAAATTGGGCTTGAATTGCAACTTTAAATATCCTTCTTGTCCATTATTTTGTTATCTTCTTTTGAGGCATCAGTTAAGTGTGTGTTTGATGTCCTTTGTCTGTCTTGCTTATTTCTCTCTTCTCTCCAATTCTTTACAACTCTCTGCTCATGTTGGTCTCATTTCTCCGGTCTTTCTCAATCCTGTCGCCATAAGCTTTGGTCTGCTTTCATTGACAATGCTTTCTTTCTCTGCGGCTCCCAGTTTGCTTTTCTTTTCTATTGTCAGGTGGAAAAGCTTTCCTTTCTTTCTTTTAGGTTCTTTGGCTGGTCTAATAATTAAATTGATGTGAGACAGAGTAATGGGAGAAAAATCAAATTTAGTTTCATACATACAGTTCCAAAAATATAAGAACCAAGGCAATGTGCCATCCCGAGCTAATGAAACAGAGCAGAGCCCATGGTCCTTCCCCCACCAGCGGCCCCATGTCCTCCGCCTGCCTTTGTCTGTGGAGAAACTNAATTTAGTTTCATACATACAGTTCCAAAAATATAAGAACCAAGGCAATGTGCCATCCCGAGCTAATGAAACAGAGCAGAGCCCATGGTCCTTCCCCCACCAGCGGCCCCATGTCCTCCGCCTGCCTTTGTCTGTGGAGAAACTTTCACCAAAGAGTAAGTTTGATCAAAGAAGTGAGAAAATGCAGAAACAAAGGAAAACAGTCGAAGTTCAGTTCACTCAGTCGTGTCTGACTCTTCGCAACCCCATTAATTGCAGCTCGCCAGGCCTCCCTGTCCATCACCAACTCCCGGAATTCACTCAGACTCGCATCCATCGAGACAGTGATGCCATCCAACCATNAGGAAGAGAGCCATAAAAATGTTAACAGGCCTCTTGGCCAGAAGATAATGTAAACCACCTGAGACTTTTGTATATAGAGGGTATGCAAAAAAAAGCCTGATCTCAATGAGGGTCAGGACTGCCGCCCCTGCATAACTCTGCATATTCCATTATTTTTTATGTACAACTTCAGGTATATAAGCTGATTTTGAAAAATAAAGTTTTTGGAGTCTTGCACCGATACNTAATGTAAACCACCTGAGACTTTTGTATATAGAGGGTATGCAAAAAAAAGCCTGATCTCAATGAGGGTCAGGACTGCCGCCCCTGCATAACTCTGCATATTCCATTATTTTTTATGTACAACTTCAGGTATATAAGCTGATTTTGAAAAATAAAGTTTTTGGAGTCTTGCACCGATACTGGGCTTCCCCCGTGTCTCCTCTTTACTCTATTTTCAGGCTGAATTCCCATCTGGGGCGTGGAGGCTCACCATGTCTACTTACTTGTCTCGGCTTCTAAGATCCATAAGAGAGAGAGCCCAAGGTGGGGCACTCTCCGATATTCAAACGGGCGCCGGTGGCCCAACATAGATGGTGCAAGTTCCTTGTCTGGAACTTTATTGGCTTTCCACATAAACCAAGTTATTCAGCCTCTTTTCTCCATCTAAGTTTTCCTACTATACTATTATTTCCTAATCTTATATTTCTAAATAAATAAATTTTTTCCTCGCCTATCCATCTCTCCTTCAAATCACCCTGGATCCACCGGGGCTGGACCCCGGCAGCTATGGGCACCCACCCTTGGGTGAGGGGAGAGAGGGTGCTAATTCTCAGCCCAGAGCCCAGGGAGAGAATCAAGCTGAGGCCCGAAATGGAGAGAAGGAAGCAGACTTTGGACTGGGTCCTAGTGCCCCCAGGAGGTGAAGAGAGCAGAAGAGCTGACCCAAGGCTTTGGGGGCAGGGGCAGGGGAAGCTGCCCTGGGGGCCATTCTGCCCTGCAGGGTTGGCGGGGACAGACAATGTGTGGGTGTTTCTTGGGACCGGATATAGACTAAGTGGGGAGGCTGGGGCTGCCACAACAAAGCTCCGCACACAGGTGGCTTCACACAGCCGAGGTTTGCTTGCTCACTCGCTCACAGTCTGGAAGCGTCTGCAGGGCGGTTCCCTCTGCAGCCTCTGAAGGGGACTCTGTCCATCCTCCCGCCCTCCTCCTGGACTCCAGCGATCCTGGGAGATCCCTGTGGACAGATCACTGCAATCTGCTGCATCATCACGTGGATGTCTCCCCTCTGTCCTGTGTCTTCTTTTCTTATAAGGACGCCAGTCACTGGACTAGGACTGTTATCGAGTAACAGCTCAGTGTGCTGGCCGCAGAAGTCAGTGAATCCAAGACAAGGTGCTGGGATCAGGAAGGGACTTCACTCCAGAGCCAGCTACCAAGAAGATGGCAGCCTAGCGCCGCAAAATAACCCTCTTGTAGGGGGCCTGGTTGCCAGGTTCTTCTATGGATTAGAGATGGGGGGAGGTGCGGAAACAAAATAAAAAGGCTATCCAATTCTTCCAAAGGTCCCCTAGAGAATGGCAAGCCTCAGGCAAGGGATGTGTTAGTTTCACTTCCTTACTGTCCTTCACAGGTGGGCTCAGGTTAACTCCCTGAGGCAGACCATTATGTATATTTATAATAACAAAAAAGAGTTAAAGTCCATAGCAAGGCCACTCTTCCCTCCAAAGAGACCTCTCCACCAGTCTCTTCCACAAGGCCTCTCTCTGATGCTTAAAAAAACCCCGCCTTGCTAAAGAGTTAAACAGAAGCTCAGATCAATTCAGTCTCTCAGCTGTGTCCAACTCTTCACTACCCCATGGACCACAACACCCCAGGCCTCCCTGTTCATCACCAACTCCCAGAGTCTACTCAAACTCATCTCCATTGAGTCCGTGATGCCATCCAACCATCCCATCCTCTGTCGTCCCCTTCTCCTCCTGCCTTTAATTTTTCCCAGCATCAGGGTCTTTCCAAATGAGTCAGCTCTTTGCCTTAAGTGGCCCAAGGATTGGAGCTTCAGCTTCAACATCAGTCCTTCCAATGAACACCCAGGACTGATCTCCTTTAGAATGGACTGGTTGGATCTCCTTACAGTCCAAGGGACTCTCAAGAGTCTTCTCCAACACCACAGTTCAAAAGCATCAATTCTTTGGCACTCAGTTTTCTTTATATACATACAGAAGCTGATCCATCATAAATTCAAAATTAACCCTTCCTGGTTACAAGAGACTACCCTAACCCTGAACATTCATAGGAAGGACTGATGCAGAAGCTGAAGCTCCAATACTTTGGCCTCCTAATGCAAAGAGCCAACTCACTGGAAAAGACCTTAACGCTGGGAAAGATTGAAGGCAGGAGGAGAAGGGGAAGACAGAAGATGAGATGGTTAGATAGCATAACAGACACAATGAACATGAGTTTGAGCTAACTCTCGGAGACAGCGAAGGACAGAGAAGCCTGGCATGTTGCAGTTGGTTGTTTCACAAAGAGTTGGACACGACTTAGCAACTGAACAACAACAAATCCAACATGACTTCATCGTAACTGTTTACATCTGCAAAGACCTTGTGTCAGAGTAGAATCCATTCTGAGGTTCTCTTGTGTCAGAGTAGAATCCTTTCTGAGGCTGCGGGTGGACATGTATTTTCAGGGGACACGATTTCAATCCAGCACAGCTGGCCCAGGGCTCATTTGGTTCCTTCTCTAAGTCTGTGAGTCTGTTTCTGTTTTGTAAGTTCGTTCGCCTCATTTCTTTTAGATTCCCTGTACAAAGGATGTCATACAGTATTTCTCCTTCTCTGTCTGACTTACTTCACTCAGTATGACCATCTCCAGATCCATCTATGTTGCTGCAAGTGGCATTATTTCATTCTTGGTTTGTTTTTTTTTTTTAATGTGATGCTTCTTTTAACAAAGCTATGCACTTTCTTGAAAATGTGAATTCTGCTACCACAAAAGCTGTTTTAAAGCAGGGTATGCATAGATTGGAATGGGGGGCAGGAACCACACCATCTGAGCCACCAGTGTTGAACTGGGTGACGTCCCCAGCAGGTCCTGGGCCAACAAGAGACAAAGGAGAGAGAACGAGAACCCTCATGACACAGCAGAGCAGAGAAAATAGGAAGGAAGGGGGACAGGAGGCCGCCCGCAGCAGCTGCCGGCCATGCACAGCCCTGCCTTTGAAGAAGCAGCAACAGCCCCTGAGCTTCTGTCCACAGGAGAACACACATTTCCCAATTTAACTGTGACCTAGTTACGGGGCCCGGGCAACAACACCAAGCCAGTCCCAGCTGGTGGCCCACAGAGCTGTGCTGAGCAAATTCTGCCACCTAGTGCTTCGGGGAGCCGAGAGAGACGGCTTGTTTTCCTTTCCTTTCTCCTCTGCTTTATCCGGGCTTCTCTTGTGGCTCAGCTGGTAAAGAATCCACCCCCGGTGTGGGAGGCCTGGGCTTGATCCCTGGGTTGGGAAGATCTCCTGGAGAAGGGAAAGGCTACCCACTCCAGTATTCTGGCCTGGAGAATTCCATGGACTGTATAGTCCATGGGGCTGCAAAGAGGCAGACACGACCAAGCAACTACTTTATTCACAAACTCTGTGTGTGTGTGTGTGCGCGCGCATGCGTGTGCGTGCTCAGTAGTGCCCAACTCTTTGCAAGGCCATGGCCTATAGCCCACCAGGCTCCTCTGTCCATGGGATTTCCCAGGCAAGAATACTGGAGTGGATTGCCATTTCCTTTTTCAGGGGATTTTCCAGACCCAGGAGTCGAACCTGTGTATCCTGAGATTNTGCGTGTGCGTGCTCAGTAGTGCCCAACTCTTTGCAAGGCCATGGCCTATAGCCCACCAGGCTCCTCTGTCCATGGGATTTCCCAGGCAAGAATACTGGAGTGGATTGCCATTTCCTTTTTCAGGGGATTTTCCAGACCCAGGAGTCGAACCTGTGTATCCTGAGATTGCCAAGAATACTCCAGAATTCTTGCCTATAAAACTCCATGGACAGAGGAGCCTGGAGGGCTACAGTCCATGGCCTTGCAAAGAGTCAGACACGACTGATCTCACACACAGAGATGTGATTTATTAAGATCTCAAGATGGGGGTATCCTGAAATATCCATTTCACAATGTGTGTGGAAGTTGGGCAATGATATTTTGACTGACATGTTGGTCTTGTACCGGGTTCCTGCAGAGGTCAGAGCTGGGAGGGAGGCTAGTGGTGGCCACATCCCTCCACCCATGGTTGAGGACAGGGCCATGCCAAAGGAAAGCCATGAGGTCACTTTGTTCTCATGAACAGCCTTGGTGAGCAAGTGGAGCACATGGGTCCCACCCTCAGCCCCCATCTTTTGTGAAGTCCCCATCACTGCCAAGAGCTAGTGAGCCCTCTTGCCCACTGAGCAAAGTGAGCTTTCTGCCAATACAGGAATCACCAAGAAAGAATCCAAGGGGCTGAAGTCTGTCCCACAAGCTGCTTACTTAGAAACAGGCCCCAGTTTGGTGCCCTTCCTGGAGGCAGGCTTTTTTGCAACCAGCGTGCTGTAGTTTTAAACAAACATTACACCTGAAATGTCCAGGCCCTGCCTAGCAGTAGTCACAGACCCTGAGGTGGGAGTCTGTCAGGTTATGCCTCAGCACCAGAAGCACTCTGATATGTGCCGTCAACGTGCACGTGGGAACGATTCCAGCCATCCCCCTGTTTGAGCACAGCCACACATGCTAGCTCAGCCCAGGTGGTCTCCAAGTGTCGCCTTCCTTTGGGGGCCAGCAAACCCATGGGAAGAGACACATACTGAGTGAACTGTCCTCATGACATTAGCTTCTCCTCTAAACACATGATGATAGATAGTGTTAGATGCTCCGTCATGTCCCACCCTTTGTGACTCCATGAACTGTAGCTCACCAGGCTCCTCTGTCCTTCGGATTCTCCAGGCAGGCAAGAATACTAGAGTGGCTTGCCATTCCCTTCTCCAGGGAATCTTCCCAACCCAGGGATCAAACCTAACCTCTCGCACTGCAGGCAGTCTTTACCATGTGAGCTGCCGGGGAAGCAAATACATGACAGTTACTTGGAAAAAAAAAAAACAATGAAAGAGGAAAAGTAAGCCATTTATTAGGGACTGAAATTGATCAGAAGAAAATTACACAGTTTATAAGGTATCTTTCTTCATTGGAACTTCTATTCCTTCCAATGCATTTTGCTGTTAAAAGAGAGGAAAAGGGGAGGGTTAGACCCTGCGGCATACATTTCACACTCTTACTGTGGAGGCGCAGGACCCAGCATTCCTGGGCGCTGCTTGAAAAGGGATCCAAGATGGACCAGAGACTAGAGAAACTACGCAAAGCAGCCAGTTCCCTGAGCAGATAAAAGGGGGGGGGGGGGCGGAGGGGGGCAGTGAGAGACACCTGCTGGGAGAAGGCGAGATCATGGAGTCCATGCAACAGAAATGCGGTCCCAGAAAGGAAGGTCAAGTCTCAGAGAGGGAAGGGTCCCTGAGGAAAGCCTGCAACCAGACCCTGGACTCAGTCTGAACTAAGGAGGTGCTGGTGATGAGAGAGGGAGGGAACCAGTCAATCAGGTAAGGAGTAGACTGGCTGAAGCGTGGCCGTGTGAGGACCCAGACCATCTGAGGCGGGACTATTCATTCATTCGTCTGTCATCCATCCATTCGATTAACATGTAAGCACTGAGTATCCACTGAGCGTTGTGGCCGAGAGGAGGGCCAAGGAGGCCACGTCTCAGGAGCCGGAGGATTTCAGGGCAGAAGGGCGTGCTCGTCAGCCTGAAATTCAGCTGCGAGGCTCAGCAGGAAATGGGTGGACAACGGCCAGATGGAGCCAAAGGGTGGATTCAGAGCCAATGCCTGAAAGAGGTGCTGGGGACAGCAGGTGCGACACCAGGTGGGAAGGAACAAGAGAGATTCCAGAGAAACTAGGGATAAACTGAGCTGGGGAGCCCACTGTACAGTAGGTCCTCGATACTCACAGAGATTTGTCTCCTGGCTGGTATTTACTTGTAAAGCGAAAGTGAAAGTGTTAGTTGCTCAGGCGTGTCTGACTCTTTGCAATCCCATGGACTGTAGCCCACCAGGCTCCCCCGTCCACGGGATTCTTCAGGCAAGGATTCTGGAGTGGGTAACCATTCCCTTCTCCAGAGGATCTTTCTGACCCAGAGATCGAACCCAGGTCTCCTGAGTTACAGGTAGATTCTTTACCTTCTGGGCCACTTTTTTAGTCATTCTAGAATGTTCAGAGTAAGAAAAACTGCACACATTCCCAAGTGAGGTCATACGAGGCCATTTGCCCAGCTTTGGTTCTCATGCTGTAAACAAGCGTCCTCTTGGGTCTATTTGGTGCCATGTTTTTTGTTTTTCTGTGATTTTTGTTGCAATTTTGCTGTTTAAAATGGCCCCCAAATACAGTCCTCAAGTGCTATCTAGTGCCCTGAGCATGAGAAGACCGTGCTGTGCCTGGTGGAAAATACACATCCACGAGACAAGCTTCCTTCAGGCAGGAGTAACAGTGCCGTGACTGTGAGTCCCATATCAGTAAATCGACCATATGTATTAAATCAGACATCTTTCAACAGAAACACATGTGAAGGGTGCATGCAGATTACTGGACAAAATGTGACCAAAGGCTCGTAGGAACTTAACCCTGTATTTCCTGCAGGAGGCGGGTCAGTGTTCCCTGATTCAACTTTTGCAGCATCTTTGTACCACATCACTGCCGCAAGTAGTGAGAACACACCGTGCCTGGTGGGGCAGTCAGTAAGCAGGTGCAGGGCATGAGTGTCACAGCAGAGGGTGAGGAAATCTAGTTTTCCGCCTCCAGACACTGACTGGGCTCTTCTATCTTATATGGGAGTCTGTCTCTCCCGATGGGTAGGCTATGTGGGAAATCACAACAAGAGGTTATAACTAATAATTCTGACTCCTGAACACTGAAATCACTCAGCAGGCTCACCGTGGTGGCTCAGGTTTTCAGGTCACCCTCCATATGTGCTTCACCCAGCGCATCACGAATATTTCTTAAACAAACCATCCTTGAGGTCTTGCTCCCTCACGCTATTTTCTAAGTGTGGAGATATCGACATGAGGTCAAGTATCGCACGAAGAAAAGGAAGCACTTTGGAGACAGACAGACAGACAGACATCGGGAACTAAATCTCAATTCAGCACCAGCTCTGAGAGGAGGGTCCTCCAAGGCCTCAGTTTTGTCAGCTACAAAATGGAGGTAATAAGGATGAAACTTCACTTGGGCAGTTGCAGGATTTAAATAAGGCAGCATGGTAGAAAGGTACAAACACAGACCCAGGCACCCTTGAGAGTTCTGACTGTTGGTGTAGGCCAGGCACAAAGCGGGCATTTGATGAATATTTGCTGGACAAAAGTCAGGAGACTGATTCCTTCTCACCAGTTATTGACAAGAGATCCCACCAATAACTGCCTCCTCTGCTGCTCTTGGCCATAGAGGATAGGTGGTGGTGGGTTAGTCATGTCCGTCTCTTTACACTCTCACCAATTGTAGCCCACCAGGCTCCTCTGTCCACGGGATTTCCCGGGCAAGAACACTGGAGTGGGTTGCCATTTCCTCCTCCAGGGGATACTCCGGACCCAGGGATTGAACCCAGGATTCCTCCATTGCAGGAGGATTCTTCCACCTCTGAGCTACCAAGGAAGCCGTAGGGTAGGAATTCCACGCTCATCCACATTGCAGCCTTAAGGGTCGTGCGTAGCTCACGTGACCATGGTTTGGGCGCAGGCAGTGTGGTTTGTAGTCTTGGGACCACTGCCTTGTGCAGAAATCAAAACTNCGAGGATGAGATGGCTGGATGGCATCACCGACTCGATGGGCGTGAGTCTGAGTGAACTCCGGGAGTTGGTGATGGACAGGGAGGCCTGGTGTGCTGCGACTCATGGGGTTGCAAAGAGTCGGACATGACAGAGCGACTGAACTGAACTGAACTGAGCTCACACATACGCACACACACACATACATCCAGTATAATAATTATTAATCATTATATATATTATATAATATGTATAATATAATATATAATATAATCATCAAATATAAATATATGTATATATACATCCAGTATAGCCATTAATAAATAACATACAGTCAATCCACTGAGAACTGTATTTTCTCCCCTTGAGAATGTTCTGTAAAGCAAATGATATGATCTAAGTTTATAAAAAAGGAATCTGATGAGTCTGTTTCTTTGTAATGAGTACTCTCTTGATCTCAGCCTGAATTTAGTTGTTATTTTTAGGGTGCGCATAGATTCAAAAGAAAATCTACCATTTGGACCTTTCATCCTATACAGCTTCGCTGGTAAATTTCTCTTCAATTTTAGTTAAAATGCCAGTTGACCTCTTTCAAATTCTGGCTGTTAAAAATTAATCACCCTAAGCTCAGCTGCCTTATTTGATAACAGAAGCTCAATATCCAAAATGAAAGATTCTGTCATCCACTCAAAAAAAAGAAAAGTACTTTCTGCTGCTTGCTGGGTGCCTGGCTCTGTGTGGGGCCCTGGGAAATGCTGGCAACAGAAGTTATCTGAGCCCTTCCCTGGGGGACCTGGGGGAGTCAGATGAAGCAGAGAATAAATGGGCAATTGCAACGCCCTGTCACAGGAACTTCAGTTCAGTTCAGTTGCTCAGTCGTGTCCAACTCAGGCTTCCCTGTCCATCACCAACTCCTGGAGCTTACTCAAACTCATATCCATCGAGTCAGTGATGCCATCCAACCATCTCATCCTCTGTCATTCCCTTCTCCTTCCACCTTCAATCTGTCCCAGAATCAGGGTCTTTTCAAATGAGTCAGTTCTTCGCAGAACATTCAGGACTGATCTCCTTTAGGGTGGACTGGTTGGATCTCCTTGCAGTCCAACGGACTCTCAAGAGTCTTCTTCAACACCACAGTTCAAAAGCATCAATTCTTCGGCACTCAGCTTTCTTTATAGTCCAACTCTCACATCCATACATGACCACTGGAAAAACCATAACCTTGACTAGATGGACCTTTGTTGGCAAAGTGATGTCTCTGCTTTTTAATATGCTGTCTAGGTTGCTTATGAGCAAGCTCTGGCTTTTCTTCCAAGGAGCAAGCATCTTTTGATTTCATGGCTGTAGTCACCATCTGCAGTGATTTTGGAACCCAAGAAAATAAAGTCTCTCACTGTTTCCATTGTTTCCCCATCTCTGTTTCCCATGATGTGATGGGGCCAGATGCCATGATCTTTCTTTTTTGAATACTGAGTTTTCAGCCAGCTTTTGCACTCTCCTCTTTCACTTTCATCAAGAGGTTCTTTAGTTCTTCTTCACTTTCTGCCATAAGGGTGTTTGTCATCTGTGTATCTGAGGTTATTGGTAATTCTCCCAGCAATAGTGGAGCCCATAAAGGGACATTACTCTGACCTGGGGAGACCCTTAAGGGGAAGTAATGCGGAGCTGAGCTAAGCTGAGATGTAAGTGAGGAGGAGGAATTAGCCAGGTGGATGTTCCAAGTAGGTCTTCCCTGGCGGCTCAGATGGTAAAGAATCTGCGTGCAATGCATGAGACTCGGGTTTGATCCTTGGTTTGGGAAGGTCCCCTGGAGAAGGGAAGGGCAACCCACTCTAGTATTATTGCCTGGAGAATCTCATGGACAGAGGAGCCTGGTGGACTACAGTCCATGGGGTTGCAGAAGAGGAGGACATGACTGAGAGCCTAACACTTTCACTTCACTTTTTCATGTTCCAGATAGACGTTTCAGCAGAAGAAACCACAGGTATTTCCGTGACACCGGAGCTTCAGGGCTGGCAGACTTGGCAGCGATGAGGCTAAAGAAGTGGGCAAGGGACGGACCACAAGGGCCTTTGTGGGCTGTACTAGGGAATTTGGACTTTATCCTAAAAGCATACAGTGTTATGTAAACTTAAAACCTGTGACAGCCCAGGCTTCATGATTAACTTATGTGTGTCTCTGTGTGAGAATGAATGTCCTCTGAGTCTATAAGTATAATTTTATCCAAAAATCCCTTTTTAAGTGTGCCTTCATCACATTCCTTTAGTACTTGGGAGGCTTTAAAATGACAAAACTGCCTTTGCTCCAGGCCCTGGTAGCTGAGAGTTTATTATACACGCACATGAGGCCCAGTGGTGCCCAGTGTGGGTTTGCAGAACCAAGGCTCAGCCTCCAGCACAGGGGCAAGTGGGCTGTCCTTCCTCTCGGCTCACGGTCTGTCTCTACTTTGTCCTATAGGTGAATTGAGTGTGTGAGGTTTGCATGGAGAAGGGTCAGGGTCTTTACACTTCCAGATAAACCTGAGGGCCATAGGCAAGGTGGACAGTGTGGAATCAGGAGCTGAGGCAAGATGGCATGATGTGAGTGGTGATGGTGATGCAATGATGGGCTAAAGCAAGCCAGAGAAAACGTGTGGGCAAAATCCATAGGATCAGACCCCTGTGGATGTTGGGAGAAGATGAAGGGTAAGGAAGAGCCAAGACTGTATAACCTATGATGGGAAAGAATCTCTTAAAACATAGATACATATGTATAAAATTGAATTACTTTGCTATACATCTGAAGCTATAATAACACCACCGTAAACTGATGATACTTCCACAAAAGATTTAAAGAGCAAATGAGACGATAAAATTTTGAACAGGAGAAAGTGCAGTGGGCGGTGATGCCTCTACTAAGACTGAAGAGGAGGCCACTTGAGTGTCAAGGGCTCAGGGATGCTTACCGCAGCTGCATGCAGTGGGCAGCTGATGTTAGAGCCTGGATCTCAGGATACGGCGAGGTGAGCAATGTGTGTTTGGAAAGCAGGCACGTGGAAGAGGTAACAGAGGAGGGAAGAACTGGGTGAAGGAGATCGCGAGAACGGGCGTCAGGATTTAAACGACTGATCAAGAAAAGGAAGGCAGATTAGACATCAGAGATTTGAAGGGCTAATATTCAGTTGGCAAAAAGCTAAAAAGTGAATGGGAGTTGGGCAGGTAATGGTAGCAGCCTTGGACCACAATTTTGTCAAGAAGCTTAGGGCTTTCCCAGTGGCTCAGCGGGTAAAGGATTCACCTGCAATGCAGAAGGCAGAGGAGACATCTCACAGGTTCCACCCCTGGGTCAGGAAAATCCCACGGAGAAGGAAATGGCAACCCGCTCCAGTATTCCTGCCCAGGAAATCCCATGGGCACAGGAGCCTGGTGGGCTACAGTCCATGGTGGGGGTCGCAAAGAGCCTGATACGACTGAGTGACTAAGTTCAAATACACACACATCATCAAAAAACTTATCTGACAAGGAAAGAGGGAGAGAAGGAGGCAGCTGTTAGGGTGAAGAGGCTGGGTCAAAGAAAGGCCGTTCTGTTTGTTCGCTATTTAATTTTTGCTCTTAAAGTGGAGAAATACGAACACATTGATAGCAGGACATGCAAAAGCCACAGGGCAAAGAGTGAAGGGACAGTTGAGGATCAGGATCCGGGAGGAGGAAGAGAGGTGGAAGGTGAGACGGGAGCTGATGAGTGGGCTGCAGACATCTGGAGGTGCAGGGGCAGCAGCTATCAGGCGTGCATTCCAGTAGCTTCTATTTCTAATTACACTTGGTTTTAGCCATGTTCCCTTACCTCAAGGCTGTCACTCAAAGCCAGGGTTTCCTCTTGCTCTGGCCCACGGGTTCGAGTACCTTCTATTTCCAAGAGGAAAGTTTCTTCTCATCTCTGAAGACAGAAAGGGAATATACGGGCTCTGTCATTCACATCTAGACCTCAGATAGCGTAGACCGCGTGACTATGCGTTAATGAGAAGGACTGTGACCAGCACCACCCGAGCCCCTACTGCCAAGAGGCTCCCCAGGAACACAATGACCTCATCTTCCTTGTCAAGCCACCTTCACTCTCGTCTGCCTGGTGTTACAGCTGAACGCATCTCTGTCAGCCCTCGAGGGCAGGGACTGTCACATTGATCCCTCCATTCTCCGTGGGATCTGCCCAGGGCCTGTCACACACATTTGTTGAATTAAATTGAATTGTCGTGTTCAAAGCAATCTCCGAGATGGCTGCACATCCGAGTCAGTGATGGTCCCAAAGCCCAAAATATTTTTAGAATTCAGCTCTGGGATTATCTTTCAAGGAATATAAAAAGGATCTGTCACATTAATTTATATCTATATATATCCAAATATATATATGTATGTATTTGTCCCAAATGACATTTTCCCAGTGTGGTAGCCATCCCCAAGATGGACACATGGTGGAATTCACAGTCTTGAGTATTATCCCACATCGGACCATGGCCAGTGTGTGCGGTTAATAGACTATGCAGACGTGATGCTGTATCACTTGCAAAACCAGGAAATAAAAGACTGTGTGTCTTGGATGCTCTGTGGCTTGTTCATTCCTCTCTGTCCCGCTTTCTCATCATGTTCTCTGGCAGAAGTCAGACGCTTTGAGGACATTCAGACAGCCCTGTGGAAAGGCCCGTATGCTAAGAAACCAAAGCCCTCCGTCCAGTAGCCCCAAAGAACGGAGCCCTGCCAACCACCACCTGAGTAACCTTGGCAGTGGGTCCCTCAGGCCCAGGCAAGCCTTCAGATGAGGTCTCAGCCATAGTCAATGTTTTCCCTGCCACCGTCTAGAGACTCCAAGCCAGAAACATCCAGCTAAGCTCTTGCTGGGCTCCTAACCCAGAAGCTATCAGACAATAAACGTTTGCTGTTCTAAGCTGCTAGGCTGTGTGGTCATTTGACACCCCGCAATAGATGGACATGAATTTGAGAAAAGCTCCAGGAGTTAGTGGAGGACAGAGGAGCCTGGTGTGTTGCAGTCCATGGTGTCACAAAGAGTTGGACACGACTTAGCGACTGAACAATATCAACAGACGGCTAATGCTCCGAAGCTGATTACCAATCTAATTAACTGAATTTATTTCCGAAAGTAAGTCCAAGAGCACATGCTTTCCACCACTATCGACACTGAAAAGAATGGGCCCTAGAATCTGCAGGTAATTCCAGAAACAAGTGTTCAAAACTGTTCTCAGTAGTGGTCACATTGTTAGAATAACTGTATTTCTTTCAAAACGGCAGACTGAAGGAGGTCTAAACTTAGGCACTTCTTGTAAGCAAGCCTCATGCTGTAAGCTTTAGTACTTCAGACAAATTGGGAGTAAGCTGAAGGATGGTCAGACATTGAGTGCAATTGATACCTGTGTTATTGTAATAGAGAACTCTGATCAGAGAGTAAATTTCACAATTTTTCTGGCAAGTGGCCTGGGAAAAACAGAAGCTTCAGAGTCTGATGGATCTCTCTCTAGGTCCTGTGTCTGCCACTCCCCACCAGAATCAAAGTTCTACATTGGCCATGAAGCCTTGAACAAGTTACAGAAGGCTTAGTTACTCACTAAGCCTCAGTTTGCTCATCTGCAAAATGGGAAGGAAAGTCGTGCTCCCTGTCGAGATGGTTGTGAAGCTGAAGGAGGAAACTGTCAAACAATCAGTAGAGGGTGAGCATTTTGTGTCACAACAAACATCATGAGTTGTTACTCTCCTCTTCTGTGTAAACAGATAATACTCCTGGTTTATAGAGCCATCATGATGGTTAAATAAGAAAACTTATTATAAAAGGGAGAAACTAAATAACTGATAGCTCTGTCTGCTTGCTGAAAAGTACAGTTGAAAGTGGAGGGTAAAGAGGAGCTCATAAAAGCTTGGGATTTTTAGAAAATGTTACAGACTGGGACAGGAAGGAGGTCAGAGCTCATTTTCTCAGCCAGATTTGATACTTTGAATAATGATAAATTTCAAGTGAGCTTTAATGCCTCAATGTCAGCTTTTCAGTGATGTGCAAAACAAGTTTATACAGGACTGTTCTTCTCATTTTCCTTTAAAATATTTTGTATTTCAGGGGTTTATCTCCTATGACATGGCTTCAGTGCATTCTGGCTTGATCAGAAGAGGATGTGTTGGTATCTGGCAAAAGAAAACGGGACCACTTACCACGTGATCGTTCATAAAGCGGTTCACCTCTGGATCTGTCAGGAGTGAGGCCTGTAATACAGTAATAGTCATAAGGCAATTATGACTGCCTGCTTCTGAAATGTTCCATAATTTTATTACTGATGCCACAAATACACCTTTCCCACAAGGAAGCGGTGGAAGATCACCAAAGAGTTTCACTGCCATCAGCTCCAATAGGGAAAATCCTCCTATTTACCTATTTTATCAATAGGTAAAAATGGTTTCTGCTTCCCTGATGGCTCAGCGGTAAAGAATCTGCTTGCAATGCAAGAGATACAGGAGATTTAGGAGGCTCTGGGTAGATTCCTGGGTCAGGAAGCTCCCCTGGAGAAATAAATGGCAGCCCATTCCAGTATGCTTGCCTGGAAAATTCCATGGACAGTTATCTGGCAGGTTACAGCCCACAGGGTCACAAAGAGTTGGATGCAACTGAGCACATGTGCAAAAATGCTTCCTAAGCCATGGAACACTAACCGGACCCACCTTCAAATGAGAGGCTGCCTATGACGGGGAAGCGGAGAGCCCTCCCTCTTCCCAGCAAGATTCCTAAAGGGACGGTCAGCTCTGGTGACATGGCTGGAAGGCTGCAGCCCCCGCCAGCCAGATGAGGCCCAGTCCAGAGCTTTCCACGTGTGCACTATTGCGTGTGTGTACGTGCTCAGTCGTGTCCAACTGTTTGTGACTCCACATAGTGTAGCCCACCAGGCACCTCTGCCCATGGGATTTTCCAGGCAAGAACACTGGTGTGGGTTGCCATTTCCTCCTCCAAGGGATCTTCCCCAACCAAGGATCAAATCTGCATTTCTTGCATCCCATATTGGCTGGCGGATTCTTTACCACTAAGCCATCTGGGAAGCTCGTGTGTCATTGCATACCTGAGTCCTAAAACTGGTCTTGCACCCAGGAAGGAACAAACATGTTCAAGTTGGGGGACCCTCTTAGGGTGAAAACCAACAACTGTCCTGCCTAACTGGCAGAGATGTTAGAGCCCTGAAATGGAAATATGTCTGGAAAGTCCCTGCATAAATGAAAAGAGTTGCTTAAATGAAGAGCTGTGTCATTTTTGCCTACTGTTAAGAAAGGAGCAAAAGCCAATGTTTATTTTTCCATAATTTCTGTCATTGTACAAAGCTTATATAGAGCTATTTCCAGTTTTAAATGATTCCCTGATAGAGAGCTTCAATCTGAAGTTAATTCATGAAAAAAAATATTTAAAAGATCTTAATATTAAAAAGGTCTCAACTTACCAAGGAGGTAACTGTTTCTTGATGTAGAGGATCCCAAGATATCCCCAAAAAACATCTAATTCAGGCATTGGTATATATCAGCACATGAAAGAGGAAAAAGAAAGGCAATGCAAAATAAGCAACTGTTAACTGGAAGACTCATACAACTTTTAATGAAATAAGCTATATTAAATCACTTTAATTAATGTACGGTTTTGAATGTATTGGTGTTTAGTCACTGAGTCGTATCTGACCCTTTGTGACCCCACGAATGGTAGGCCTCCAGGCTCCTCTGTCCTTGGGATTTTCCAGGGCAGAACACTGGACTGGGTTGCCATTTCCTTATCCAGAGGGATCTTCCCATCCAGGGGTTGAGCCCAAGTCTGCTGCTTTGGGAGTGCTGAGTCTTAACTACACTGGGCCACCAGGGAAGTCTGATGAACCACTGGGCTTGTGAAGCAAACTCAGGGATAGAAATAGAGGCCTGTCCCCCTCTCCCTAACTCCACTGAACTGCACCCCAAACCTCCTGCATCGGCAGGCGGGTTCTTTACCCTTGAGCCACCAGGGAACCCATGTGTGTCTAAAAAGTACATGGGGAAGAGCAACTTCTATGAAGCTTAAATCACCTAAAGATTTCCATTAGACTCAAAACAACTTCCAGATGCGGACCAGAAAGAAGGCACTCTGCTACATGGACTTGCAGATAGACTGTATTCAGGTCAAATTTGGGAATTTTCTTTCTATGAAGTCCCCGTATGAGTTCAATAGGAAATGGTGTGCACGAGAAGTCTTCATGAAGCCACTGAAAGCCCAGTGAAGTGAAAGTTGCTCAGTCGTGTCTGACTTTTTGCAATCCCATGGACTTAGTCCATGGAATTCTCCAGGCCAGAATACTGGAATGGGTAGCCTCTCCCTTCTGCAGGGGATCTTCCTGACCCAGGGATCAAACCCAGGTCTCCCACACTGCAGGTGGATTCTTTCCCAGCTGAGCCACAAGGGAAGCCCTTGAAAGCCCAGAGTCACAAAGTAAGGTGGCTGTTTGGCTCACAACTTTTCTTCCAGTTGTCTGGGCCACGTACCTGTCACCCTCTCCATTCTTAACAGCCAGTAAGCCTGCTGACCTTTGTCAGACTGACTGGTCTAGGAGGTGGCACAGTTCAGTGGCAGAAAGAATAACTTTTCAATAAATGGTGCTGAGACAACTGGATATCCACATGCAAAAGGATGAAGCTGGATCCCTTCCTAATCAAAGTGGGCCATGAATCTCAATGAAAGACTCATACAAACAACATGAGAAAGAAACAGATCAATTTGACTTCATTAAACTTTAAAACTTTTGTTCGTCAAAGGGCACCATCAAGAAAGAAAAAAAACCTTACAGATGGGAGAAAACATTGGCAAACCTTTTGGAACTTATAAACAAAATACACAAAGAACTCTTCTTACTCAACAATAAGAAGACAAATAACCCAATTTAAAATTGCAAAAGGATTCAAGTAGATATTTCTCCAAAAAAGATATACAAATAGCTGATCATTATTTATTAGTGAAGTAAAGTGACTCAGTCGTGTCCGACTTTGCAACCCCATGGACTGTAGCCCACCAGGCCCCTCCATCCATGGAATTTTCCAGGCAAGAGTACTGGAGTAGGTGGCCATTTCCTTCTCCAGGGTATTACTCATTAGGATAATGCAAATCAAAATCTTAATGAGATACCACTTCACATCCACTAGAACGACTCAGATAAAAAGACAGACAATAACAAGTGTTGATAAGGATGTATAGAAACTGGAACTCTCATATATTCCTGGTAGAAATATAATATGGTGTAGCTACTATGGAAAACTGCTTGGCAGTTTCTCAAAAATTAACACAAAAAGTGAGTTTATGCTCCAGAAATTTCACTTGTAGGTGAATAGCCAAGATAGATAAAAATACATGCCTGCACAAAAACTTGTACATGAATGCTCAGAGAATCATTATTTAAAACAGCCAAAAAGTAGAAACAACCTCAATTTTGATCAGCTAATGAATGGATAATCAAATGTGGTTTATCCATACAATGGATTGTTATTCCACCACAGAAGTACTGATACATGCTACAACATGTATGAACCTCCAAACATGCTGAGATAATCCAGTCACAAAAGAGCACATACTATATGCTTCTATTTGTATTAAATGTCCAGAAAAGTAACTTCACAGACAAAGAAAGTATCAATAGATCAGTGGTTACTGAGTGTTGGAAAGAATAGGGTGAGAGGAAGTGGTATTGGAATTTCTTTTGGAGATGATAAAACGTTCAGGATTTAGATAGCAGTGACAGTTGGGCAATCTTTTGAATATACTCAGAACCACTGGGTGAATTGTACACATTAAATGGGTAAATTGTGTGGTCTGTGAACTATATTTCCGTAACAGCACTATTTCTTTTTAATGAGACACGCGACCCAAGCCAGGCTAATGCCAGGGATGCCAAGAGGTTAGAGAGAAAGGCTCAGTTTCCTCCTCAGTTTGGAGGATATGAATCTGGAGTGGCTGGTGGTCTTGCCTCCTGCTGCAAGGAGAAAACTCACGAGCGGTACGAGGAGGGGGGGAAGGAAAAATGGATGCGGCACCGGCGATGCTGGCGGCCCCTAAACTGAGCCACCCGCGGGCACAGCTCCTCCCGTTTGTTCTGGGAGGGTGAGCCAGGGAATCCTCTCACTCTGGCTTAGCCCACTTCCAGCTGAAGTTCTATCATTTGAAATGGGAGAGAGCAAATAAATGAAACACTTGTAACTCTCCTCCCCCGAGTTCAGAATTCCTGTTCATTCATTCTCAGTTTCTCCTTTTGGACTGTTTTGGGTCTCAAGGCTGAACTGTAGTCAAACTTCATCCCCCACTCCAAATCAGAAAGATTTGCCCAAAGTCAGGTCCATTCACCAAGTTACAGATGTTAGCATTGCAACTGTGTGGTTGACTGACGTGCCATACAGGAATTGTTTACCCTCCACATACTTCTCTTACAAAA
>SJYA01000380.1:52823-69092 GCA_006410615.1 Neotragus moschatus
ATATTTATTTGGTTAAGAGAGAATATTAGCAATTTTAGAAATTTATTTTTTGAAACCTTTTAACAAAGCTTTTATACTTATTATAACTATGTAGTGGAAAACCCAAGTTTTTTATATTAGAGACACTTTCTCTTACTGTATCCTTGCCAGATAATTTCCATTTGAGCTAAGTCTTATTTCATAATAAAAACTTATTTATTACATAAAATAAGTTATTTACTTATATAAATAAGACATTTCATAACAATATTTCATAATAATTGGGATTTTTGGTCTTATATTCTATTTTTGGCTTCCATCTTTCTTTACATTATATTCCTTTCTCTGGAAATTCTCTTACTATCTACATATGTTTTTCAAGTGGTCTTTATATTCATTACTCTGAGGGTTGTTTTTTTTTCAGTTTTCTTTTATTCCCTACTTCCAATGATGATTTATTTGTTCTTTGTATAAATTCATCCCAGTCGATTGTCTTTTGTGTTTGTAGTACCACCATTTATTTCACTGAAAATGGTTAACAGCTGTCATCGAATTTTTCTTCCTGTTTCATATAAGAAACTTATTTTAGAGTTTCCAGGAATTACTTTAAACCTCCATCTGCTTTCTCCTGTTTCTTTCCAGTTGCAGAATCCTTTAATTTAAGGAATTTTTAATCCTCATAATTTTTTACAGTTTCCTAATCTTTGAGGGAAAGCAACCTGAGAGTTTATTTTTTTAATTGTGTTTGTTTCAGGGACTAACTTTGTACCAGAGCCTTCACACAAAAGTTGGGATTGGAAGAAAAGTGAGTAGCTTTGTCTGCGATGAGAAAGTTGCAACAGGTCTGTGGGCTGTGCAAGAATCAACTTCCCAAATCAGAGATGGAAGAGGGATTAAACCGGGGCCCACTTGTCAATCTCTACTGTGTTAAAGGTCTGGCATCCGCTTCTCGGGACATTCACCACTAACTTCCAGCTCTCCTTAGCATCCTGTCTCACTGCCCTGCCAGCCTCCCATCGCTCCATTCTTACCTAGCTCCAATCTGTTCTCCATCCATTCTGTCACCTCCCTACTTATAATTCTCAAGTAGCCCTAAGCCAAAGATCCTGGCAAGACCTGTGAGGTCCACCTTGACCAGGCTCGGGTCCTCTCCAGCCCCACCTTCTGGCTCTCTTCTTATATTCTGCTCCCAGTTACAATGGTTTTCTGTCCATTTCAACCCGTCAGCTCAGCTTCTCTCATACTCAGGGAACTCCATCGTGCTCTCCCCTGTGCTTGAAATCTCTCCCTCCCATCCCTTCACACCCTGTGCCCTTCATCCTGAGGTCACCTGCCCTCTAGTTTCCCTGGAAAACCTGCTCTGCCCACGTGCACCCATCCTCCCATTCTGTTCCCAAAAGCCTGTCTGATAGTCAGGGTAACCCCTGCATAACGGATACCCCAGACTGGTCTACAGACTCTACAAGGGCCAGAGATGTGTTCTTCTTGCTCTTGGCTATCTCCTGGCTTCCCCAACATAAACCACAAAGTCAACACAAAATGCTTGTGACATGATGCTTGGTCCTTGTCACTTCTGGCTTAGCTTGACCAGGCTTGCACCAATGTGTCAGCTGTGAAGCTGACCTCACTTCCTGAATTCTTTACTGGAGTCAAACAGGAGTCCCTGGGTACCTGAACTAGCAGCAAGGAGACAGGAAATCACCCAGAAATCACCCGGAGATTGACCCCCAAACACTGCCAGTGAGAACAAGATCGATCAACAAGGTTATACTCAACTGAACTTTTTTGCACAATTTTCTTTGTAACAGTAAAGCCACCCCTGTGGTGTTGGAGAAGACTCTTGAGAGTCTCTTGGACTGCAAAGAGATTCAACCAGTCCATCCAAAAGGAAATCAGTTCTGAATATTCATTGGAAGGACTGATGCTGAAGCTGATCAGCCAATCCTTTGGCTGCAGTCCGTGGGGTCTCAAAGAGTCGGACACGACTGAGCAACTGAACTGGACTGTAACAGGAGTTCCTCACTCGTTAGTGTTACTCCTTCCTAACTCTAAAACGGACTTCCATATAAAATATGTAAGGCCCAGGTCCTCCCTGGCAGTCCAGTGGCTAACACTCCATGCTCCCAATGCTGGGATCATGGGTTCATTCTCTGGTCTGGGAATTAAGATCCCACATGCCCAACTATGAGGCAATAACAAATATGTAGGGCCGGGGTATGTTCATAATATAGAAACATTACTTTTATGCATAATTCTTGAAGCGGAAATTTTATACTCTTCTCATGTAATTTTCACTACAGATTTAAACCTTGCAAAAACTGAATAAAAGTATATGCAGAGAAAGACATTGTTGTTCAGATTTGGCTTTGTAATGGTAGAAACATTTTTTAAATAGCAGTGAAGGACAGATTATCCCATTATGAATAAATAAACATATACCAGTTATGGTTTTATTCCTCATACTATGTATGTATCATACACACTATGTACGTATAGCGGTATGAGACTATGTATTATACTGCTATAATTTCTTCCTCAGTTTTATGGTGTTTAATTATTAACCAAACTTCTACCCTGTATCAAACATTGTCCTAGACAATAAAACAAACATTCCCTGCTCTCATGAGATATATACTTCAGTAAGAAAATCAGACAGTAAGTAATATAATTGCAAGTTCGAATGTTACATGTTATTGATTTTGCAGTGTTATTGCAGATGATTATCAGTGCAAATGGGGGGGAAAGATGTGCTCTGTCATTTACTGAGCATCTGTTAAGTGCTAAACTCTGGACCAGGTCTTTTACACCCATGAACTTACTTGGTTTCCTCAACATTCTATTGGGTGGTCTTTATTACTGGTATGTAACAGATGGAGAAGCCTCAGATTCATGGAGATCAAATATCCTGACCTAAGTTGCAGAGCTGGTAAATGAACACTGATCTATCCAAAATGGCCCCTTCGTTCCACTAAACCAGAGAGGCAGTGAACTGCACACTTAAATCTAGAACTTTTGCTCATTGTTTTCTTAAGCTTGTGTTCAAAATCTTAGAGAGGTGGGATTGGAAGAAGTAAGGGACAATGAATGTGAGTCTGCAGGTCCAGACTCTTGCCCAGGCACCTGGTGGTCCAGCTACCCTGTCACACCTCAGAGGAGGCCAAGCCCCTGTGCGTACCTCTTCACTGCTGCTGGACCCAGAGCTGGAGGACCAGTGGCAGCCAACCCACACGCCCTGCACGCGTTCAGCAGACATCCGCACGGTGCTTCTGCAAACGGCCACGGGCTGGGAAAGAAGAAATGGTGAGTTCTATGCCCAGCAGCTTGGCTAAACAGCTAGGACCTCCCCGAGAAATCAGGCAACATCACGGGGCTTGGCACAATGGTGCAAACAAAAAGGAAGAATTTGGTCGTTTCATTTTCATTTCTCAAAACCTAAGCCAAAGCAAACGATGGCTGAAGCATCTCTTGAGCATTTGCTACATTTCGTGTCCCCTGGAAAGCAAACATTCCCTTCCTGAGCACTGAGCTGGTCACCTTGCATGGTTTCCATGAGAACAAGAATTGGGAAGATCCCCAAGGCCTCTGCTCTGCTCTCCCTTGGTCTCAGATTTCCTTCAGATGCTAGTGACACTTGGGTTTGGGGTGTTTGTGAAATAATCATGGTGAAAATTTCCACGGAACAACAAAACACAGGGTCTTCTTTTCAGACAGACATCATCACACCAGTAAAATGACAAAACCCTGACACCCATGGAACAACACCTCGGAGAGTGAGTCTGGGGCAGTGGTGTTGGCCTGTGCAGGTGGGCTCCTACCCCTAGGGATAACCAGGCATGGGGCCATGTCACTGGACAAACAGAACCGCCCAGGCTACAATCCCGACCCCCGTGGACCGCCAGCTGGTGGGGGAGATGGAATTTTGCATGACAATCAACTGTGAAACATGCCCCTCACCCCAGGAACACAGCTGGAATTTTGAATTCATTTAAGATAGAATTTGAAATGTCTCAGGGATTTTTCTTTGTTAGTGGCCATTTGTATTCACTTTGCCTGGCACCATCATTATGCCCATTTTAAAGAGCAGAAAACTGAGGCAACAAGGGTTAAATGACTTGCCAGGATTACTCAGGATGGCACACTCCAGAGTTTAAGTCCTTGACCACAGAGTCACACCACCCCCACCCAGGGAACAGTGTGGACACAGTTAATGGTATTTCTGAGGGTGGCTGGACACGAGACACGGCCAAGACCTCCGTGTGACTTTGAATTGGCTCCGGGCGATGGAGGAAGGCAGAGCTCTCTCACATTTGTTTCCGGGCTGGTGGCCTTTGCCACACACTCACCACATGGTAGCCCCTCTGGAAGTCACAGGTGGCGGGGTCTGCCTCAGATTCCCTCCTGCACGTCGTCTCTTGAATCTTGAACTCCAAGTCCATGATCAAGCTGTCCTCGTCCAGGGCGTTGACCTTCACAAAAACAAAGTGGCAGCTTGCTACAGATGTGCTTCTGAAGATCACATGCTAGAAATGTTTCTCCCTGCACAAGAAGAAAAGGTGCCAGAATCTGCCACCACTAAAGCTTTCCGTTGTCACCCTCATTCTGAAGACCAGAGGAGGAAGCGCTCTACGAAGGTTCACAGGACTTCACTGAGACAACGGAACCTGGACGTGGGTGTCTTGACTCCAAGCTTATTCTTATGACTTCTCCTTACAGTGGACCCTCATTATTTACCAATTCCATGCTTGCAAATCTCCTTAAATGCATGTTCAACCCCAAGTCACTCCTGGGTGCTATCANAAGGTTCACAGGACTTCACTGAGACAACGGAACCTGGACGTGGGTGTCTTGACTCCAAGCTTATTCTTATGACTTCTCCTTACAGTGGACCCTCATTATTTACCAATTCCATGCTTGCAAATCTCCTTAAATGCATGTTCAACCCCAAGTCACTCCTGGGTGCTATCACAGCCACTCATGGACATACGCTGAGCAGCAAAGAACTTGAGTGGTCCGATGCGCGCGCTCCTGCCCAGGGGCAGACAAGGTGATGCTCTCCTCCTTGTTCTGGCCCCCAGACTGTACACAAGTCATTTTTATGATCCATTGTGTGGCATGTTTTTCTCATTTTTGTGCTTTTCCTGGGTGATCTTGCTTTTTAAACTGGCCCCCAAGCCTAGTGCTGACAAGCTGTCTAGTTTCCCAAGTGCAGAAAGGCTGTGATGTGCCTGCCGGAGAAAATACATGTGTTAACTGAGCTCCGTTCAGGCCCAAACTATAGCGCTGTTACTGTGTGTGTGTGTGTGTGTGTGTGTGTGTGCGCGCGCACACCTACGCTCAGTCATGTCCGACCCCATGGACTGTAGCCCGCCAGGCTTCTCTGTCCATGGAATTTCCCAGGCAAGAGTACTGGAGTGGGTTGCCATTTCCTCCTCTGGGGAGTCTTCCCCACTCAGGAACTGAACCTGCAGCTCTTGCATTGGCAGGCAGATTCTTTACCACTAACGCCACCTGGGTAGCCCCTACAGACCACTTACAGATGGAAAATAAAGGGATGCTTTGCTTTGGAAACAGGCAACAGGCACCAAGCTCAGGATGGGGCTGGGGGTCCTCGTGTCTCTTCCTGACACAGAATGAGGAAGGCTACCAGCAGAGTTCTCTGAAAACAAGCAGGGCTACAAACTCCGTCTTGCTGTTATTTCCCACCTTGTTCATGGATAATCTTTAAATATCAGATACTAAATATGAGTCTCATTAAACAAGTAAACCCTCTTCTGTCAGCAGGGGCGCACTGTCCAGTTCTCTGCCCCCTCTGCCCCTACCTGCCCCCTGTGCCCCGCGTCGCCCCCTCCTCCGTTATGCTTCCACAACTTTCCTTAAAGCAATCCGATGAGAGCAAAGTGGCAGGGCAAAGGCATAGTTCAAAGGATGCAAATGTGGGGGTTTGACTACTGACCATTTTGTTGAACTGCGAGATTATTTTGCAACCTTTTTTGCGTCCCTAAGCACAACTCCAGAATATGGAGAAAAGCCTAATAGCTCTGCTTGTTCATTTGAATTCACTTTCAGCCAATTTCTTCTCTGTGTTTTTTGAAAAAGGTAGGACAACCCAAATACTCAACGGTAAGAAATCAATTGGAGAAAATCCCAAACCCAGCATTATGGCTGAAATTAAAATGCAGTACTTTATAATCAGTGTCACAGTGTGGTCCTGTTTGTCTTTTAAAATGTATTTTATACCCACATATGAAGAGAAAAAGGTCCAAAAGACATCCGCCACGTGTCTGTAGTGGGCGTTGCAGAGGACTGAATAGTAGATGTTACTTTTAGTTTTCTCCTTGTTGAGTCTTGTGACTCTTTATACTAAGTATATTCTGATTTTTTTACTCTTCAAAAAGAAATAAAAATATATAAGCTATAAAAGGCCCATAACAATTCCTTTTTGAGATTATAATGTTTAATGTTATGTGTCCACTTATTTGGGCCACAGTGTCCAGATCTGTGGTCAAATATTAGTCTGGATGTTTCTGTGAAGGTGTTTTTGGATGATGTTAAAGTGGTGGGCTTTGAGAAAACCGGATTACCCTTCTTCCTGTGGGTGGGCCTCGTCCAATCAGTTGAAGGCCCCAATAGAAAAAAGACTGACCTTTTCCTCAGCAGGAAGGAATTCTGCCAGCAGACGGCCTTCAGACTTTACCTGCGATGTCAGTTCTTCCCTGGGTCTCCAGCCTGCTAGCCCACCCTGCAGACTTTGGCTGCACCAACCCTCCACAACAGTGTGGGCCAATTCTTTAAAATCAGTCTCCCTGTCTGTCTATCTCTCTCTCTCAGTTCTGTTTCTCTGGAGAAGCCCAACTAACACAGAGATCACTTGGGTTTTTCAAACTAAGCCCTTAAGATTAGACAAAGAGTAAATCTCGGGTATATCTGCCTAGAATAATGTATGAAGACAAAAAGCAAAAATGCAAAGAAAGGGAAAGGTAAAAGTGGACAGGACGGGCACAGACACAGAAAGGAACCCAGAGCTTCCGTGGCTTTGCCCCGAAGGTCCCAGAATCCACCCACTCCCCACCCTCCTGGTGCCAAGGGGCTCAGTGCCATCGCTGTCGCTGCCTGCTTCCCACAGTCGCTGCCTGGGCCTCCTCCCTTGCATTCCGCTTCAGAGACCTTTGAAGGTCTTCTCTCACCTTATTTAAAGCCCCACCCCTACTCCTCCAGAGGGAAGTTCCACAGCTGGAGGTTCTCCTCCCTGAGTCTTAGCTCAAAATTCGGTGTCTCCGTGGATATATCTGCCGATCTGACAGCTGCCCCAGCCCAGATCCATCCATCCATCCTCCTGTTTTATTTTCTCTACAGGACTCTCCACTCTCTGAGACTTCCTTCGCTTTGTTATGTAATTTCACCCCATTCTCCTTCATCGCCTTCTTCCCTCTCCCTCCCCTTTCTCTTCGTCTCTCTCTGCAATGGACTCTGAGCTCCATGGAAGTGTCAACTACAACTTGGCACTTGCCATCTACCTGTGGACTGTAGCCCACCGGGCTCCTCTGTCCATGGGATTCTCCAGGCAAGAATACTGGAGTGAGTTGCCATGTCCTTCACCAGGGGATCTTCCCAGCCCAAGGACTGAACCCGTGTCTCTTAAGTCTCCTGCACTGGCAGGCAGGCTCTTTGCCTCTAACACCACCTGGGAAGCCCATTATCTACCTCTGCCTGCAATTATCTACCTCTCCAAAGATTAAATCAAGTGCTGCTGCAGCTGCTGGCCTTCAACACCTCTTGAAGGAGTTCAGGGTGGAGAGCAGAAAGGAGGCACTCTGTACTCCGGATGAAACTGGCAGGACACGTCTTCAGACAGTTGGATATTCTCAGGAGCTGATTTTACGAGCTCAATTCTTATATCTCCTCATTTCTAGAAAAGCACTAAAGTTCTTCATGATTTTCATGAGAAAATCCTGTTTCTCCTGACTAGAAGAAGCTTCATGAGACCAGCAGAAACTTTCTAAAAGATAAATGTGCTTGACTGCACGGATTCCAACTTCACCAAAATCACATGTATACCCTGCTATCTCTTTGGAGCAGTTTCTCAGAGCTTTCGATGTACTGTCTCCAGAACTGCAGTCTTCTTTTTGCCCCAAATAAAACTTGGCTCACAGCTCTCGCGTTGTGCATCTTTTTAAGTCAGGACAAGCCCAGTCTGGTCCATCGCGTCTTCCTCGTCCCCAGTACAGGGTCCCTGTCCACCTTGTCTTTCTCGGCTTGCGCCCATGAGGGAACAGTCTGAATGAGCCTGGTGTTGAGGAGCAAGGAAACCTTCAAGACTGAAGTCCCATTTGCCCACGCTTCCCCATTCTTTTCTAAACTTGGAGCCCAAGGGATAAGTTATTCAAAATCAGTTGCAAGAGTATTTAATCCAGGTCTGCTGGGAAATCCCAATGGTTCTTAACCCTGACTACACATCACAATGACCAGGAAGCGTGTGAGAATGTGAGCTCCACCCTCAGAGACTGGGACTTAGTCACCTTCCCTCTTGGATGTCGAGTATACTTCTTTCTTTTTTTAAAATTTAGATCCTTTTCCCATATAAGCTATGGGGCATCAGGAATATGTCAGTCTCTCAGGTGATACTGACCTGTAGCCAGATCAAGAATCACTGGGTTTTTGAGATATTTTGTTTTTAAGCCACACCATGTGCAAGCAGGATTAGTTCCCCCACCAGGGATCGAACCAGTGCCCCATGCATTGGGGGTGTGGAGTCTTAACCACTGGACCACCAGGGAAATCTCATGAAGCACTGGACTTATGAAGCAAACTCAGGGATAAATATCAAGGTCTGACCCCTCTCCCTAAGTCCACTGAACTCTATCCCAAAGCTCCCACATATACACAAACATGACAAAACCAGTTATTTCCTTTGGACATATTCCTAGGAATAAAACTATGAGATCAAAAGTTATATTTGCTATTTTTAATGTTTAACATGTTTATAAATATGCTTAATGCATATTTCCAAATTGCTTCCCACTTATTTCTTTTAGACGTGGTCCTAGAAATGAAACTATAAGATCAAAAATTATATTTGCTATTTTTAATGTTTAATGTGTTTATAAACATTCTTAATGCTTATTTCCAAATTGCTTCCCAAAGATAATCTTACCAAATTACCCTACCTCTAGCAATGTTTGAGATTTCCCTTTTCCTCTTCTCCTTCCTTTTCACCTTGGTATTTTAATTCTGATTTTGTTGGCTGTTAGAGAGGTGGTGTATTTTCTCCAATGCTTCTGGTGCATTTGTGTTCCTTCTTTTGTGAGTTGTTTTGTACCCTCAGTGCCAGAGATCTGCTCCTTCATCTCTTTCCTGAGCTCTTTGCTGGACTCTGAGTGGATCTCTTGGGTCTACTGTCATGGGGGCAGGGGAACTGGCATATTTGGGGCCACGTTTAGGTCATTTGTAGAAGGTATGACTAACACATACTCCTTTCCCTATTTGGAACCAGACATGCAGACGACACCACTCTTATGGCAGAAAGCAAAGAGGAACTAAAAGAGCCTCTTGATGAAAGTGAAAGAGGAGAGTGAAAAAGTTGGCTTAAAGCTCAACATTCAGAAAATTTAGATCATGACATCTGGTCCCATCACTTCATGGCAAATAGATGGGGAAACAGTGGAAACAGTGGCAGACTTTTTTGGGGGGGAGCTTCAAAATCACTGCAGACGGTGATTGCAGCCATGAGATTAAAAACCACTTACTCCTTGGAAGAAAATTTATGACCAACTTAGACAGCATATTAAAAAGCAGAGACATTACTTTGCCAACAAATGTCCGTCTAGTCAACGCTATGCTTTTTCCAGTAGTCATGTATGGATGTGAGAGTTGGACTGTGAAGAAAGCTGAGCACCAAAAAATTGATGCTTTTGAACTGTGGTGTTGGAGAAGACTCTTGAGAGTCCCTTGGACTGCAAGGAGATCCAACCAGTCCATCCTAAAGGAAATCAGTCCTGAATATTCATTGGAAGGACTGATGCTGAAGCTGAAACTCTAATACTTTGTCTATGTGAAGAACTGACTCATTGGAAAAGACCCTGATGCTGGGGAAGATTGAAAGTGGGAGGAGAAGGGGACGACAGAGGAAGAGATAATTGGATGGCATTGCTGACTCAATGGACATGAGTTTGAGTAAACTGTGGAAGTTGGTGATGGACAGGGAGGGCTGGCATGCTGCCGTTCATGGGGGTGCAAAGACACAACTGAGTGACTGAACTGAACTGAACATGTACAATAAAAAGCAAAATGTGAACCACTTCTAAAAAAAGAAAGAAGCATCACCAGGACAGATCAAAAGGGGAGTGTTTTCCTTCCATTGGGAGAAGAAGAGAAGTTTTCATGGCAAAGACATGGTGATGGAACTTGGCCAGTGAATTTGAATAATGAGAAAAGGCTGGAAGAAAACAAAATTAGGCAGAATACCAGAGAGAAGGCAGCCTACTGGAAATGAAGGGGATCCCATTAAGGATCCCACACATAAGTATGTTTATTTGCAGCTGCCTGTGTGTCTGGGCTCAGATGTCTGATGCCAAGATGGCCCCATGTGCTGGAATGTGGTCTGGATGATGACACCTCACGCTAGCTCATCTCCACTGGCCAGATTTCCATGATGTCAGTAACTGGTTCTTTCACTTAATTAACTACTAACTTTCTTCTGTAGCAAGCACTAGCTAAATTACAAGTAAATCTAAACTGTCTATTTTCATGCTTGGCAAAAGGACATGGATACCCACCCCGCCACACACATGGATTTCATTAACTGCGAAAGATGGAAGCCAATACAGCCAGTGTGGGAGGGAGAGGCTCTTTATTCTGTCCAGTACCCCTCCAGAAGGAGCTCTCCCTTTGGCTTGGCAGCTGACCACATATATCTTCCAGGGTCTCTGCACTGTGACAGCCAGGCCAAGTGACTGACTCTGTCTACAGCAGCCCAGTTCTGGGCAGGGTGCCTTGCTGAAGCATCATCTTCATGACCTATGACCCAATTAGAAAAGACAACTGGGACAATTTGATACATTTCCCGGGAATATGGAATGAGAAGCTGAGCCATTTTCTGAAGAAGCAGGGTCAAGATGAATGTATTGATATTTTATTTGGAGACTGGAGCTGTGGAACCAGCAGCTGTGTGCCCTTCACAGGAGGAGAGGGACAAACAAGGTGAGAGCTAAGTCAGTACCCAGGGCTTCCCCCAATAGTTCAAAGGTAAAGAATCTGCCTGCAAGGCAGGAGGCACAGAGAAGCTGGCTGGATCCCTAGATTGGGAAGATCCCCTGGAGGCGGAAATGGCAAACCACTCATCTTCTTGCCTGAAAAATCTTATGGACAGAGGTACCTCGTGGGCTATAGCCCAAAGAGTCACAAAGAGTTGAGCACGACTGAGCAATCAGGCACACAAGGTGAAACCTGGCAGGGATGGGAGACATGAGCACGCGAAGGTGGAGAGGGCACAACGGCCCTCTGACCTCTGTGAGGAAGCAGGCATTGCTTGGACCCCTGGTAATTTCTCCTTGGTTCCCAATTTCCCGGGTGACCTGGCTGCAATGAGTTCTCACTCTTAAGACCTGGAACCCTGTAGAAGCTCCCCACCTCTCATCTTAATCTTGATTCTGCTGGCGGATATTTCTGCTCCCCCTTGCTGAAGACAACGTGCAGGCAGTGGAATCACCCGGGGCCCAGCGAGGGGCTAGACGACTCCTGTCTAGTTTCTCATTCCCTTTGAAGGATAATTCTGTGTTTCTTTCTTTGCCAATCATGGGCTTAGTCATTGGAAGCCCATGAAAATTCATCTTTTCCCCATTTCCCCAAGCTAACAGGAAACGGACGATTACCAAATTGACAAAGGAAAGTGGATTTCTTTGGCTCAAAAGCCAGAATTTATTTCCTATAAGTATTAGGAGCAGAACTGCTGAACTTGAAAAGGCTTCATTTCTAATAAACAAGCAGATTTAATAAACGTCTCAGAAAGAACCATGGGCACTTTCGGTCTAGAAGCAGAGGGTTAACATCTGGAAACAGGAAATGAGGCCAGAGGGAAGAAAACTGAAAGTAGAATCAGGCATCTGAGGTAGCTTTGAGAGCTTTATGACAATTGTAATTAAATCCTTTCTCTTGCAAAAAAAGAATGTGAAAGTGATGAGTAGCTGTTATCTTTAAAAAGTTTAATGTGTACCCCAAAAATGACAAGAGGAAAAAATGAAATAGGATAGAGCAGATGTAACAGGCACTTACTCTTTTAATTGAGCTTCTGAACGCTCGAAACAGATAGGGGCTCAGTGACTGGGAATTCACTTTTGCCACAGATGCGCTGAGAGCCTCCTTCAGGGAAGCCGGGTCATAGTCATACACCGGGAAACCTGGGCACACAAGCACACAGGCACACAGTGAGTCAGGACCCAGGGTCCAAACAGAGCTACACCATCAAGGGCAGGAGCCCTGGTCCCCAAGCTCCTTACCTGTACAGGTCCAGTGGTTCATTCCAAGGACAAATATCACCAACATCTTCATTACCATCTTCTCCATTATGGGAAGAACAATTTCAGTGCAGAGACAGGGAGATTGTCTCTGTGCCTCTGGGGTTGACCAGTTGTCCTGAAAGCAGCTATTTATCAGTGTGACCTGGCTTCGTTTCTCCAACTGGAGCAGACAGCGGCTTCAACAGAGACTCTAATTGATCCTGGGATCAATATTTACTTCTGGCCTTTCCAATGGACAAGGTCCAGTTGGAGGCCACTTTTGAAGTTTGGACCTCAACATGGGACTTCAGCCCACAGCTAAAGCCGTCAAGAGGCGGGGACTCTGCATGCACTTTTTGTTTTTCTCTATTTTAATTTCACCCAGATGGACTGACTATCTCTCTTTATTTCATTTCATTTTTACAGGGAGAGACGTAATTTTACTTTCAACAAAATGGTTAATTTAAAGTTTATTTGTAATAGAAGGATAATTGCTTTACAATATTGTGTTGGCTTCTGCCATACATCCCTGTAAATCAGCCATAGGTACACATACGAAACTCTCCCTTTTGAAACTCCCTCCCACTTCCCCTTCCATCCCACACCTCTAGGTTGTTACAGAGCCCCCGTTTGTGTTCCCTGAGTCACGCAGCAAATTCCCATTGGTTGCCTGTTTTACATATGGCAGTATACACATTTCCATGCTAATCCCTCCATTCACCCACCCTCTCCTTCCCCCCTACCACATCCATAAGTCTGTTCTCTATGTTTGCATCTCCACAAAGTGGTTAATTTTAAAAAGCTATTACGTTCCCTCTCATATTCCTAAAGATGACTGTTCATAAAAAAACGTGTGGTTATTTCACAATCTCACTGGAAATTATGACTTTAAAGCAGAGAACTTAACCTGCAGAATTTAAATATGCCAAGCAAGTTCACATGCAGGGAAAAGCAGTGGCGTGCCTTCATGTCCACCGAACTTCTCCGCTAATGGTTGTTTTCGCGTCTCATCTGGATGACAAGGTATTTGCACGCTGATGAGTCTCATGCACGATGAAATTCCAAAGTAGTTTGTGAATCATTAAAAAGAAGAGACTTTTTACAGTAAATACATGTTGCGTTGCTTGTAATTCACGGTATTCTCAGTACTTGAATTCGTGCTTTAGAAGCTGTACTGTTCTGGGGGTCAGAAACACCTGGACCAGAATCCTGGTTCCATGCTTGTCAGATATGCATCCTCGGGCATGAACTCAGCACCTCTGAACCTCAGCTTCTTCATCCATAAAATGGGCATGAATGTTTAGATGTAAAGGCATGTTATTATTCAGGAAGGCACAGAGGGAGACTAGTTTTAAGGAGCTGGTTCATGCAATGGTGGGAGTGTTGCAGATTCAAAGTCTGCAGGATGGGTGGCAGGCTAAAGACCTAGGAAAGTTACAGCTCGACTCCAAGAGCCATCTATTGCCGCAATTCCTTTCTGCTCGTGGGGAGAACAGTCTTTGTTTATTCAGGCCTTCAACTGATTGGATGAGGCCCCCACACAATACAGAGAGCAATCTGACTTCTTCGGAGTTCACTGATTTAAGAGTTAATCTCACTAAAAGTTATCACAGAAACATCCATAATAATGCTTGACCAAATATCTGGACACTATGGCCAAGGTGACACATAAAATCAATCATCATATAAAAATTAAATAACAAACCCTAGAGAGAATGCTTGGCAAATTAATTGCTCAATAAATAGGAACTGCTGGCAAGAATTTAATTAGATAAATATATTTGTAGAATCTGCTATGTAGAAGACTTTTCCAGTAATCATGTATGGATGTGAGAGTTGGACTCTAAAGAAAGCTGAGCACTGAAGAATTGATGCTATTGCGTAAATGAATGAATGAGTGAGTGAGCCCCCTTGGTCTCTCTGAACCTCAATCCCAGTCTTTCTGTTTGAAGCCTGTGCTGATTTCTGGTGCATAAAATGTACACAAAATAATGCCCTATGAGATGATGACTGCTAAGGTTTGTGATTCTGTTGCTCTTAACCTGGTTTGAACTCAACTCTATTATGGCCTTCCAGATTTAACTGACTGCACCATCTGGCTCCAAACTCCAGAGTCTCGTTAAATGAGCCGTAGTAATAAAAGTAATTGCAAAAGAGTAGAGGAGATTAAGGAGACAACAATAAAATAACGTGGCCAGCACAGGGCTATTGATTTTGTTTGCAGCCTGCTGGTGCAGAGGATAAATCATTTTATTTCTCAGATTCATTTGGTTACGATAAACATTGACACCGGGCATGCAGAGCAGGCACTGATTAGTGCTAAAGAACGATTACTACTAAAAATGTCTGCAGAGTTCTATCACGTCTGGTAAACCTAGAAGATTAAATAGACGCCATCCACCGACATTCAAGCCGTAACGATTTCTTTCGTTGTTCTTTTTCTGATTGGCAGAAATGTACACAGCAATAATTCCAGCAGTTTCCTGCTGTTCCAACAAAAATTATTTAGTTAAATTATTAAAAGTTCTGTGTCACTAGGGGAAGAGTACAGTGTAACTTTCCTTATGTGGCCTCTGGACATTTATATAAAACTTATCATCGGAAGCTTACCAAGCAATTTGGAAAAGTTGAATAGAGATGTATGACATCCATCATAAACTAATAAGATTCATTGTTATTACCTTTATCATTTCTCTTGAGACAGTTTCTTTTCATTGTGGTCATCCTTACAGTAATGTTATTTGAGAAAAATCACTAAATTTAGAGTGAGCATAAACAATGTGTGTACCTGCTAAGTTGCTTCAGTCGTGTTCAACTGCTTGTGACCTCATGGATTATAGCTCACTAGGCTTCTCTGTCCATGGGATTCGCCAAGCAAGAATATTGGAGTGCGTTGCCATGCCCTACTCCAGGGGATCTTCCTGACCCAGGGATCGAACCCATGTCTCTTACGTCTCCTGCATTGGCAGGTGGGTTCTTTAACACTAGCACCACCTGGGAGGACCAAGCATAAATCATATTTTCCAATATGACCAATCCATAAACCACAAAATTTGCAGCTGTCTTCCAATTTCTTGTAATAGCCTGGTTTCTAAACTCCTGAACTCCACTGTCTTTTTCCATGTTCTGAAAACATCAATATTATTGTTACTTTTATTTTATAGGGGATGGTATGTTTATTTGCAAGCAAAGTGGCAGAAATCAGTTCTCAAAGGGTCTTCCCTGGGGCAGCAGTTTCAGCATCACATGGCAACTTACTGAAAATGTAAATTCTCAAACCCCAACCCAGAGCTACTGTGTCAGCCACCCTAGAGAGAAGATCCAGCCATCAGTGTTCCACAAATCCTCCAAGGGCTTCTGATGAACACTCAAGTGGTTCTCAGTTGGGGGTCAGCTTGCCCGCCTACCCCCAGGACATTTCAGAATATCTGGAGACATTTTTAGTTGTCAACAACTAGGGGAGAGGTTGTAGTGGGCATCTAGTTGATAGAAGCAAAAGATTCTGTTGAACACCCTACAAGGCACAGGACAGATTCCCATAACAGAGAATCCAAGCCCAAAATGTCAAGATCAAGACTGAGAAATCATGGGGACAGGAAAGAACTCTGATGAGCAACTCTGAGTTTTAATGTTTCCTATTCATTTTTATTGTTTTACTTTATTTTTGGTGTTTCATGTATTACAAATGATTTTACTTTTCATTTCCTATTTTTCTTTTAAACCCACTCAACATGACTTCTATTACTGTCATCTTTAGAAGGTCTTCCTCCAGCTTAGAATCACATCAATGTTTGCCTAT
>SJYA01000380.1:69894-119560 GCA_006410615.1 Neotragus moschatus
CTGTTACGTTCCCTCTCATATTCCTAAAGATGACTGTTCATAAAAAAACGTGTGGTTATTTCACAATCTCACTGGAAATTATGACTTTAAAGCAGAGAACTTAACCTGCAGAATTTAAATATGCCAAGCAAGTTCACATGCAGGGAAAAGCAGTGGCGTGCCTTCATGTCCACCGAACTTCTCCGCTAATGGTTGTTTTCGCGTCTCATCTGGATGACAAGGTATTTGCACGCTGATGAGTCTCATGCACGATGAAATTCCAAAGTAGTTTGTGAATCATTAAAAAGAAGAGACTTTTTACAGTAAATACATGTTGCGTTGCTTGTAATTCACGGTATTCTCAGTACTTGAATTCGTGCTTTAGAAGCTGTACTGTTCTGGGGGTCAGAAACACCTGGACCAGAATCCTGGTTCCATGCTTGTCAGATATGCATCCTCGGGCATGAACTCAGCACCTCTGAACCTCAGCTTCTTCATCCATAAAATGGGCATGAATGTTTAGATGTAAAGGCATGTTATTATTCAGGAAGGCACAGAGGGAGACTAGTTTTAAGGAGCTGGTTCATGCAATGGTGGGAGTGTTGCAGATTCAAAGTCTGCAGGATGGGTGGCAGGCTAAAGACCTAGGAAAGTTACAGCTCGACTCCAAGAGCCATCTATTGCCGCAATTCCTTTCTGCTCGTGGGGAGAACAGTCTTTGTTTATTCAGGCCTTCAACTGATTGGATGAGGCCCCCACACAATACAGAGAGCAATCTGACTTCTTCGGAGTTCACTGATTTAAGAGTTAATCTCACTAAAAGTTATCACAGAAACATCCATAATAATGCTTGACCAAATATCTGGACACTATGGCCAAGGTGACACATAAAATCAATCATCATATAAAAATTAAATAACAAACCCTAGAGAGAATGCTTGGCAAATTAATTGCTCAATAAATAGGAACTGCTGGCAAGAATTTAATTAGATAAATATATTTGTAGAATCTGCTATGTAGAAGACTTTTCCAGTAATCATGTATGGATGTGAGAGTTGGACTCTAAAGAAAGCTGAGCACTGAAGAATTGATGCTATTGCGTAAATGAATGAATGAGTGAGTGAGCCCCCTTGGTCTCTCTGAACCTCAATCCCAGTCTTTCTGTTTGAAGCCTGTGCTGATTTCTGGTGCATAAAATGTACACAAAATAATGCCCTATGAGATGATGACTGCTAAGGTTTGTGATTCTGTTGCTCTTAACCTGGTTTGAACTCAACTCTATTATGGCCTTCCAGATTTAACTGACTGCACCATCTGGCTCCAAACTCCAGAGTCTCGTTAAATGAGCCGTAGTAATAAAAGTAATTGCAAAAGAGTAGAGGAGATTAAGGAGACAACAATAAAATAACGTGGCCAGCACAGGGCTATTGATTTTGTTTGCAGCCTGCTGGTGCAGAGGATAAATCATTTTATTTCTCAGATTCATTTGGTTACGATAAACATTGACACCGGGCATGCAGAGCAGGCACTGATTAGTGCTAAAGAACGATTACTACTAAAAATGTCTGCAGAGTTCTATCACGTCTGGTAAACCTAGAAGATTAAATAGACGCCATCCACCGACATTCAAGCCGTAACGATTTCTTTCGTTGTTCTTTTTCTGATTGGCAGAAATGTACACAGCAATAATTCCAGCAGTTTCCTGCTGTTCCAACAAAAATTATTTAGTTAAATTATTAAAAGTTCTGTGTCACTAGGGGAAGAGTACAGTGTAAATTTCCTTATGTGGCCTCTGGACATTTATATAAAACTTATCATCGGAAGCTTACCAAGCAATTTGGAAAAGTTGAATAGAGATGTATGACATCCATCATAAACTAATAAGATTCATTGTTATTACCTTTATCATTTCTCTTGAGACAGTTTCTTTTCATTGTGGTCATCCTTACAGTAATGTTATTTGAGAAAAATCACTAAATTTAGAGTGAGCATAAACAATGTGTGTACCTGCTAAGTTGCTTCAGTCGTGTTCAACTGCTTGTGACCTCATGGATTATAGCTCACTAGGCTTCTCTGTCCATGGGATTCGCCAAGCAAGAATATTGGAGTGCGTTGCCATGCCCTACTCCAGGGGATCTTCCTGACCCAGGGATCGAACCCATGTCTCTTACGTCTCCTGCATTGGCAGGTGGGTTCTTTAACACTAGCACCACCTGGGAGGACCAAGCATAAATCATATTTTCCAATATGACCAATCCATAAACCACAAAATTTGCAGCTGTCTTCCAATTTCTTGTAATAGCCTGGTTTCTAAACTCCTGAACTCCACTGTCTTTTTCCATGTTCTGAAAACATCAATATTATTGTTACTTTTATTTTATAGGGGATGGTATGTTTATTTGCAAGCAAAGTGGCAGAAATCAGTTCTCAAAGGGTCTTCCCTGGGGCAGCAGTTTCAGCATCACATGGCAACTTACTGAAAATGTAAATTCTCAAACCCCAACCCAGAGCTACTGTGTCAGCCACCCTAGAGAGAAGATCCAGCCATCAGTGTTCCACAAATCCTCCAAGGGCTTCTGATGAACACTCAAGTGGTTCTCAGTTGGGGGTCAGCTTGCCCGCCTACCCCCAGGACATTTCAGAATATCTGGAGACATTTTTAGTTGTCAACAACTAGGGGAGAGGTTGTAGTGGGCATCTAGTTGATAGAAGCAAAAGATTCTGTTGAACACCCTACAAGGCACAGGACAGATTCCCATAACAGAGAATCCAAGCCCAAAATGTCAAGATCAAGACTAAGAAATCATGGTGACAGGAAAGAACTCTGATGAGCAACTCTGAGTTTTAATGTTTCCTATTCATTTTTATTGTTTTACTTTATTTTTGGTGTTTCATGTATTACAAATGATTTTACTTTTCATTTCCTATTTTTCTTTTAAACCCACTCAACATGACTTCTATTACTGTCATCTTTAGAAGGTCTTCCTCCAGCTTAGAATCACATCAATGTTTGCCTATATGTTAGATTTCCTTTTTTATACTTAATTAGTTAATCCATTTGGAATTAATTTTTATAAAAGTTGTGAAGTTTTAACAGCTTCTTTACGGTATTAAAAGTCTTCATACATGGATACAAATTGCTTCTATTTCCTGACTAAGCCATGGCTAAGAGGATGTGCTGAACCAAAACAAAGGAATTAACTGAGCAAAAAGACCAGTTTGAATCAGCTTCAACCTCATGTGACCAAAAGTTTAACACCAGATTGAATGCTAGATGAAAGTATATTTCTCACACTAAAAATAAAGATATGGCAAAGAACAGAATGGTGCTTGGTTTGTGGTGCTGTAATTATTAGGCGCCTAGACCTTTTCAAAATATCCTTGTCACTATGATCCAAAATGCCTGCTGAAGCTCCAGCCATCACATTCGATTACATGCAATTTGATGAAGAAAAGACAGAAAAGGGTGAGCTTCTTCTCTTTAAGGACACTTTTCAAAGTTAACATACATTATTATTTGTATCTCACTGGCCAAAAATAAGTTATCCGTTCAGTCNTTTCAAAATATCCTTGTCACTATGATCCAAAATGCCTGCTGAAGCTCCAGCCATCACATTCGATTACATGCAATTTGATGAAGAAAAGACAGAAAAGGGTGAGCTTCTTCTCTTTAAGGACACTTTTCAAAGTTAACATACATTATTATTTGTATCTCACTGGCCAAAAATAAGTTATCCGTTCAGTCCAGTGGCTCAGTTGTGTCTGACTCTTTGCAACCCCATGAATCACAGCACCCCAGGCCTCCCTGTCCATCACCAACTCCCGGAGTTCATTCAGACTCATGCCCATCAAATCAGTGATGCCATTTAGCCATCTCATCCTCTGTTGTCCCCTTCTCCTCCTGCCCCCAATCCCTCCCAGCATCAGAGTCTTTTCCAATGAGTCAACTCTTCACATGAGGTGGCCAAAGTACTGGAGCTTCAGCTTTAGCATCATTCCTTCCAAAGAAATCCCAGGGCCGATCTCCATAGAGTGCACCTATTGCAAAGAAGGCCAGGAAATACAATCCACTAATTAGGAGAATAGTTATAGAGTTAGGGATAATAATCTTTGCCAAGTTGAGTTGCAGGAACCAGGAGTTTAATGTTCCAAAGTTTTGAGATAAAGGGGATCTCCAGGATGACAATTCTGTGTGTGTTGGCAGTGGGGTGTGCTGGAGGGCAACCCTTTAATGGAGAGTCCCGAAGAGAAAGTGAAAGAAAGTGGAGTCTCTCAGTCATGTCTGACTCTTGACAACCCCATGGACTGCAGCCCACAAGGCTCCTCCATCCATGGGGTTCTCAAGGCAAGAATACCAGAGTGGGTTGTCACGCCCTCTCCCGTGTCATCTTTCTCTGCAGAAAAGGGAGGAGAGAGATGCTTTGCATTACTGGCATCTTTGCCACACAACTCCAAGTGCTCAGCCCTGGAGCAAATCCTGAGTCTGTTTCCATTGTCACAGCCAACACATAAGCATCACTTAAAAGCAAAGAAAACTAAAGAACTCAGTAACCCTCAACAAAGAATAATTTGCAAGCTTTTACCCTTCCATTTTTCCAGTGTTCATGTATGGGTGTGAGAGCTGGACTGTGAGGAAAGCTGAGTGCCGAAGAATTGATGCTTTTGAACTGTGGTGTTGGAGAAGACTCTTGAGAGTCCCTTGGACTGCAAGGAGATCCAACCAGTCCATTCTGAAGGAGATCAGCCCTGGGATTTCTTTGGAAGGAATGATGCTGAAGCTGTAACTCCAGTACTTTGGCCACCTCATGCGAAGAGTTGACTCATTGGAAAAGACTCTGATGCTGGGAGGGATTGTGGGCAGGAGGAGAAGGGGACGACAGAAGATGAGATGGCTGGATGGCATCACTGACTCAGAGGGCATGAGTCTGAGTGAACTCCGGGAGTTGGTGATGGACAGGGAGGCCTGGCGTGCTGTGATTCATGGGGTCGCAAAGAGTCAGACATAACTGAACGACTGAACTGAACTGAACTGAACCCTTCCGTTAGCCACATCTAGCCATGTGCCAACCCCTTGAAAGCATAATGCCATTTCTGAGACTGGAATAAAGCTAATTTTAAAATAGCACATTTTTATTTAAAAAATGTAAATCAGAGGACCTGTTTGCAGGCTCAATCACTGAATGCACTCCAAAAATTTATTTAAAAGCTTCTGTGATTTTTCCAAATTCTTGAGATTGTTTGTACCTCTCTGAAATGAATCAGAAATATTAATTTTTTTCTACCTGGTAAGATATGGATATTTTCATGACAGTCATTTTCCAAGCATATGCTTGTTTGAAGGACAGAAGGAATGAGACCTATCTGGGGCCAGCATGGCTCTGTCTCCCTGCTGGTTCCTGGCAGGTCAGCCAACGCCAGGTGACTGAGGCTGTTAAAATCTTTCTATTGACTCACATAGATGTAAATAATACTGACAGCCTTGCATATCCTCACTAGATACCCCAAATCACTCTTGTCTCCCTTCTAAAGACTGGTGGGGTGAAGACTCAAGACAGGAGAATAATAGAGTTTGTAAATTCCGCCTTTAGACAGTATTCCGCCTTCCAAGGCTAGCTGCTTACTGCCTAATCCTATTATCCATGTTAGAAACTGGGAATTATCTCTGCCTCCCTGCAGGAGGCTGATANATATCCTCACTAGATACCCCGAATCACTCTTGTCTCCCTTCTAAAGACTGGTGGGGTGAAGACTCAAGACAGGAGAATAATAGAGTTTGTAAATTCCGCCTTTAGACAGTATTCCGCCTTCCAAGGCTAGCTGCTTACTGCCTAATCCTATTATCCATGTTAGAAACTGGGAATTATCTCTGCCTCCCTGCAGGAGGCTGATATGTTTCTGATCTGGGCTCCCTCCTCCCACTCCAGGCAGATGGAAATGCTAGGCCAACTGGGGAAATGCTTGTGTTCTCAAAGAAGCAAAACAGAAAGGTGTTTTTGTTCAGTGGTTAAGTCCTGTCCCACTCTTTGCAACCCCATGTCTTTGCAGTCCCATGCCACAGGAGTGCAGCATGCCTGGCTCCTCTGTCCTCCACTATCTCCCAGTTTGCTCAGATTCACGTNCCCCTCCTCCTGATCCTTGGCCCTGCCTGAGAGTCATCTTCCTGACACTCCCCACTGAGCATCCCGTGCCCCGCTCACGAGTCATCAATGGTTCCCCACTGAATTCCTGCCCAAATCCCAAAAAGGGAGCTTATGACTTGGGCAGCCTGGCCCCCACCCACCTCTGCAGACACACGATGTGACTTCCCGGCCTAGTTCCCAACCTCCAGGAACAGCTGTTCATGTGGCTCTCCTGGTCTGAGTCAAATGCTATGTCTTCCTCCCAGCCTGTTTCTTACCACTGACCATCTAGCATCCTGTATCCCAGGAAAGCCACACTGCTTCTGTGGTTTTGCTATGTGCCTCGATGGATCGTTTACTAGGGAACAGAAATCTGGGACACATTTACCTTGCTGTGAATCCTAGTTTCACTGCTTTCTGTCTGTGTGACTTTGGGAAGAATTACTTAAACTTTCTGTTCCTCAATTTCTGTTCATTTCAGTCAGTCAGTTGTGTCCGACTCTCTGCAACCCCATGAATTGCAGCACACCAGGTGTCCCTGTCCATCACCAACGGCCAGAGTCCACCCAAACCCACGTCCATTGAGTCAGTGATGCCATCCAACCATCTCATCGNCGCGGCTTACTGCCTACAGCATCACGCATGCTTAGTCACTCAGTCGTGTCTGACTCTTTGCAACTCATGGAATGTAGCCCAACCAGGCTCCTCTGTCTGTAGAATTCTCCAGGCAGAAATACTGGAGTGGGTAGTCATTTTCTACTCCAGGGGACCTTCCTGACCCAAGGATCAAACCCAGGTCTCCTGCATTGGCAAGTGGATTCTTTACCCCTGAGCCACCAGGAANGTCTGACTCTTTGCAACTCATGGAATGTAGCCCAACCAGGCTCCTCTGTCTGTAGAATTCTCCAGGCAGAAATACTGGAGTGGGTAGTCATTTTCTACTCCAGGGGACCTTCCTGACCCAAGGATCAAACCCAGGTCTCCTGCATTGGCAAGTGGATTCTTTACCCCTGAGCCACCAGGAAGCTTTCACTTTTCACTTTCATGCATTGGAGAAGGAAATGGCAACCCACTCCAGTGTTCTTGCCTGGAGAATCCCAGGGACGGCAGAGTCTGGTGGGCTGCCGTCTATGGGGTCGCACAGAGTCCGACACGACTGAAGCGACTTAGCAGCAGCAGCAGCACCAGGAAGCATCAAGCCCCTGTTTATCTTAAATCAATTTTGTCTCCCTGGTGGCTCAGACAGTAAAGCGTCTGCCTGCAATGCAGGAGACCTGGGTCCAATCCCTGGGTGGGGAAGATCCCCTGGAGAAGAAAATGGCAATCCACTCCAGTACTCTTGCCTGGAAAATTCCATGGGCGGAGGAGCCTGGTGGGCTACAGTCCTTAGGATCTCAAAGAGTATGACACGACTGAGCGACTTCACTTTCCCTTTTATCTCCTCTAATGGATTGTAAGATGGTGGAGAGCAGGGCCTCCTGTTCTTTTCTTATTTTATTTTTATTTTTTATTTTATTCTTAATCTCTAGGAAGTATTCACAGTGGCCACTTACTGACAACACATTGCACATTATGAAAAAATAAGGGAAACTTCTTCTAGTCAAACAAGACTTCTGCAGGGGGAAAACATTGATTAAACATTTGAGGCTATAAATGAGCCCATGGAGTCCCAAAGCCCCAGCTTGACCCTTAACTATGGTTCAGAAACATCCACCGAGGTCTGATGGGCGAATGGGACAGGCCACTGAAGGCCGTTTTGTCCCTCATGTTTTCCATCTTCAGGAGAATAGAGACCTGTCCAGTTCACGTGTGCCTGGGTTGGGGTGGGTCAGGGAAGGCAATGGGATGTTTGTGTCCAAAATCCAGCCCCAGCTCAATGGAGGGCCCAACTCCTAAGCCTTTTCTTTCTGAGGTGGAGGCTGTGGGCAGAGGCTGTGTCCAAGACAACCACCGAGTTCAGCCCACCACATGGACCATGAAGGGGGAGGGGCGGCAGGAGGGAGACACACTTCCCCAGTTGTGTCTGGAACCAAGGTGGCTTTGGAAGACTCTGCCCTCAGCAAGGACACCGGGTCTGGGCCCCAGCCTCCATCAGCACATGGGGTTGTGGACATAAGGCACCATCTTGGTCCCAAGACAGATCCTGAGCCCACAGGAGACCCTGGAAGCTCAGAAACAGCCACACATATCAGAAGGGTGGTGACCTAGCAGGGTGTCTCCAAGTCACAGAAGCTGGACACCCTGGGGGTGCAGATGGGTGCCCAACCGGGGGCACCAAAAAGTGACCATGGATCCAAACCTGGCCCTGATGGCAAGAATCAGAACCATGGGGGACAGCCTTCTGTTTGCATGCAATCCAAATGCCCGAGTTATCTGCTTATCAAAGTCAGCTCCTGTAACTCTGTGAGTCAGATCCCATAGAAATAAATCTGAAGGGAGGGATTGTATTTTTTTTTCCACTCTCAAAAGAATGACAAAGGCAACCCATGACATTTCCTCCTCATTTAATTCAACAGTCATTTGAACCAAGCTGCAAGGCTCACAGCAGTCGTGTGCACAGGCCCAGGACACTTTCCGTGCCACATACAAAGACAGCACCTTTGCTTAGAGGTACAGCCAAGACGTGTGCTGTCTGCATGAGCTACACCTAAAACAAGGACTTGTCCCACACAGAGATCACGGAGAGGAACCATGCGGAAACCTCCGCCAGACAAGCGGAGCTGGAAGCACTGGGCAGCTCCTCCAAGTGAGCTCCGAGCGTCGTTCGAGTTCCCTGTCATTAGCGCCAGCGGAGCACTTGCTTTTACTCACGATGTTGACGTGTACACGGCCTATTTCTTACACTAACAAAAGCACAGTCTGTGAAAACGTGAGCAGAGACAAGCACGTTTAAGGAGATCAGCCAAGAGTTATGCTAAGCTTCATCTTCTAGGAGGCTTTCAAGTTACTGGTTTTATTCGCTTTCACCATTTGAATTGAAGATGAAAGGTTAGGATGGTTGCCATTCTCTGCGTGGTCTTGTGGACAGGGCTAAATACTTTGGTTTTTTTCCAGTCACTATGGCGATAACACAAGCCTCTTCTTGGTGGATTCAGAAAAGGCAGTTCTTCTAGTTGCCATGGTGAAACAAAAACGAAATTCTCTCGCTATCAGAGAAAACTTCAAAATTCCATTCATCGACAATTTTGGTCAAGTAAATTTTATTCCACCTTTCAGACTCCAAAACCATGAATTGATCATCCCCACCACTAAGATTCCCTGTCAGGTCATTAAAGAGGTTGAGGTAAAAAGACACCCTTTATTTGTGTTCATTCCCTACAAACATCATGAATGTTGTGAGGAGTCATTTTAACTACGGCCCAGACAAAACAGAAACACATTTTTTTCGTTCATGCGTCTGTAGTGTTTCTAATGAGATAATCATTTAATAGCTTCCTTCTAAGATTTTCTTCTTTAGCCACTGAGTACATTCTATTCAAAGTGGAAAAACTAATCACGGATGTTTAAATAACTTTATGTACTTCTTTTGTGCAAAGATAACACCACTTCCAGAAAAAGCTGGGACTACAATCGTTCAGTAAGATAATACCTTGAATTCTACACCAGTGCCCTCACCCTCTATGATACTGAAATAACTATACTGATTTCTTCCTAAACTGAGGATTCGATGCAACATTTTATCTTAGGAGTTCTAGGTTCTGTATCGCATTAATAATTCCCATTTGCTAAACATTTTTCAAAAAGTCTTACAGTTTGATAAGACTTATATTGAAGGCGGGAGGAGAAGGGGATGACAGAGGATGAGACAGTTGGATGGCATCACCGACTCAATATAGGTGAATTTGAGTAAACTCCGGGAATTGGTGATGGACAAGGAGGCTTGGCATGCTGCAGTCCATGGGTCATAAAGAGCTGGACACAACTGAGCAACTGAACTGAACTGATATCAAGCTAACAATTCCTATTTGCTAAACACTTCTGAAAAAAACCTTATAAATAGTTTGATAAGAAGTACATATTCCTGGGAATCTAGCCATGGGAAATTTTCCCAACTGTGGAAAAAGATTCATACACATAGATGCTCACCCCATTGGCCAACAAGAAACCACCTTCCATGACCAACATAGCAGAAATCAGTAGAGACTGAATAGCATGCAAGTGTTAATGTAAGGTTTAAGACCCTGTATATAAAGACTGCATCTTGGATAAAATATTAAGTGAAAAAGCTTATGCACAATGTATATGTGGCATGCTGACTTTATATGAAATTTTAAAAGACACAAAACATGCATAGTGGAAAAAAAAACCAGACCTGGAAAAACACCCTGACTCGTTAGCAGTGGTTATCTTCAGACAGTAAGACTGTTTATATTTTCTACTTTCCTCGTAGTCTATGTTTTGTATAATACCCAGGGACTTCCTATCATACCCATGAATTATTTATAATGAGAAAATAATAAGCAAGAGGGGCACTCAGTGAAAACAAAATCAGATGCGCCTCTGGGGAGGGCATCTTCAGGTGCCTTTTTGCACGGCTAGGAAGGGGGTNAAAAAATAACCTACACAGATATATTATACAACACGGGGAATGTAGCCAACATTTTATAATAACTATAAATAGAGTTAACCTTTAAAGAATTAACCTTTAAAATTGCAAATCACTATACTGTACACTTATAACATATAATATTTTACAGCAATAATACTTCAATTTAAAAAAATCAAAAAATATATATTTTAGCAGCATGTAGGTGGTTGCCTATAAAATTACATTTTCTGCGAACTTCTTAAGGACATGCCAGACAGATGACATCAAAAAAAGAAAATGGATCTTCTACCCAGAAGTAAAAAGTATACCAACAAACTGGACATGGCAAGCACACTGTTTCTAAAGATATCTGTGGTTGAGACTATCTCGGGCCTCTGCGTTTTCACGCTCTTCTCATTCCCAGGCTCACAGATGCCCACATGGACGTGAAGGAATGTCCTTCTCCCAATTCATCTTCATTCACCAATGAATTAACTCTCCCTACCTTAAAAAAAAATTAAGTCTAAGCGAAGAGCAGGTTGCTAAGAAACCAGTCTGTGTGCTCATTTTCCTCATAGTCAACATTTTTGGAAAAAAAAAAAAAGAGAGAAATGAGATGAGATCAGAGCTTTAAGAGGTGGATGAGTGCATCTTTTCTGATTATTACACCTCTATGGATTTTTTAATCATTTTGAATTGTTTCATCACTTCCTAATTGCTTTTTCTATGGCTCAGCTCATAAACAAAATACCAAATGCTTCAAAACTCGAATTATAATTTATTGTAAAGTATAATACTGTGTTCATGAAGCACCGTGATGGAAGTGTTGAAATGAATTCTTCCTAAATATACAAGGTTTGTTTTCTTGAGCAACTTGCGAGGCTATGCCTGCCTTCACACAAAATAAATATGCGCCAATCTTGCCCTTACAAAATCTTCCAGGATAGAAGGCTTAGAATATGATCTGTAGTTGTCAGAACCCAAGGAAAAGTGTTGAGTGACCAGATAAACCAAATGGGTCCTAACACAGTTACCATAACACAGCCACTCTGTGAACAGAAATTCTGCTGTGAGAGGATTTATGCAAAGGTAGAAATCAGAGTCTGAGCTTCAGTACGTAGAAGGTGCTCAGTAAACATGAAGGGAAAGAGGGAAGGTGGAAGGGAGCCTTAACTGTGTTTCAACTCCGTGCAATTCACTTTCTCAAAAAAAATCCTAATCAAATGGAATGCTTATAGCTGTTTCCTCCTAGCTCTACAACTCCCTAACAACATCGTTAACATTTGGTTTCGGCATTTGGACAAGTAACGAGAAAACTTAATTAAAATAAATGCTCAGATCATGGCGCAAAGCCTTGGGCTCAATTTTGCCAGTTAACTGAATTACATTTTTATTGTGCCAATGAGCTATTGCTGAAAACCCTGAAAGTGAATGAAAGCCTTAGTGGCTCAGTCGACTCTTTGTGATTTCATGGACTGTAACCTGCCAGGCTCCTCTATCCATGGAATTCTCCAGGGAAGAATCCTGGAGTGGGTAGCCAGTCCCTTCTCCAGGGCATCTTTCTGACCCAGGGGTCTCCCAACATTGCAAGGAGATTCTTTATGTGTCCGAATTATCAGGGAAGCCCCCCATATCTTCAAAGCTTTACTAGAACATTTTTGATAGTAAGATGTGATCAACATGCATTTGTTGAGGGAAAATAAACCAACCAAAAGACCCAGACATCTGTGTATCCCCCACAGCAATAATCATCAATGATACACCAAGAGAATGAGGTACACATTTGAAGCACAGATCTGTAAAGACACTCATGATCTAAAGTAAAAAAAAAAAAAAACGCTAACTCTTAGACTAGTCTGATCTTGATTCAATTAATGTCAAAATAGCTGTACAATTTGCAAGGTTTTTTTAAGTTTCAAAAGGATGCTATCAGTGCTCACCTTGGACCAGGGAACAGTCTTGCAGTGTGGGCATGAGGGGGAATTATGGGCGGCGGGTTTCCACCTGTATCCTTTCTATACCCCTTGTTTGATTTTTTTTTTTAATACCATCGCTATTTTGCAAATCTGATCACATGTGAAATAAAATAACTGAGAAAATATCATGATTTTGAATTAGTCTCAAAATATGCAAATTTTCAGAGCAAAAAAAGAAGAAAGCTATTAAAATGACTTACCTTGATAGAATTAAATTTTTCTCCATCAGAGTCCATGCGGTTTTATTTGATTTTATTAGCAATCTCTTTCAGAATACCTTTGAGATCATTAAGCTTGGAAAGGAGAAAAACAGAACTGGTCTTAAGATAAATTTTCCAACTTAAATTTTAAATCATGACTCTAAGGCTTTTCCATGAAATAGATTAACTATACATGAAACAGATTAACTATACATGAAATAAGAAGTATGGCCCATGCCTGGAGTACAGCAGAATATCAGACAGGTAATATTTCAGAGCTTGTTCACTACAGACTTTCTGAAATCAAATCACTAACAGAGAAGCATGAGCACCAATTAGGACTGGCTTTTGCTGTTGTTGTTGCTTAGTCACTAAGTCACACCCGACTCCTTTGCGACCCCAGGGCCTGTAGCCCACCAGGCTTCTCTGTCTCTGGGATTTTCCAGGCAAGAATACTGGAGTGGGTTGCCATTCCCCTCTCCAGGGGATCTTTCCAACCCAGGGATCGAACCTGTGACTCCTGCATTACAGGCAGATTCTTTACCGCTGAGTCATCAGGGAAGTACAAATCTTAATCACTAGTGATTCCCACAGAGAAATCATAGATTTTTAACAACACAGAAATAATATATAACCTATGCAGAGATATATAATTTACACATATAAATCATAATGTTATATGTAACTAATACCAATAAATGATAAGATATCAATAAAGCTTTGCTTTGATAAAAATATAACACTAATGAAAATAATATAATACTAATCATATTTTTGCAAATAAAGCGTCTCCCCTCATCAAAAACACAGTATAAATAGCAAAAAAATTTAGGTAAAAGGTATGATAAAATTATTTTCAGTACATGCATATTTCACAAGTTTTTACACAAGATACGTGAAGATGATAAAGATCACTTCAAATTACAAGCCATATTGTTACACTTGATAAAAGCTATAGACATAAAGCAATCTCTGTACAGTTGGTTTCCAACTTGGTAAATCACTCACTCAAGGAAAACTCTCAGTTTAACTATGGCTTCTTTCCAGTATTAACCTCATCATTTAACTGTCCTTGCTGCTGCTGCTGCTCCTAAGTCACTTCAGTTGTGTCGGACTCTGTGCGACCCCATAGACGGCAGCCCACCAGGCTCTGCCATCCTTGGGACTCTACAGGCAAGAACACTGGAGTGGGTTGCCATTTCTTAGAAAAGGACAAAAAGAAATCAGGAGGGCTGCCTAAAATAAAGAAGGCATAGTACGATTCCTACTTACAGAGTAAGGTCAAGGAATGACTTTGTTTTCTGGTGTAAGAATGAGATGGAGATTTTCTTTTTTGTTTTTTTTTTTACTGGAGGGCTTTGGGGAAATCTCTATATTTGTTGCAGTAAAAGGACTTCAATACACTGTTTAGTATGGTTTAAGACATCAAGAGCTTGCTCAAGAAACAAGTGGCCAGCCCTAAAATTCTCTTTGGATACGAAGGAGAAACTTTTTGTTGTTCAGAGAAGAAGGCACAGAGGATGGGGGAGGAGATAAAAAGGAGAGAGGGCAGCAGCAGGGCTAGAGGGGGGAGAAGGGGCAGCAGCGGGACTAGAGAGAGGAGAGAGGGCGGCAGCAGGGGTAGGGGGGGGGAAGGGCGGCAGCGGGACTAGAGAGGGAGAGAGGCAGTGAAATCCATGGGTGGGCCCTGAGGGCTCTGTGTTGTGTGGTTTATGGTTTCCTAGGGATCTGCCTAAATTCTGCCAAAACCTGCAAAATGCAGCATGTGGGGGGCTTCCTATAGGAACCCACAAGGAGGCTGAGCTCCACAGCCAGAGCAACGCCAAGGGGCCTGGACCCAAGGCCCTCCCCTGAAGGCCCCACAGAACCCAGGCTCACACGTATGTGTGGACAGCCCCCAACTGTGACTGCAACCATCTGGGACCCCCTCAGCAATCCCCACCACCCCCACCACCAGATCAACCCTCCCAGAAGCTCACTGACTAGGAGGCCTCCCTGAACCCTGGAAATCAGTTCAGCTGGTCCAGTGCCCGGATGTCCAGCTGACCTCTGACCCCAGTCCCACTCTGCTCTATCCCCGTGTCGCCATCCTTCCCAGGCTCTGCGTGCCCCCCAGCAAGGCACACAGAAGGTTGACTTCAACCTGAAGTCCACTTTCCATTGACTCCCTCCAAAGCCACCTCAAGTGGACTCACAAGTAAAGCAAGAAAATAACCAAAAATAGCCTGTTTTCTCTACACCCAGACACACATCTAGATGCATCCCTCACACCTCTATTCCCAGGCCAAACTGTTTAAGCCCCTCTTATGTGGCCACTCTGACTGCTCAGAGGGCTCTTTGAAGGGAGTGTCCCCAGATATGTCCCCAGAGGTTTGTGGGGGAATAAAACCCATCCCTAAAGAGGCCAACATGTTCCCTCACAGGATGACATAGCTTCCCTCTTCTTCCCACTCGGGGTTCCCCCTCATTCACACTGTCCCTCTCTAGTCTAGAACATTCCATGCCTCTCTGGACTTAGGGTCTTCACAGCTGCTGACCTTGTTCTCTGATAATGTAGACTCAGGCAATCTGGAAAACATGCCTGATACTGCGAAGTGTTATTCCTAGTTAATCCTACGTAATTCAGCCTGAAAATGCTCCCACACCCAAAACATTCAACAAAGGGTCCACTCATTAAATGGGGGGGCCATATCTGCTTTGATGGCACTCAGCCCAATGGTGTCTTCCTTGCTCAGCTGCTCAGTTGTCTCCGGCTCTTTGCCATCCCACAGACCACAGCACACCAGGCCCCCTGTCCCTCACCATCTCTCAGAGTTTGCTCAAACTCATATCCATTGAGTCACTGATGCCATCCAACCATCTCATCCTCTGTTGTCCCCTTCTCCTCCCACCTTCAATCTTTCCCAGCATCAGGGACTTTTCCAGTGAGTCAGCACTTCACATCAGGTGGCCAAAGGATTGGAGTTTCCGCTTCAGCATCAGTTCTTCCAATGAATATTCAGGATTTATTTCCCTTAGGTTGGACTGATTGGATCTCCTTGCAGTCCAAGGGACTCTCAAGAGTCTTCTCCAACACCACAGTTCAAAAGCATCAATTCTTTGGCCCTTGGCTTTCTTTATGGTCCATTTCTCACATCCATACATGACTACCAGAAAAGTTTTGACTAGACAGACCTTTATTGGCAAAGCAGTGCTCTGCTTTTTAATATGCTGTCTAGGTTTGTCACAGCTTTTCTTCTGAGGAGCAAGCAATCTTTTAATTTCATGACTGCTTCACCATNGGCTTTCTTTATGGTCCATTTCTCACATCCATACATGACTACCAGAAAAGTTTTGACTAGACAGACCTTTATTGGCAAAGCAGTGCTCTGCTTTTTAATATGCTGTCTAGGTTTGTCACAGCTTTTCTTCTGAGGAGCAAGCAATCTTTTAATTTCAAGACTGCTTCACCATCTGGAGTAATTTTGGAGCCCAAGAAAATAAAAGCTGTCACTGTTTCCATTGTTTCCCCATCTATTTGCCATAAAGTGATGAGACTGGATGCCATGATCTTAGTTTTCTGAATGCTAAGTTTTAAGCCAGCTTTTTCACTCTCCTCTTTCACCTTCATCAACAGGCTTTTTAGTTCCTCTTCACTTTCTGCCATAAGAGTGGTGTCATCTGCATACCTGAGGTTATTGATATTTCTCCCGGCAATTCTGATTCTAGCTTGTGCTTCATCCAGTCCAGCAGTTCTCATGATGTACTCTGCATAGAAGTTAAATAAGCAGGGTGACAATATACAGCCTTAGCATACTAGGGGTCTTCTTAGTCACTCAATTAAAACCCAGCAACAGTACGAGATCAGAAGGAGAGCAGTTGAAACAGGATATACTCTTGTGTGATAGTGTGGTTCCAAAGATAGCTGTCACGTTTCTCCGTGTCTGTCTACGTGTCACTCCCACCTCAAGGGGTAGAGGATGGACTTGTGGCATTAACTCCCCACCCCCACCCCACCCCCAGCTAGATCTCACCTGGAGCTTCTTTACTCAACGTCATGCCAGGTCCAAGTCCCACCTTGGGGAGGGCTTCCTCAGTCTTGGAAGCCAGCCCCTATGGAATAAAGGGAACTAACCCGAGATGCCCAAGCCACGTGGATCAGAGGTCATGTGGGGAGAAAAGCAATGAGGAGGAACACCAAGTGCCAGGTCCTGGCCTTACTGCCAGTTGAATCCAGCCCCGTAAACCCAGCTGAGATGATAAGAAGCAGAAGAATTGCCCAGCTGGTCCCTTCCCAAACTCCTGATCCAGAAAAGCAAGAGGGAAATAAGGTGGTTTTTTGAAGTCCCTAAAGTGTAGGGAACTAAAGCTGAGTGTGATAGAAACATTCTACACAGAATGTACCATCATCCTGAGTGGTTGACACCAATGTGTGGAGCAGGCGGCTCCAGAGGAGAGAAGGGGATCAAGGAGGAGACAAGCTATGGGGGCAGAGGGTACAGGTAGGAAGGTTCCAGGCATCAGGTCAGCATCCTGCACGGGACCAGAGCGCAGGAAGGGACACCCATGGACACATGGCCTCAGATGCTTTACATGCTGCTGATAACTAACACAGGAATACATATGCAAGGAATTGTGGACTGGATAAATCATCAGTTGCTGCTGCTGCTGCTAAGTCGCTTCAGTGGTGCCCGACTCTTAGCAACCCCATGGACTGCAGCCCACCAGGCTCCTCCGTCCATGGGATTTTCCAGGCAAGAGTACTGGAGTAGGGTGCCATTGCCTTCTCTGAAAGAGCTCTGAAAAGAGCACTTTTGGTTTATTTATTCAATGTTCCTTGAGACCCTCCTACAGGAGGGGATTTGGGTACTGGAGACCCTGCCACCCCTGATGGGGTATTGTCAGTGAAAAGGCACATCCTGGGGGCGGCCAGGGGGGCAGCGGTGACTGTGACATGTGACTGCAGCACCCAGGGCCCATCCTCAAAATGCCACGATAAGAGAGATACCACCTCCTCAGAGTCTAACATGGAGCCAGTATTTATGGATCGATTGCCACTTCTCCTGAACCAAATCATAATTTCCAGCTGCCCAGCTCAGGATGGAGATGGGCATTCTCTCTCTAGGCTTGACATTTACGTGTGTATTCATGCATTCATAATTCAAATTCAGTAGGTGAAAAAATTAGAGTGGCAACAAAGACTGGCACAGAGGCTCCCAGGCTCCCAAGCTGCTTTTCTGAGCCTGCCTGGAGTTCCCTGTCATTGCAAGCATCTTTCTCTTGAGAGAAAGAGAGAAATGGGGTCCTGGGTTAGAGAGAAGCAGGAGAAATTTCAGACATTGTAGAAACGGGACTCAGGACTATTCCCATGTGGGCTAGGAACATCTGAAAAGCAATTTTGTTCCAGCAGTCAGACTTTATGCAGTGAACGAAGACAACTGAACAAAGAAAAGGGTCATATCCATTTTTCAAAACAATTAACTTCATTTATTTTTGGATACTGGCCTCTAGCTGAAAGCTCAAAGATAATAAGAGTTTAAAAAATATTTCCCAAACTATAAACGGGACCCTACCTTTGTATCCAGCTGTCTAAAACGATGCCTTATTCTTCAAAGATGTTTAAAAAGAGAGAGAGAGAGAGAGAAAAGGGTTATTAGGCTCCATTTTAAAGAACAAAATACAGATCATTTTCATTTTCAACTGAATTAACATCAGCTGCTTTTATCATTTTTACTTTCTTCTGAATACCCAGTCAAAGCGGAATGGCATTCTTGTCCCAGTTGGAAGGACAGCAAAGGACGCAGCCTCTGTTGATGTGGGTGGGGAGTGGAAGGTGACACGTAACGTCCATTCCTTCCTTCCAAAACTAAGGTCTCTGAGTCCAGGGACGGAGGAGGACAGGGGCTCTGCCTCACTGCTCAGAGAGAAAAAGCACGTCCCGCGCTCCCGATAGCTGTGTTAAGCCTAACAAAAGGAGTAGTCTTTCTTGGCTTTACCCTTCCTTAGACGAATTCTGAGGTGTGTTTGGAGCTCTCCGTTAGAATTACATTTGACTATTAACCCTGTCAGCCCCATTTTAAGCTCAAAGGGCATGCTCCTGGAGACCCTGCAGCCCACACTCTTGGTGGACCATCTGTGGAGGGGGTGATGTGTCTAGGTCTACGGGATGTTTGCAGCAACTCCACGTGCCTCACAGAGGAGGCTCAGGACTTCTCAGGGACAACCACAGGTGTGACAGGTCAACCCAAGGGCTTTGCCATCTTCTAAGCTCTCTGTTTCTTCCTCGCAGAGATACACGTGTGGACCCTGTGAAGTAATGACGGCTGCCCACGATGTGTGTATCTTCCCAGAATTCACCTCTGCAGCTACGGCACAGGGACCCATGCTCTGGTCACCTGGTCCATGGCCTGGCCTTGCGGGTTCCAAACAGCAACACCTCTTTCTTCCCTGCAATCAGGAGGGCCACCAGACAGCAGGTGGGGGGAGGTTTTGCCCTTCCTGGAAGGCTGACACACTCTTTTGTGTTTGTCACCTTTGGTTGTCTGAGCCTTATGCTGCTGCTCTCTGGTGTAATTTTTCTTTACACAGAGTTTGTTCAAGTAAGCTGCCTGCGATCTGCTAGCTTCCATATACAAGGGGACCTCGCAAAGCAGGAATAAACGGCTGACATACTCCTCTGACGGGTCGCTGGCTTTTGTGTTGATCTTGACAAGGTAGTTTTCTTTCATGACACCCTCCCACGCCAGAGTCATGTTGTCTTCATTTCTGAAACCTTGAATAACGAGACAAAGAAAAACATTCAAATTGTTCCACTTACCCCTCTCCCTCCCCAATCAACACCTGCTAGGCATTTTGCCATACTCTGGAACCAAAGGAACTGGATTCGTCCTGCACAAGCTGATCTGACTAATGTTACTCACTAGGGGCTGCAGCAGAGCGATGGAAGAGTGATGAATGTCTTGGTAACAATGAGGAATTGGAGCTTGCATGAAATAGGAATGTAATTTTCATTCCAAATAGAGATCCAGCCATAGCCCGTCTGTGTGTTTTGTGACTTAACAAAATCATTTCACGAGCCAGTTTGGTTCTCACATTTCCTATGTTCCATTTTGATGACATCAGAAGGCTACACTGATTATTCAGTTGGATAATTACTAATGAATTGTCTATTCTCAACCTAACGCTGGGGTAGAAACTTTGGAGGAGAGGAGAATCACCCCTGGACTTCATTTCTACCCTCTTGAAATATGCAGTCTGGGTGTAGACCTCAAGGAAAATCTTATGTTTAGTCTTTTCCTCTCACCTAAGCCAGGTGTGCTGCAAAATTGGCCTGGGGAATGTTCCAGCAAGATTTTTTTTTTTTTTTTTTTTTTTTTTTTAGGGTTTCCCCAGTGGCTCAGACAGTAAAGAGTCTGCCTGCAATGCAGCAGACCCAGGTTCGATCCCTGGGTTGGGAAGTTCCCCTGGAGAAGGAAATGGCAACCCACTCCAGTATTCTTGGCTTGGAGAATTCCATGGACTGAGGAGTCTGGTGGGCTACAGTCCATGGGGTTGCAAAGAGTCATACACAACTGAGCAACTAACACTTTTTACAGTGACTTGGCTTTTCAGATGGCACGCAAAGAACAGATCAACATGTCACCTGTGTTTCCAGGACTAGCAATGGACAGCAATCCTCTATACGAATTCGTAGGGAAAGAAAAGTGCATACATTCACGCAGGGGTCCACTCGGAATGAGTTTATCTAGTGTTTAGTTTCGGAGAAGGCGATAGCACCCCACTCCAGTACTCTTGCCTGGAAAATCCAGGATATGGATAGAGGAGCCTGGTGGGCTGCAGTCCATGGGTTCACTAAGAGTTGGACACGATTGAAAGGCTTCACTTTCACTTTTCAATTTCATGCATTGGAGAAGGAAATGGCAAACCACTCCAGTGTTCTTGCCTGGAGAATCCCAGGGATGGGGGAGGCTGGTGGGCTGCTGTCTATGGGGTTGCACAGAGTCAGACACGACTGAAGCGACTTAGCAGCAGCAGCAGCAGTGTTTAGTTTTAAATTTGTTCTTCAAGATGGTAGAGTTTAGTAACTGTTATAAGATTTTCCTAGGTGTAAACAGAATTAATTGGGAATCAAAGGCAGAACCAATATGCAAGGGGCAGAACTGAAGCAGATCCCAGATAGCAAATCCAGATTTATTTTTCCATGGTGGTCATTGACTTTAAAAAATAATTCCTAACTGAATTTCTCTTAACTGAATTTTTCCAAGCAAAGTCATTCTCAATTTGTTTTCCTTAAACTAGACAAATGTGGAAGCCCAAGAGGAGAACTTAATAAGCAACCGGAAAAGGATAGATGCTCCTGAACTAGGTAGCTAGACAGCCAAAACGGCCAATGACTAAATGTCCAACCTCTCTAAGAGTCAAGGAAATGCTGACTGAGACAATAACAAAGCATTTTCACAACCAAACTGGAAACTGAGCAGGGTCTACGATAATGATTGTACCGTGTGTTGGCAAAGAGGCAAATAAACAGGTTTCCCATATACTGGGAAAAATCTGTGAACTGTTGCAGCCTTAGGGAACGAGGGATGGGATGGGAACAGACAGATCAAAAGACTTCAACATGTACGGACACTGTATCTAGAAATTTCTCCTCTGGAAAGAATTCAAAGGAAAAAAGTCCCTGATGCACTCAAAAATGAATATATAAAACTGCTTATGTGACATAGTAACCAAAGAGGAGAAACCATCATACATGCTTAACAAGGGATCGGTTTAGAGAAGTGTATCCACAGGCTGGAGTAGTCCAGGCTGGAGTAGTCCACAGTTAAAACCTGTCATAAAGGCATATATTTATGGTGATGGGAGATGGTCTATGGGAGGTTATCAGTTAAATGAGCAAATTAGATTTTGAATACGTATGCACCAAGCAATCAAATTATCATACACCCACCTAAGAATAACAGAATCAATACCAATGTGCTATCAATATTTATTTCTAGATGTGCTGTGCTGCTGTGCTTAGTCACTCAGTTGTGTCCACCTGTGTGTGACCCCATGGACTGCAGCCTGCCAGGCCCCTCTGTCCATGGGGATCCTCTGGAGTGGGTTGTCATGTCCTCCTCCAGGGGATCTTCCCAACCCAGGGATCGAACCCAGGTCTCCCGCATTGCAGACGGATTCTTTACCATCTGAAGCCCATCTGCTCTTGCCCTTAGTTGAGCTTTTCTGTATTTTGCAAATGTTCTATAAATAAATATTTTTTCACTCATGAAAAGTGATGGGTTTTATAAAACTGTAATCACTGGGTAGCATACATTTTACCATCACTTGAAAGTATCTCCCAAAAAGTACTAAACAGGGAAGCTTGGATTCTACCTTTTCTGAAAAGTTATTTGAAAAAATCTTGCATTTTTCTCTAAAGAAGAGCCATGTGAAGCTTAAACCCCATGATTCTCCTATCACTGGAGGCAAATGCAAAGTAAATGTAGGAAATGAGTTACCGTGAGAGGAGTCGACAGCCACAGAATGCTGTGGTTCAGGAATTAGCCATTCCGAAAGAAAGACAAAAGGGCAGGTGGTGGCCAGATGCCCCAGAGTCTCCAGGGAGTAAAGAGGCTCTTGGCTCCCTGTCTTCTGTCATCATTGCGCAGTGACTGGAGGATCCTGTCTTCCACCCCCACCCCCATTATGTCTTTATTCCTTCCTGAGACTGAGAACTGTCTGGAGAGAGCGTCGTTGGCTCTCTGCTTCTCCGATTGTGGTGAGCCCTTCAAGGAGACAGGTGCAGATGAACACAGCTCATTTCTGCCTTCTTTGCTTTCCCTAGTTGAAGTTCCTGTCCACTTGCTGGCCAGGTTGGGGGATTTGTTTTCACTTTATTTATCTATCTTAATTGGAGAAGACTCTGGAGAGTCCCTTGGACTGCAGGGAGATCAAACCAGTCCATCCTAAAGGAAATCAACCTTGAATATTCATTGGAAGGACAGATGCTGAAGCTGAAACTCCAATACTTTGGCCACCTGATGCGAAGAGCCAACTCATTAGAAAAGACCCTGACCCTGGGAAAAACAGAAGGCAGGAGGAGAAGGGGATGACAGAGGATGAGATGGCTGGATGGCATCACCGACTTGATGGACATGAGTTTGAGCAAGCTCTGGGAGACGGTGAAGGACAGGGAAGCCTGGCATGCTGCAGTCCATGGGGTCACAAACAGTCAAACACGACTGAGCGACTGACCAACAAATGTTGCTTTGTTGCTTTACAATGTTGTACTGGTTTCTGCTGTACAACAAAGTGAATTAGCCATACGCATACATATATCCCATCCCTCTTGGAGCTTCCTCCCACCCCTCTAGGTCGTCACAGAGCGCTGAACTAGCTTCTTGTGCTTTGTAGCAAGTTCTCCACGAGTTTTCTATTTTACACATTGTGGTGTGTGTGCTCACCAAGAAACCAACACAGCATTGTAAAGCAATTATACTCCAATAAAAAAATAAATGAATGAATGAAAACATATCCCCAAACCTGGCCAGCAAGTGGACAGGAGCTTCAACTAGAGAAAGCAAACAGGTCAGAATGAGCCCCGTTATTCTGCACCTGTCTCCTTGAAGGGCTCACCACAATCGGAGAAACAGAGAGCCAACAACGCTCTCTCCAGACAGTTCTCAGTCTCAGGAAGAATACAGAAATGGAACGGGCATGGGAGACCCCCAGACAGGTCACCTCCCGATTCACCCTCACCTTCCCCAGCCCCCGGTGCCCACGTGCCTGTTTTCCACACTTGTGTTCTTATTATGCGTAACCACAAATAAGTTTGGGAGGACATCTGCATCTTATCTTGCCTTCTCAGCCCATCCTGGATCCAAAGGACTGATTGGTCCTCACCCACACATCACGTCTCCTGATTCTATTGATTCTGGGCTGGAGAGCAGACCTTCGTCCCATGGAGCCCCTCTACCTCCCCATCCCCAGCTGGAATCCCACTGGTGATGAGGAATTCCCTACCTCACAAGGCACTACATTATTTCCAGACAGCACTGTCAGACATGGCTTTTATAGCACAGTTGGTAAAGAATCTGCCTCCAATGCAGGAGACCCTGGTTCAATTCCTGGGTGGGGAAGATCCCCTGAGAAGGGATAGATTACACACTCCAGTATTCTTGGGCTTCCCCTGTGGCTCAGCTGGCAAAGAATCAATGCAGGAGACCTGGGTTCGATCCCTGGGTTGGGAAGATCCCCTGGAGAAGGGAAAGGCTACCCAGTATTCTGGCCTGGAGAATACCATGGACTGTATAGTCCAGCGGGTCACAAAAAGTCTCACACAACTGAGCAATTTCCTTTTCACTTTCCTTTATACTTCATCAAACCTCCCCCCTCCCACAACCTTTCTCCATCATTTGCTTCTTCTCTGTAACCATTCAGGAAGAAGCATGAAACTTGTTGCCGAAGACTCTAGTCGGCAACACATTTCCTGAATTTACTTTGCATTTGCCTCCAAGTTTGCAGGCTTGGTTTGGTCCCCTGAGCCCTCCCACAGGTTCTACAGACATTCATCTGTGACATGGCTTCAAAACAGACTCAAAGGGAGTTCTGAGACGCTTCATGACATGCCTCTGATCCTTGGGTGTAGTCTTTGGTACAAATTCCAGGTCTCAGCTTTAAATTCCCATCCCTGATATAAAGACTTCTCATTCTTTCGGTTAGAAACGACTCGCTCTGTCTTCCACAGCAAAACAATGAGGAGAAAGAGAGTAACTTATCCAAATTGTCAAAACACTTTTCCTCATTAGGAAAGGCAATTACATACATGTGATAGCTAATGACATCCCCAAAGTGACACTTAGCATCTTGAAAAACTGCTGTTAAAAGAGTCGACAATGAGGATTCTTTAGATGGGGGTCGTTGTGCATTTACATTCTGAAAGCCAGACTTCAGGGGATCACGGCTGCAGGGGTAACACAGAAGCAGATTATAACAATATTGAAGGTCATATTCCTGAGTATCTTTCCCCTATTTTTCTTTTGCAGGAATCAAACAAAAAAATGATGGTTCTTGGCAAATTAAATTTTTCTTAATTACAGCCAATTATCATATCTAGGTTAGTAAAATTCATGTTTTTACTTTCTGAATCATCAAAATATTTGGGATATACCAGAAAGACAGGAATGATTCACCCAAAATGGAATATGAATCCCATGATGGTCGTCGTGCATTCTTAGTCGCTCAGTCGTGTCCGACTCTTTGCAACCCCATGGACTGCAGCCCGCCAGGCTCCTCTGTCCACGGGGATTCTCAGGCAAGAATACTGGAATGGGTTGCCATGCCCTCCTCCAGGGGATCTTCCCAACCCGGGGATCAAACCCAGGTCACCCACACTGCAGGCAGATTCTTTACTGTCTGAGCCACCAGGGAAGCCCAGTCAGTGAGCAGATAAATAGTAGCTGTTTCAAGCAACCAGGTCTCATGGAGTTGTTAGATAAGATACAAGAGATCGTCTTAGAGACTCAGTGAGACCCTTCTTGGCTTTTCCTCAAAAAAAAAAAAGAGAGAGAGAGAGAGAGAATGGAGATCTCACAGGTTCTAGGGCTGAGTCCAATCTGGGTCATCGACTATGCATCCCTAAGCAGCACGCAGAGCCACTGATGACCTCTGTGAGTCCCTGAACTGGTGGAGTCCCTAGGATACAGGACTTCTAATTTTACTGTAGGGCTGGTCCATGGCAACTGAGGTAAGTCAGTCACCCCAGGCCCTCAGCACTGGCACTTGTGCCATCATGGGCTCCTTCGTAGATGAAGAAAATATTAAAAAGATTATATGACTGGGTTGGTATAAAGACAAGTATATACCAATAGGGGTTTCCCAGACAGCTCAGTGGTAGAGAATCCACCTGGCAATGCAGAAGCCGTGGGAGACACAGGTTGGATCCTTGGGTCAGGAAAATCCCCTGGAGAAGGAAAAGGCAACTCACTCCAGCATTCTTGCCTGGAAAATTCCATGAAGACAGAGGAACCTGGCAGGCTACAGTCCATGGGGTCACAAAGAGTTGGACAGAACTGAACATGCAGCCACATGTATGAAAGTAAAAGTGAAATCGTGTCCAACTCTTGACCACCCCGTGGACTGTAGCCTACCAGGCTGCTCAGACCACGGGATCTTCCAGGCAAAAGTACTAGAATGGGTTGCCATTTTCTTCTCCAGAGGAATCTTCCTGACCCAGGGATTGAACCTGGGTCTCCTGCACCATTGGCAGAACTTTACCGTCTGAGACGACAGGGAAGTGATGGCTTCCCACACATGTCCCAGTAGATTTTCTGTCACCTAAAAATGATTTCTTTTCCTTCTGACTTTTAAAAGAAATGGAAAGATCCATGTGGACACCAAAGGGTCTGGGCCCCGTCAATGTGCAGATGCCTGCCCTGTAGCTGCGCCCCACTCCCACCCCAAGATGGAGCCCCCGGCTTAAGCCTGAGGCTAGATGGCAAGCTACAGGAGCCGGTGGTGCTCTTTCCAACTCTTTCTTTGCGTCCAAACATCCGGAGGAATGAAAATAGGCCTCTCTCTCCCTTGGGCTGAATCAGATGGAAACACTTTTGTGGGTGAGGAAGACTTGCCCAGCTTAGGGGCTCGAGAAAGGGGCGCCAGGAAACCCTAGGGTCTCGGGGGAGAAAGCTGGGTATGGGTTCTCTGCAGCCAAAAAGATGGTGGAACCAGGTGTGACCCAGGGTTGAGGGTCAGAGAGTCCAGCTCCCACAGCCAGGGCACGCAGAGGGGCTGGTGGGGAGCTGCCTGCCTAGACTCTAACGGGGCATGCGAGAGAGACAGAGCAAGCCCCACGGCCGTGTGGACTCCTGCCTTCCTGAAGGCAGTGTGGGAGAGTGTGCAGAAGACACCCCTGGAGACCAGAGGCTCAGGTCAGGGAGCAGCCCCCGTTGCCAGACCCCAGGGGCGGTGGTTGGTGTGAAGGAGTCGGGCAGGGTTCAGCTGAAGGACCCACCACACGCCACACGATCGCGGGTCAGCTGGAAACACGCACAGGCCAGGGGGCACGGAGCCAGCCCAGGGCAGCGCCATTGTTTCCACCGAGGGTTTCCACTCTTTCCTCTCCCTTCTCCCGCGCTCCAACCCACAGAAGGTCAGTCAGGGCAGCCGGTGAGTGAGTGGGCAGGAGGCAGGGAGAGAGGAAAGCCAGTGGTCCACCCTTCCTGACGAGTCCACCAGCTGAGAAGGGTGCTAAGGGGAGCCTCCCCTCTGGAAGACGGCGAACGGGCTGGTTAATCTATTGGACAGCAGGTCCCAATTCCTAAACTGAGATTCTTTAACCAAGTAAGGTCATCGGAAGATTTTCTCTAAGAACCACCAGAAAAGGCATGATGAAGAGGAAAAGTTAAAATTTGACATAACCTCCTGCTTTCGCCTTCTGCGTCTAACTCAGCTTGCCCCTTGCAAAGACTAGATCACGTAGGTCACATAGTCTCAGAAAGTGGGGGCTTGCAATACTAGGAANGCTTAGAAATCACCTCCAAGCGAATCCTGATTGCAGATAGATTAAATTCTCCAAACTCTGGGTAAAAATTTCAGAGGCCAAACTTCTCAGGCAGACCAAATGGGATACATTTGTTGTGAGACCTCACTCTCGCTCTCTGCCGCACTACCACCTAAGACTTAGATATCTTCAGGCAAGTGATGGTCATACACACAAGCAAAGCCCTCACCTACATGCAGCACAGCTATGGCTTTGCCTGTAAGTTCAGCTCTGCTCATCTTGGCATTGACTGATGAATCAGACTCCTCCAGGTCCTGGGGTCTGTGCAGGGTGGGCTTTTGCAGGGAATGCCTCTTCAATAGGGGGTGGTTTTTAAAGTGGAGGGAATTCACATTCACTGAGTATCTACTATCCATAACCTCCCAGACTAGGCACGTAAAACGGTTTCTTGACTGATCATGTGTCATCTCTACGTGGTAGACTCTCTAGGTGAAAAGCAGACAGGACTGTGATGCATGAGCGTGCAGCAAACGGAACCCGGCAGGGAAGCTGCCGCTTCTTCCAAATGTAGGTCAGGTTGCTCGGAGACGAACACCCAGCATCATTATCTGTCCTGGCCAGTCCCTGCTGATTCTGCGTCTGCAAAGGACACCGCTGGCTTCTGTCGCGGCAATGAGAGAGGACGGCAGGTGCACCCGGGTTAACGAAGTCCAGGCAGGCAGCCTGCCAGGAATCACGTTTTACTCTGTTCTTTGTGCCAGAACCAGTATCATCATTCAAATGGTGATGCCCTAGGAGCAGCATCTTAAATTCTTACTTTTGTACCCAAAAAAGTTTTCTGCCAATTGCTATTGCAATGCCCCAAATTAAAAAAAAAAAAAAAAGTACCCATTGTCATGCATCAAATGTTGTCTTCTGAAGTTTTATCCAAAAAGAATTACTCATTCCTACCGAAGGGAGGAACACTGAGGATGCCTAGAACTGGAGAATGTGAACCCTCCCTCTCTTCCTGAAAAGCTTTGAGGGGAACTATGGCCCAGAAGGGTCCTTCCTAGTGGGAAGAGACTGGTATCTTAGCTTCACCAGTCACTCAGAGGCACCAGAAAACACCTTAGGCCTCCTAGGTCATCTAGAAAAGGAATTGGCAGTGTGACCCAGGGGCCAAAACTGCTCTGTAAGGGGACATGAGCAGAGAGGAGGGGATGGTGCAGGGTCATATCCTTCCGCATATCTGGTTGAAGCCAGACCCTGGCCGGCACATACAGAAAAGGCTGCCAAGCCCGGGTCTGAAATGCACTTAGACTAGTGCCCACAACAGAGACTGGTGCTGGTAGCACTCTTCACCTTGAAGAACTCTGCCTCCCATCTCTGCCCCACGTGCTCCTCAGGACAACCCAGCAGGCTCCATGGAGCCCCAGCTGGAACCACGGCTTCCTCTGCACTTCAGGGTCCAGGTGGATCCAGGGAGCGGCGTTCCTCTCCTGGGTAAGCAGTAAAATCCCTGGTCCGCATCTCAGGGGTTGTGGACGAGCTGGCTGATTACTGGACACGAATATCCAAAGGCCGCTTTGCAGAAATCACACATTTCCGGGACTGACCATGCTGAGGCCCACCTTTACTCAGGCCCACCTTTCCCCAGAGAGCAGTAGAAAAGGACAAATGTGACCCGGAGCCAAATCCCACCCCAGACCTTCCAGATTGCTCTTCTTCTCTCGAGTCAGCCCTAGACTCCGCCAAAAAGACATGAGGACTTCCCAGGGGAGGCTAATAACTGGGCACTGCTTCAAAGCGCTTTGCTCGAATGATTCTGATGTTCTTTAGACATGGTTTTCCATTTCCACAGAGGAGGGGCTAAGTTCTGCTGCCGATGCATCTCAACCCCCTCAGCAAACCCAAATGCCCAGAGCAGCTCAGGGCCCCTCCCTTAGGTTCAGGCTCTCATCCACCCAACTCTGATGGTCCTCACTCTCCCTGCCAAGCACTGGCCATCTAGTGTCTTCCTTGGGAGAAATTCTGCAAAGTCTCCACCTTAAAAAGAAAAAAAAAAAAATTTAGCTGCATCACACAGCATGTGGGGTCTTAGTTCCCCAGCCAGGGATGGAGCCCATGCCCCCTGCACTGGGAGCACAGAATCTTAACAACTGGACCACCAGGGAAATCTGAGCATGGTCCCCTTTGACTAAACATCTCTAGTGATACCTTGTGCCCTCAGCTACCCAGCTGTCCCCTAGGAGCAGCTGGGTACGAGAGGGTGAAGAGACAGGAGAGACGAACTCTCAGACATCACTTGACAGTGAAAATGTTACTGAGAAATAAATGTTTAGGGTTCAGATAGCCTTGTAATACACATGGCTGAAATTCAGCATTACGTTAAAAGAGTAATGTGCCTGACCAAAGAACAAAAGGATAACTAAATATTAAGGNACGAACTCTCAGACATCACTTGACAGTGAAAATGTTACTGAGAAATAAATGTTTAGGGTTCAGATAGCCTTGTAATACACATGGCTGAAATTCAGCATTACGTTAAAAGAGTAATGTGCCTGACCAAAGAACAAAAGGATAACTAAATATTAAGGTCACTTACGTAATTCATCATTTTCGTAATATATCATAGATCAGAAGAACAAATACCATTTCAATTATTGCTAGAAAGTCTTCTGGTGACATGCAACATCCATTTCTGATTAGGAGGAAAAAAGAGAAGAAGAAAGAAGTAGCTTAATAAATATGAAACAGGAGAAACTTCCATGACATGATAAAAAGAAAAGAGAGAGGAAAAAAAGAATTCAGCAAGGAGACATGGAATTATTTTTTCTCTCTCTCTTTTCTTTTCATCACATCATGGAAGTTTCCTCCTATTTCTTATTTATTAAACTCATTGGAAAAGACCCTGATGCTAGGAAAGATTGAGGGCAGGAGGAGAAGAGGGCAACAGAGGATGAGATGGTTGGATGGCATCACCAACTCAGTGGACATGAGTTTGGCAAACTCCAGGAGACAGTGCAGGACAGGGAAGCCTGGCATGCTGCAGTCCATGGGGTCACAAAGGGCTAGACATAACTTAGCAGCTGAACAACAATAACAAAAGAGACTTATTCCAAAATAAGTTATATTTCATAACCTCCCTACATATCAAAAAACAGTTATTGACAAAACATAATAGAAAGATTATGTCACTCACAACCACAAATGGCTAGGAAAAAATGTACAAAACATTGGCCATATCCATGTGAAAAAAAAGTCCATAAAACTGAAGAACTATATGTATTTGATTAAGTGGAGAAAAACCCATTTTTTTCTGGCACTTCTTTTAGATTTCAGCTTCCCCTAAATGAATCTACAAAGTTAACATCAGCACAATAAAATTCATTAACAAAATTTTTGGAACAGGAAAGAAAAACGGATTTCAGAAGATGAGCCTTAGGCCCTCTATCTGATTAAACATACAAGAAAAGCCAGGGAAAGTCTGAGTAAGACTAATGAAGGGCCTTCATACAACAGATGTTAAAGTGATTTTTAANATGAATCTACAAAGTTAACATCAGCACAATAAAATTCATTAACAAAATTTTTGGAACAGGAAAGAAAAACGGATTTCAGAAGATGAGCCTTAGGCCCTCTATCTGATTAAACATACAAGAAAAGCCAGGGAAAGTCTGAGTAAGACTAATGAAGGGCCTTCATACAACAGATGTTAAAGTGATTTTTAAAAATCAGTAATTAAAGCCCTTTGGTAGTAAAAACAAAAACAGAAAGACCAATCCACAGAGCAGAAAGGAAAGTCTGCAAAAAATTCACAAAGAAAAAAAAAGTAGACACTAAACTGATGTCAGAATCTAGAAAAACTTGCAATACAAGAAACTTGCCAGCTAGACTGAGAGCAGATCGACCTCTCTTTCCAGCTTTTCACAGATTTCAGGCATTTTTCCATCTGCCCTTCTTGGCCTGACACACTAGCGATATCCAACGACCCTGGGTCACCCTGACGTTTTGCACCCATGCGGTGCCCCAGCGGATGTGTTAAAATGTTTCCACACATCCAGGCTCCCCTCTGACTCTGCAGTACCAAAAATGCATCAAAGGGNCCAGCTTTTCACAGATTTCAGGCATTTTTCCATCTGCCCTTCTTGGCCTGACACACTAGCGATATCCAACGACCCTGGGTCACCCTGACGTTTTGCACCCATGCGGTGCCCCAGCGGATGTGTTAAAATGTTTCCACACATCCAGGCTCCCCTCTGACTCTGCAGTACCAAAAATGCATCAAAGGGAACACTAAGAGACAGCGATTTCATGGCACTGGTTTTTGTGATGCTAAATGTCGAGTTTGTTTTTGTCAAAGTAACACAGCTAAGATTATGCTGCTTGCCTGTGTGGAGACCCATGAAAATCTCCCTTCACCTGCAGGAAAAACTCCAAATTCTTTGCCACAGCAGAGAAGACTCCATAACCTACCGCTTCNCTGAGCTATCAGGAAAGCCCAGAACAACCATTACAATCATCTCCCAAGACAATGTTCTGATCAGTTAGACTAAGGATAGCAAGGGGGCTGTTCTCAAGTGCCCAGACAGGGATTAACAAAGAAAAGGCCTCTGCTTGAGCCCAAGAGGAATCCAGGAAGCCCCCGTGGGAAGGGAACCCCTCCAGCTTTTACACTTAAGCACTGAAATGAGGCAACAGTGGGTTGAAGCCTAGCCCAATGGCTCAGGCCTCATGGGGAAAACACTCAGGTTCGAGTCTCGAATGGACAGCAAGCTGGAGGGCAGTGCGGCTGGCACCGTGGATGCTGAGCGGCCCAACCTCCACTGCCTTGACCCAAAAAAAACCAGGCCAGACTCCTGACCCTCTCAGCTCCAAATTCTATCATTTTATAATTGTCAAGGGCATAATGCATTACAAACTGATGCAGTCCTGAAGAATGGCTTTGGAGAACACCTAGACGAAGAAATGGCAACCCACTCTGGTTTTCTTGTCTGGAGAATCCCATGGCCAGAGGAGCCTGGTCACAGAGACATTCTCCATGCCTATAGTCCATGGGGTCATAAGGCGTTGGACACAACTGAACACACACACACACACACACACAGTAACAGCACACAGACTCAGGCAAGCTCTCAGCACTATTCCACTTTGCCTCTTGAGATCTACTGAATTCACATCACTCAGAGTCCACAGCCCTGGGAGCTGTCAGCGTTTTCGTTGAATCGTTGTAGATGTTATATCGGTGGTCGGTTTTTATAGGGGCTGCCGAGTGCTCAACATAAAGGTTGACAGGAGAGGCTATCATTGTCAAATAGAATCTCAGTCATCTCATTTCCTCTGCACTCTTGCTTCAAGTCTGGGACTTGGTCCTCCCTTCTCTGCCCTCACATGGATACATAATCACTCCTTTTGCCATCTCCCTCTGCAAGCTCAGACCTGGGGACTTTCAGCAGCCTGACGTGGTCCAGCTTCCCTTAAGCAATACAGGTGTCTGGATCCCTAAGTCCTTTTCAGGACCCCGTTAGAGCCAGTGAAGGTTGAGGGAGGGGAGTGGCTGCACATTCCCTCTTTAAGGCCAAGTGGGACCAGTGGCCACATGACCTCCGTGGCCGCACAGAACAGATGTTATTTACGTGATGAGCCCATCATTAGTTTGACCTTCACCGTTAACAGTTCCCTAGTGGCTTCCCTAGAGGCTAAGTCAGTAAAGCATCTGCCTGCAATGCGGGAGACCTGGGTTTGATCCCTGAGTCGGGAAGATCCCCTGGAGAAGGACATGGCAACCCACTCCAGTACCCTTGCCTGGAAAATCCCATGGACAGAGGAGCCTGGTGGGCTACAGTCCACGGGGCCGCAGAGTTGGACACAACTGATCGACTTCACTATTAACACTTCACCCTGACTAACAGAACAGGAAGCTAAGCTCCTCACTGGTGACCGAATAATGAGCTAAAAGCAGAACAAATTCTGTTCTTTTCACCCATGGAAAAAACCCAGGAAGGGCCAGGCACTGAGACAGACACAGTCTCTGCCCTCCAGAACCTACAGTCTGGAAGGAGAGGAGGCTGTGGTTGTGAAGGGGGCTCATGGGGTTGCCATGCACGGTAGGGAGAGCACGTGGACCACTCAGGCCAAGGATGCTGCTGGGCTCCTTAGAGGACAAGGAGGAAGGGGGAGGGAGCCGGCAAGACGGAACAGGTGATGCCGACTGAGCAGCGACATCTGCAGAAGTGTCAGGCAGGACAGACCACCTCATTCAGGGATGAACAGGGGGGATGCCTGCGGACGGAATCCTGAAGGTGTTTTCAAAATTCAGGTCACAGACAGCCTTGGAGGAGGTTGAAATTTACCCTGAACACTGTGGGGAAATACTAAAACACTTCCAGAATTTTAAGCAAAGCAGTGGCATTTTGGAAGCACCTGGACTAGCGGCGGATGTCTCTGTGCACCTGAAGACCAGGTGACCACTTGCTGCTCAGTGCCATGGATGCATGGTATCCCCCGAGGCATGTGACCCCCACCCAGCCTCACTCCAGGGCGGGCCACTGACCAACAGAGAAAGATGACCCTCGATTACAATCCTGGTGCCCCTCATGGCTCTGTGTGACAACTGACTGCTTTTTTTTTTTTTTTTAATTATAGAAGTAATATGTGATCACTGTGATGAGGGAAATATATACTTGATTTTTTTTCATGTCTTTTTTATTGTCAGAAAATAAGATTATACCCTAAAATAAGTCTGCACTTTGCTTTTTATATTTAACAAAATATCCTTCCAAGTCAATAAACAGAGACCCGCCTTTTCTTTTTAGGGGCTGCATAATATTCCATGGTGTGGCTAGAACATGTTTTATTCTGCACCACCTTATCAACAGGCATCAAATGATGATCTAATAAACGCTCTTACATATGTACCTTTAGTAAAGATTCCCAGACGTGAAGGAGTTGGGCCAAAGGTTTGTATATTTTTAATAGCTATTTTCAGGTCACTCTCCCAAAAGTTGGAGACAATTCAGACTCCCAGAAGCACCCCCAACCCTTCTTGTGATGTCTGTTTACTTGACGGACCCTAAACCAGCACCTCGATCTTGGTTTCATCTGACCTTTCCCACAACAAGGTTGAGCCCCTTTCCGTATGATTAGGGACCATTTAAATTTCTCTGAATTGCATTCCCCTTGCCCATTTACTACTGGCTCATCTTTCCTTTACCAGTGTGCAGGAGCCCATTCTATCTTAAGAATTAGAAGCCTTTGCTCACATTCAGGCAAAGATTGCCCCCAGGCTATCATTTATCACATGACTCTATCTGTGGGCCCCTGTTCCTAAAACATTTGTTTAATGAAATCAAACGTATTTCTTGTCTGTCATAGTTTCCCAGTTTTGGGGTTCAACTATAGTTTTCGTTCACTCCAAAGTTTAACAAATAATTTAATTTGTATTTTGTTTCTAAACTATGTGTCTCTCTCTGTGTGCCAGGATTCATGTACTCAATATAACCAGCTACTTCACAGCAACAGCATAAAAAACCAAGGTGTCTCCACTGTAACCGACACACGGGGTTCTTTGAAACCCTCTTAAGAAAGAATAAGGGGTGATATAAACATGATGTTCTAAGTGTATTAAAGAGAATGGCCAAAGGCAATAAAAACGTTCCAGAGTCCCATCAAGTTCTCACACCAACCTCATTAGACAAGAGCCCCAAAAAGAATCACTCTCCTGACCCTGTGCTCTTGACTTGTACTTAAACTCAACATTTTAAAGCAGCGACTACGTAGCAGCTGAGTCCCTAAAACCCTGGAAACCATCCATCTGAGCACAGAAAGTGAGGACCTTGAGCTGAGCTGGGATGCAGTCATCGGCAGGCCAGCATCACGATGCTCAGGGGAGGTTGCTAAGAGGATATCTAGCATACAGTCTGAACATGCTGGAGGGGGTCACAGTCATCTGTCTTTGGGGTCAAATAAACTCAGGTTATAGCTTACAAGGACACACTATATTTGTATTACAGTCCCTTCAAGGCCCCTCCCTACTCTGGACCACTAGTGCCCTAGAGACCTCTATCGTGTGCTCCTCAAGGGGGACCTTTGCTGCCTCCCTCCCAGTGCCTCCAGCCTGGCCCAGCATGGGGCCCAGCACGGCATGGGCACCCAGCCAGCGCGTCTCCGGGCACGTCCAGTGTGTCTCCGAGCACATGCAGCGCGTCTCCGAGCACGTGCAGCGCGTCTCCGGGCACGTGCAGCGCGTCTCCGAGCACGCCCAGAGCGTCTCCGAGCACACCCAGCGCATCACCGAGCACACGCAGCGCGTCTCCAGGCACGTCCAGCGCGTCTCCGAGCAGGCCCAGAGCGTCTCCGAGCACGCCCAGCGCATCACTGAGCACACGCAGCGCATCTCCGGGCACGTCCAGTACGTCTCCGGGCACGTGCAGCGCGTCTCCGAGCACGCCCAGAGCATCTCCGAGCACAGCCAGCGCATCACCGAGCACACGCAGCGCGTCTCCGGGCACGTGCAGCGCGTCTCCGGGCACGCACAGCGCATCACCGAGCACGTACCCGAACATGGCGACCAGCAGGTTGACCAGCAGGATGTTGGTGGACAGCATGTAGATGCACACCAGGGGGATGGTGATCCACTCGGGGAAGCGGGGCAGGTTGTGCTCGTCCAGCTCCACGCACAGGGGCTTGGACTCGTTCCCGGTGAAGGTGCAGTGGGAGAAGTCGTACGTGGTACCTGAGGATGCGGCAACCAACAGGCAGGGTGAGGACACTCGGAAGGGCAGCACTAAGGCACCCCAGCGGGCCACGAGGTGAGGATCGTGCACTGTGCTGGGCACTGTTCCAAGGCACTCTACCCAACCCGCCTAAGCCTCAGAATCACGCTTCATTCATTGACTAATATTCTCCTGGAACAAGGCCATCTGTAGCAACATGGATGGACCTAGAGATTATCACACTAAGTGAAATAAGTCAGAAAAAGACAAATATCACACGATATCACTTATAGTGAAAGTCACTCAGTCGTGTCTGATTCTTTGTGACTCCATGGACTATACAGTCCATGGAACTCTCCAGGCCAGAATACTGGAGTGGGTAGCCTTTCCCTTCTCCAGGGGAATCTTCCTAACTCAGGGATTGAACCCAGGTCTCCCACATTGCAGGCAGACTCTTTACCAACTGAGCCACAAGGGAAGCCCTATCACTTATATGTGGAATCTAAAAAATGGTAAAAAAAAAAAAAAAAAAGACCTTATCTAACAGAACAGAAATAGTCACAGGAATAGAAAACGAACATGGCTACCTGGGAAGAAACAGTGGCGGGGGGAGGGGTAAATTGAGAGGCTGATATGCATCTGTGTGACAAGTGTTAACAGCCTAGAATGGGGGCCTTGGAGAAAGTCTGGGTCTGCAAGGGAAGATGAGGAGTTTTGCCTGGGAATCTTAGAGAAAGAAGTGGATGTAAACGTCTGGCCCTCCAGGAGTCACTCTGGACTCGAGACCCTCCTCTGAGCGTGCAAGTTTGGCCCTGCTGACTGGTGAGACGCAAGTCAGAGAAGCTGGTGCTGCCCCCACATGACCAGCAGCAGAACTTAGAGGCTGAGAGGCCAACTGTATCCCAGGTCACCTAGCACACGAGTGACGGAACCAGGACTCGAACACTACCAGTCACTGCCTCTTTAGGTCACCGTGACCCACCTCCCGTGGGACGAAGGCCACCAACATGTAGGACTGTCAGGAGGACAAAACACACCCGCTTATGTAAAATGGCAAGTGCAGAGTGCAGACTGGGGAATAACGACAGCAAGGTGCCTTTCCATCGGCACATGGGAAAGAGCTGTTCCTAAGGTCTCGGAAGAGACTGCAGCAGCAGACACCAGAAAGACCACGTGAGGCCATGGGGACACACGTGTTTCTCCTTGAGAAAACACCAAGGAGCTGGGAAACACAAGCCTTGGGCCAGGCGAACATCGGGGGGCTTTTCTTGTGGCAGGACAGAACGCGATGAGCCCAAGCTACTGCCAGCATCACAAAGATGTTCTACAGTTTATCCAAAACACATGCCCCACGCTTTCCTTATGCCAACTGGCTGTGATCAAATTAATGCCATCTCTGCTACCATTAACCTGCCTCCAGATAGTTGACAGTGAGCTCATACCAGAAGCTTAAACTCCAGGTTCCAGGGCAAAATTTTTCACTATTGCACTTTTTGAAATAAATGGGTACCCTGTCACTCTGGACAGACCCACAAGACTCTTTTCTACACCAGTGAGGATTCTGGCTGTCATCGGCCATGCTGCTGTCAGAAATTTGAGAGACACTCTTTTTAAAAAGGTTTAAAAACTGCAGGCTGAGATACTGGGGACAAGCTTGCCAGGGTACATAAGATCCTGCTCAGGAGAAGGAAAAGGCTTTGAGGGTTAGTGTTCACTGCCTGGTGTTGGCCAGACTCCAGCAGCCTGTTCCTAGGACAGGTCTCAGGATCAAACCAGGAAGCCCTGGAGGCTCCTGGGAGCTGGTGCTGGAAGCATCTTCCGCCTCCCAGCTGTCCCCACCCGGACCATGTCAGGCTCACCGTCCACATCGCTGGGCACTTGGCCAAACATGGCCAGGTAGGGCTCATAGATGACTGAGCGGAAGATCCACCTCCAGCGATGCTCGTTCTGTCTAAGGATCCCCTGCCTGGCCACACCGAAGGCCACCATCCACACGGCAAAGAGGAACAGGAAGAAGAACACGTCGATCAGCTGTTGAGGGAGGAGGACAGGAGGGCAGTCAGGACTGCACCAGGGTGGCTCAGCTGCTCCACTGACCACGGGGAAGGGCAGAGGGGCCCCAGGGACCTAAGGCAGCCAGCCTCATCCGCTGACCAACTTTTAAACATGGCCATCATCACCCCTGGGTCTCGGGGCACCCACTGACGGATGCACCTTTGCTTGCAGGTCCCCAGGCCATCTCAGCAGCAGAGACTTTCTGAATGAGACCAGCCTGGGAGCAGAAGAGGTCCCCAACTCCGCAATGTCCCCTCCTCTCCAGCCGACCCCTGACCTATTGCTTTTTTTTTTAAGGAAAATAAAAGCTTTGCTTTTTAGACAACAGTGCACCATTTTATTGTTTTTAATGTTCTGCACACACAGCATGACTTCATGGTGATTCGATGCCCCAGATATGCTTTGAATTAAAACCACAAACTCAAAGGAGCTCAGCACTGGAAAGGAACCTCGAGATGAGCTCATTCAAACGCCCATCTGATTTAAAGACAAAAACACGGAGGTTTGGGTCACATGGAAAACAAGCTGGGAGAAGCAACATAGTCGGCATGTAATTATCCTTCTGTTCTCTGGCCCCATGAAGTGGGTCTGGGGGTGCTTCCCTGACGTCTGTATTACGTGGTTATAAGATTAAAGTTCCAGACCTCACTGTGCTTCTAACTCACAGCATGTCTCCAGACAAACACGTGAACCTCCTGAACCCAATTGTCCACATCTATGAAGTGGGTGTAAAAGTCTCTATCCTGCCTACGCACGCGTGCTCAGCCGTGTCCGACTTTGTGACCCCATGGACTGTAGCCCACAGCCGCCTCTGTCCATGGGATTCTCCAGGCAAGAATACTGGAGCGGGTTGCCGTTTTCTGTTCCAGGGGATCTTTGCCACACAGGGATTGAATCTGAGTTCCTTGCTTCTCCTGCATTGGCAGGTGGATTCTTTACCACTGTGCCACCCCTTAGTGAATACTTAAGACTCAAGTGAAAGCATTTGGTAACATGGACGGTCTAAACAGAGATCTTTACTAGTAATGTGCTGAGTTACGCAGTTTGCTCCCAACAGTCATCTTTCATTAAATTTTAACCTGGAAGGGGCCCCTGAGGAAAAAAGGTCAAAGAAAACAAATGCTACTGATTATGAAATGCAACCATCCCTCGAGGAGAGAAAGTTCCTCTCGGCAACGAAAGGAACTCTGGGTATAGTCAGAAGAAGGACAACTAACCACAAATACTTTTTAGTCTTACCATTCTCTGCAACATTATAATCTTGGGTCCTAAATTTCTGCTGACCGTGAAAATGTGAATCAACCTTAGGGTGAATATAATGTAATCCAGGCAAAAAATCACTCGTCCCGAGTACAGTGAGGTTTTGTTAGAAGGGTGGAGCCTGTGGAAAGAAGGGAAAGACTTTGTGAGATGCTGACAAAACATTTCAAAGCTGTGCTTTTGTATCACTTTTATTTATTTCTGGATTTTATTTGCTAGGTTTTTTTTTTTTTTTTTTACTGAAGTGCAGTTGATTTATAATCAAAGTTTTAGTTTTAAAAATAACCAAACTTGAAGAAACAGCCAAAAGCCTGGGAACTGAAAGTGGAAAGAGACCAGGGTCTGCACCTGCCCTTCAGTCACTGAACACCAAAGGCCACGTGCACTGCCCTCGTGACTCCAGGAGACACAAGGACATCACACACAGCAGAGCTCTCAAGACTCCCAACACTTCAGCCCTTCAGCCTAAATATAGTCAGTTCCCTGCACGTGAACCTTCAAGATGTGAACGTTCAAAGACGTGAATGCGGGTTCCCACGTCCAGTTACGTGAGTTCCGCTGTCTGGCGTGCACTGCCGAGAGCATGCCTCCTCCAGAACTGGGCTTTGTGTGCGTCACTGTACATTCTGTGTGGCGTGGGCTTCCCAGGCAGCTCAGCAGTAAAGAATCCACCTGCCAATGCAGGAGACGCAAGTTCGATCCCTGGGTCGGGAACATTTCCTGGGAAAGGAAATGGCAGCCCGCTCCTGGGAAATCTGGACAGAGGAGCCTGGTGGGCTACAGGCCATGGGGCCGACAAGAGTCAGACACGGCTTAGTGAGCAAACCAGTGTCGAGCACTGTAGTGCTGTGGCTTTATTTCAGGCCTAGGATGTCTGGAGGCAAGCGCAGAGGCAGCAGTGATATAGCTGGTTCTACTGTGCTTTTCAAGGTGCCGGATCGTAAGATCAACAATGTTTCACTTTGTGTGTGTCTGTATTATTTGTGTGAAAGTACTATCAGAATATTACAGCGTACTGCTATATAGCGGACTGTGTTACATGGATCCCGAGGCTAACTTGGTCAGACTTAACACACTCCCCTGACATAACACGTTCGAATGCAATCCCATCGTCACTAACTTCCCAGCTCACAAGGCTTCCACGGTGATGCCAACCACTTGGCTCCTGACCCTGCCAGGTTCCCTCCAATGAAACTTACCTCATTTGCACCAGATCATTTGATTAACTAACCATCTGCTAATGTGTCCATTGAAAACCTTATGTGCTTTCTAACTGGAATGATCCGGAAATCACATCCAACCATGATCCAAAAGCTGATCCTTTAACCCAAGCAGAAAGGGAGGTTTTGAAGGAGAAAACTGAGCTTTACCCAGTTCACATCACAGCACANATCATTTGATTAACTAACCATCTGCTAATGTGTCCATTGAAAACCTTATGTGCTTTCTAACTGGAATGATCCGGAAATCACATCCAACCATGATCCAAAAGCTGATCCTTTAACCCAAGCAGAAAGGGAGGTTTTGAAGGAGAAAACTGAGCTTTACCCAGTTCACATCACAGCACAAGCACTCACTGTAAAGCTTCTCATTCTAAGTGGGTGTAAATACAAATAGTCAAGCTGCTCTGCTCCATCAGAACCATGAGCTTCACCTTGAAGCTACTGGGGAGGCAGGTCTGGAAGGAGCAGGACTGGGCAAGGGGGTTCACCGTTTGGGTGCACTCCAATATCCCTATCAGGTGGAGTCATGTTGCTTTTTCCCTCCAAACACAATTTCCAAGTGGCTTTTCTGATCATGAGCTCTGAGATTGAGGAAACCTTGCAGCAGGGAGGGCAGGCTCCAGAACCAACATTCGAGTTGAAGTTAAATGCATGTTAAATTCTATGGCCTCAAAGCAAAACGCTGTGTGATATTTACACCCTCATCATTCTCTAGGGTCCTCAATTTCTAATTTCCTCTGCCCAAATTCTATAAGTGCAAAGAGAAAAACCATGAAGAACCCCTTTCCAACTACAGATCACCAAGAGGCGGGGGATGAGAGGAGACATAACTTTGTATCAACCAGGCTGTGGCTCCAAGAGGAAGAGACAACAGGCATTTGTAATAATCTCTAAATGGGGGGGGGGGGTGGGGCGGGCGCGGACAGGGAGGATACATAGCAACTGGGCAGCCCCAGACCAGCTCACCCTCCAGCCACGTGATGGGAAGAACTGTAAACAAACCAGTTCTGGGGTTCAGAGGGACTGCTGTCGTAAGAAAACATTTTTTAAAAGGAATAGCAACCGCTTTTCTGAATGGTGTTCTGGAGATAGTCTATTCCCTCATAGCTCAGTTGGTAAATCATCTGCCTGCAATGCAGGAGACCTGAGTTCGATTCCTGGATCTGAGTGGGTGGAAGATCCCCTGGAGAAGGAAATGGCAACGCCCTCCGGTATCCTTGCCTGGAGAACCCCATGGACAGAGGAGCCTTGCAGGCTACAGTCCACGGGATCACAAGAGTCGGACACGACTTCATGACTAAACCACCACCACACTCATAACGTTGTTGCTGTTGCTGCTGCTGTTTAGGCTCTAAGTCNAACAGTAAGTAGATCAATTCTGTGGCTGGGAGACACTGTTACAGTAAGAAGACCTTTTTAAAAAGGAACAGCAGTCTCTTTTCTGAATGGAATGCCATGGTCAGGCTACATTCATAAAATACCATATTTCACCATCTTTCTCAGGACCGGGGGATTCGAAGGCCTGAAGAATGAGTGTGCTCTCCATGAAGGGATGCTGGGACTTGCCTCACTTTAAATAAGCATTCACAGACTGCTTAGTAGACCTAGGAGCTATTTAGCAACTAACTCTGTTTGCCTTATTGATTGCCTTGGTTAAAAATTGCAACTAACAGAGCAACCACCATCCCCTCACGGGCAGGGAACCCAGGCAGACACTGGAGCATGCGTTTGACACCCAGACACGATTTGAAACAGGTAGCATCCCGCCTGGTTTTGATTTTCGCTAACAAGTGTGAATGGGTTAATTAAGACAGTACCAGGCTGGCAGAACTGATGGTTTGCAGAAACCAACCGCATGGAGGATTCCAAAGGCCTGAGACTGCAGACCTGAGGGGAAACAGCGACCTCTAGTGTCAGAGTCCTGTAATGACAAGAATCAGCAAGGCTGGCTGGCATCGCAGATTNACCAGGCTGGCAGAACTGATGGTTTGCAGAAACCAACCGCATGGAGGATTCCAAAGGCCTGAGACTGCAGACCTGAGGGAAAACAGCGACCTCTAGTGTCAGAGTCCTGTAATGACAAGAATCAGCAAGGCTGGCTGGCATCGCAGATTAGCTCACAGACCGACCACACAATCAGAGCGGCTCTCGGATGGCAGGGCTGGCCTGGGCCCCACGCTCCTGACCCTAGGCATGTCCTTCACCATTGCCTTAATATGCAGGGTTGCTGGATTCAAACTTCCCCTTCAAGAAGATTTTTTACAGGATGAGCCTAGAGCCTGTTATACAGAATGAAGTAAGTCAGAAAGATAAAAACAGGTATTGTATATTAATGCATATATATAGGCCTTCCCCAATGGTTCAGTAGTAAAAGAATCTGCCTGCAAAGAAGGAGACACAGGGGATGTGAGTTCGATCCCAGGGTCAGGAAGATCCCCTGGAGGAGGAAATGGCAACCCACTCCAGTACTCTTGCCTGGAGAATCCCATGGACAGAGGAGCCTGGCGGGCCACAGTCCATGGGGTCGCAGAGTCAGACATGACGTGACTGAACAGGCATGCGTACAGTGCATATATGTGGAATCTAGAGATATGATACTGATGAATTTAACCGCAGGACAGGAATAGAGACGCAGACAGAGAGAACAGACTTGTAGGCACAGCTAGGAAAGGACAGGGTACAAACTGAGAGCGCAGCGTGACAGGCATACACCACCACACGGGAAATAGACAGCTCGTGGGAAGCTGCCATGTGACCCAGGGAGGTCAGCTCGGTGCCCTGTGATGACCTAGAGGGCTGGGATGGGGCAGGGAGGAGGGAGGCTCGAAAGGGAGGGAATGTATTTACACTGATAGCTGATTCATGTTGTTGTACGGCAGAGACCAACACGACATTGGAAACCAATTATCCTCTGATTAAAAATAAATTTAAAAGAATAACTTTTTACAGAGAAAGAGAGGACTAACTTGGACAGAGGTACACACGGTCAAATATCACCCATTTGGAAGGCAGGACAGCTGGGACCCAGTCGGACGCTGTGGGTGTCACGTCAGGCCTGGGGAGTAACTGGGTAGCACACTAGCCCACTGTCTGCTCCCACGCAGAGTCCCCGCTGTGTCTCTCCTGAGCAACTCTCCACGCACTCCACCTGCCCAGGGCCCCTCTCCAAGCTAAACACACCTGTCCCGAGGCTCCTTCCTGCATGACCCGAGTCAGTGACAAGCAGCTGACGTGCATCCGAATCTGAAGGGACACGCTTGTGCTGAGAGGACTTAGAATTCCACTCTCTTGGGTCCTCTCCGCCAACCTCCCCATCAACTCAAAACTCGCTCATTCTACACTGCCTGCCATGCTCACCTCTCCTTGAAAGCTCTCAGAAATGACCCTGACAGCCATCTCTAACTGGTAAAGAGTCTATGAGGACAGAGACGTTTGCCTGCTTGGTTCATCCCTGGGGTCTAAACACTGCCTGGCACCTAGTAGGCGCTCAATAAGTATCTGTTCAAAGAAGGAGGGCGTNCCTGCCATGCTCACCTCTCCTTGAAAGCTCTCAGAAATGACCCTGACAGCCATCTCTAACTGGTAAAGAGTCTATGAGGACAGAGACGTTTGCCTGCTTGGTTCATCCCTGGGGTCTAAACACTGCCTGGCACCTAGTAGGCGCTCAATAAGTATCTGTTCAAAGAAGGAGGGCGTGGATGAAGTGTGTTGGCTTGAGCCAGGATGACTCTCCCTGTGTCCTCCGTTCAGGCCCAGCTCTGCCCCTGAAGCAGCCCAGGAGAAGCCCTCTCTCTGGACCTGATGCTCCTTTAGGTGCCTGGAGGATACAGAGGACCTTGGGAGTCACATCGCAGGCTCTGTGATGAAATGCAGCCAGGAGGCAGGGTCAGGCGTGGGAACAGGGGAGAAATGTTGGGAGTGTGAGTAAGCGGCAGTCAAGAGCAGGAAAAGAACTTTTTATCAGTTGTTCCAAGAAGGAGCTGCCAACAGCACCCACTGCCCCAAAGGCTTCCCGTGAGTCCTTCCTGCGAGCTTCCTCCCCAAAGCCTGGCTCTGGCCTCAGGGCTCCCCACTTATTCTCGGTCACAGCACAGCTCTGGGGTTCAGTCAGGAAGACCCTACCTTGTCAATTCATTTTCTTAAAAGGTCACATGCTTGCCGAAAACACACCAGTGCCAGCTCCTATGCTAGGACCCAAGGGTTAAATGTGAATAAAACCCAAATGTCTGAATGAAGGCATTCCCCTGCCACCCACTTCTGGTCAGGAGCAGAGTTTGGGCGAGGAGCTGGAACTCCCCAGTAGAGCTGATGCGGCTGAGATGGGCGAGGTTGCCTCACAAGGCTTCCAGTCCTGTTGCTTCTCTCTGGGACTTCCTGTGGCTATCATTTCACAGGTCTATGTAAGTTGAGTCATTATACTACATACCTGGAATGGATACAGGGCTATGTCAACAATATCTCGATAAAACAGGAAAAAAATGACCGCTTACAGTAGGAAAGATGCTCATTTAAGGACAGGAAACCAGAAAATCAAAGAAATTCAGTTACTACCATGCTATTGAGAGTCCTTGGACTCCAAGGAGATCCAACCAGTCCATCCTAAAGGAAATCAACCCTGAATAGTCATTGGAAGCACTGGTGCTGAAGCTGAAACTCCAGTACTTTGGCCACCTGATGCAAAGAGCTGACTCACTGGAAAAGACCTTGATGCTGGGAAAGATTGAGGGCAAAAGAAGGGGACGACAGAGGATGAGATGGTTGGATGGTATCACCGATCCAATGGACATGACTTTGAGCAAACTCTGGGAGATAGTGAAGGACAGGGAAGCCTGGCATGCTGCAGTCCATGGGGTCACAAAGAGTCGGACACAACTGAGCAACTGAACAACAACCATGCTGTTTACAATTCCTGCTGGTTTTCTCTTTCTCTCTCCCTCTCCACTTCTTTGGGCTCATGACTTATTTCCCTGCTGGGCATCCCCCATCCACAGAGGACAAGAGGTCTGCTAGCCTCCAAGATGGTGTGAGACTCAGGGCTTCCCCACCCCCACCCCGCAGCCAGACAAAGCCCCTCAAACTCGCCCTTTCATCCTCTTTCTCTGCAGTAGCTAAGCTTTCTCTTTGATGTGGCTTTGAAAGATAGTCAACCACGCCCAGGAGCAGAGCAAAGGGAGGGAGGCAGGGCCCCAGCCCCCGACCCCACTGGTCTAGGAGGAAGATTTGTGACCCTGGGCAGTGCCAACTCCCATGACAACATAACTCAAGAGGTGCTACTTTAACTTGGTTAACTCTCACGATGGCCCATTTCTGTCTTAATCGTTGACTCTCCTTCCATCTTTCTCTGATTCTCTCATGCAAGTATTTTCCTACCCTGGCTGCTGATATGCAGTTAAGTCCAAAAAGAGAGACAGAGAGAGCTAGCAAGTCAAGAGCACTGATAGACTGCACGAAAGGAGTTGTGGGTCGAACCATGTCCCCTCCAAGTTGACACTTCTAAGGAATACCCCCCAGGACCTTGTTTGGAAGTAGAGTCCTTGCAGGTGTGGATTCGTTAAAATGAGGTCATACTGGAGCTGGATGGGCCCCTGACCCAATGATTAGTGTCCTCATGACAAAGGGAGGCTGGGACAGAGACACGCACGTGGGGAGAAGGTGGTGTGGGCATGAGGACAGGGATCAAACAACACACCTCCAGCTGAGAAGCAGCAAAGATGGCCAGCAAGTCTCCAGGAACCAGGGAGGGGCCTCAAACAGGCTCTCCCTCGAGTTCTCAGAAGGAACCAGCTTTGCCCGCAACCTGGTCTCAGACTTCTGACCTTCAGAACAATGAGATGATGAACTTGCGTTGTTTCAGCCACCTGGTGGGCCTCATTATCACAGCCGTGGCCCCCATGGACTCATACAGAAGGGCCCTGGGCTGAACTGTGACCTCCTGAGCCAGTGCTGGGGCTCCCGTGAGGCTGATCCAAAATCACAGAAGCCTTTTGCACATTAGCAGGACCAGGTCCTGGGGGAGACCTGCTGGGGGAGATTATCAGACTGGAAGCCTGATAATCTGACTGTGCTCAACACACTTCCACCTGTACCCCATCTCTAGTCCACACCTCCAACTCCCACCTACTGGACAAGCAAAGGCAGATCCAGGGCATTGGTGCCAGGACTTCTGCCATCCCTTGTGTCCATGGCAGATGCTGCTAATTCATTAAGGTGCTCTCCTGCTGAAAACAGAGCCTCAGAGTCTTTCTCAACCGAGGGGTCCTAGAAGCCACCTAAAAGAATCTATTAGAATTGGCATGACAGTTGAAACCAATTTAGGATTCCCATTCTAGGCAGTGACTCTGTGAGGTCAAGACCAGTATCCTTGGCCCCTCTGAACATCTTGTATCACTTGGCACAGCTCCTCATAAACCACAGGCACCTAGGCCATACTTGTTGAATGGATATGTTCTTGCGTTTGGGCTCATATGGGACGAGAGTGACGGCAAGAGCAATTCTCATACACTTTGTAAATCACCATTTTTAAAGGATTTTCTGAATGGCCTTTCATGATGGTTTAGGGACAGCACTGACCTTCACCATCAACATTTATTTATTCAACAACTATTAACTGAGCAGTGCTACGTGCCCAGCCTGGGCCAAGTTCGGATTCAAGGGTGGGAGAAGGATGTCAAACAATGCAGATCCCAAGAAACTACAGAAGAGCACCATGAATAACTGAAACAAACTCCCCGAGATTCACAAGAATGAGTGTGACCTCCCAGTGCTGTCAATCTGACACGCTGTGCATTGAGACGCTCTTCACGGAAAGGCCTTCCAGTCCCCTGCCACCCATGGCGCTGCCTCCCCCGGTGATGGTACGGACAGGACCACAAATAGCTCCTAAACCAAAACACAGCAGTGGGCTTAGAGTCCACGGTCAACCTACTGTTTGAGCACATTCCTGATCCCGAGTAATCAATCACTGAGCAAAGCATGGGCCTGGGGCTAAGAGACCTCGTGGAAGTGCGTCTTCATGTTCATGGGTGATCACTTAATGAGAACATCTGTTTGGGGGAAATAGTGACTTTGGAACTTCAGGAGCAACTTCTGTTCCTCCGTGGCATTAGGGAGACACCACCCGCTGAGGAAAGGAGGGGGCACCCATGTGAGGACTGACCTACCTGTCTCACTTCGTCACCTAACAGGACAAAGACTAGCGCATAGAGGACCAGCTCCGGGGCGTGGGGCACAGAGTGGAAGTCCATGAGCAGCACGTAGGCGAACAGCAGGAGGAAGGCGATGTAGAAGACCACGTTCCAGGAGAAGACCACGAACGGGGAGGTGAAGAAGGCCACGTAGTGCCACNACCACCCGCTGAGGAAAGGAGGGGGCACCCATGTGAGGACTGACCTACCTGTCTCACTTCGTCACAGAACAGGACAAAGACTAGCGCATAGAGGACCAGCTCCGGGGCGTGGGGCACAGAGTGGAAGTCCATGAGCAGCACGTAGGCGAACAGCAGGAGGAAGGCGATGTAGAAGACCACGTTCCAGGAGAAGACCACGAACGGGGAGGTGAAGAAGGCCACGTAGTGCCACAGGAGCTTCCTGCGCTTGTCCAGGGGCTTCTTCCTGGACCGAGAGGGGAAAGCCCTGTCACCATCCCAGCCAGCACTGCACTGTGGGCCCCATCTCTCCTGAACACAGACGAACACAGACCCACAGCCGGGCCGGGGGCCAGGCAAGCCAGAATTCAGCCTTGGCATTTCTTGGTTAACTGATCCAAATTCTGCCTTGGTTGTAAGAACACGACCCCACTTCTACCTGTTTCAAACCCAGGGAAAACCCACGGAGATCCCAGACCTAAAGCGTACAGACACTAGAGTGGATGTCATAAGTTCCAGGCCTTACAATGCTTTCTTTACCCAAGAGCACACACACAGAGATGTGTGCACAGACACAGACCCTGGTACAGACACAGGTGCTTGTACACACACATATGCAGGTACACACAGATGCTCACACACCCACAGGTGCGTGTACACACATGCGTGCTCACACATTCACAGGTGCGTGTGCACACACACACCATTGTGTGCCTTGGTTTCATACCTAAATGATACAAAACCACAGCCAACCAAGGGTATAATAAACAGACACAGGATAATCTTCCAGTTCTTGGTGTCTCGGGAAATCTCTCCATACCACTGCTTGGAAAGAAAATTCTAGAGGAAACAGACAAAGGAACAGGTCCTTATCAGTGCGATGACTCGCCAGATGGTGTGCGACTGTTCTTCCCAGCCCTCAAACCTCCCCTCACTCTCTGAATTGATATCCTTATTCTTTTATATTGGCTACCCGGATTCTAAGGGGCTATGATTAAATCACTAAAACTTCTGCTCGATTTTCAGTCCTGTCCTATGTTGAGTTCTGTGGACTTTAAAATAGAGGCTGTATGAGTCCAAATTCCCTAAACCTATGAACCTTGAAAGTGAAAGTGAAGTCGCTCAGTCGTGTCCGACTCTTTACGACCCCGTGGACTGTAGCCCACCAGGCTCCTTCATCCATGGGATTCTCCAGGCAAGAATACTGGAGTGGGTTGCCATTTCCTTCTCCATGAGTCCAAATTCACTAAACCTATGAACCTTAACCAACTGTAATTCTTACTGTGTACGTCTTCATCGGTGAAACAGGACGATGTTGGCCTGCATGCGTGCTGTGAAGATAAAGCGTGACTGCATGTGCAAGGGGTGTGTGTGTGAGTGCCAGCCTGCCCTCTTCCCTGCCTTCCTCCCTTCCTCCAGCTGGGATGGCGCGCGGAATAGCTCCCCTCCCAAAGCTGAGACACAAGACACAAATGGCTGAGTATAAGTCAAGGCAGAAAGCATCTACAGTGGCCGAACCCACTTCATACTAAATTCTCTGCTCCCATCATTACTGACAGTGGCTGTAACAGTAACTGCTACCATAAAGGGCTGGCTCCACGCACATACTGTCTCACTGAATCCTCATAGCAGCCCTTTCTTTACCCCCTGCTGCTGCTGCTAAGTCGCTTCAGTTGTGTCCAACTCTGTGCAACCCCATAGATGGAAGCCCACCAGGCTCCACCATCCCCGGGATTCTCCAGGCAAGAACACTGGAGTGGGTTGCCATTTCCTTCTCCTTCTTTACCCACTACTCTGCCCATATTC